>JAHNEJ010003662.1:0-490579 GCA_022559845.1 Amorphophallus konjac
ACTCATCTCACGTCCGTAGATGGAGTCCCCGTAGCATGATTGGTTCACGCATACACCTCAACTCTCGGTGACATACGAGTCTTCCGTTGGACATTCCGTTCCTTCGGACTGACAAGTTAGTCATTGAAACCTCCGTAAGTCTCCGCTAGCCTTGGATTCCCTCAAGGCAGCCGAGCTGGTTGTACCCTAAAAACCTCGGGATCTGATCCGTGTTACTTTGGTTTTTCGTTAGTCTTGACACTCTACTCCTTTTGGAATCTTCTTGTCATCAATTTGAGAACATAACCCTTTGACTCTGTATTTGGCCAAATCCGATTCTGAAATATAAAAGGGCTTTGGGTCCGCGACTTTTCAGTGCCAGGTAGGACGGAAGTCCAATTCTGTAAACCATGGTAAACTTCTGGGTGTGGCATTGCACCAAACTCTGTACATCTGTCATATTCTGTTATTCTGTTATATCTGTTATTCTGTAAACTCTATAAATTCTGCTTATTCTGTTATTCTTATAATTTAGTTATTCTGCTTGAATGTTTAATTCTGCTTATATTTATTGGAACTCTATTATATTCTGGTCAATTCTGAAGTTATGTTCATCCGCGCATCTGTCCTTGTTATATTCTTATAACTTGTCCTTGACTCTGCATGGGAATTCATCCCTATATCTCTAGATCTCGTACCTGCCATTGACTTTGATATTCCTCTGTTCTATTAGCTTGAGTTCCATGCATTGAATCGTCATGAACATGTTAATTGGATCATCACTTATATTCTGCTTGATGAGAGATGTAAATCCTACTGAGCGTTTCGCTCACCAACCTATCTTTAACTATTTCAGGTATTGACATTGAAGATGTTCCATCAGATGGGGAAGGGCAAGAGTGTTTGAGCGTTATTGGAGAACCGTGTCGGTGTCTTTTATCATTCTTTGAGTCTCGTCCTGTTATTTGAGTCACCAAGTCACTATCTTTTATTTTCTTAGGGTCTTGTCCTATCATGAGTCTTTTCATTAAATATGTAAGTGAGTCAAGAATTGTAAGTTTGACATTTGATATTAATAAGAATTGTATTTTCGTCACTTTTTGTCTAGCCTTGATGTTGTGTCTTATGAGTTGCTCTGATTATTCACGACTGTATCACTGCCGCGTTCCGAACTACACGTTCCGCTGCTATCGGTTCGGGGCGTGACATAGAGGGCACCGCTTTCGTTCGGCTAAGGATTCCTCGGTCGAAGATTGCATTGTATGCTATCATACCCTTGATCACTATGAAGTCCACCATAACCGTAACCGTTTTGGTTGGGGTGCCGAGTGTAACCGGCAGGCTTAGGGCTCCCTCGGGATAAGTGGCCCTGGCCATTGAACCCGCAAAGGGGGGTTCGGATCGGGCGGAGTTTAGACGGATTCTCCCCCATCTTAAGGAAACACTCATAAGATAACACATCAGGGGCACTTCCATTGTCAACTACAATCCTATCTACATTACAATGGTTTATCGTGGCCGATATGACTAGGGCGTCGTCATGCGGGGTGGTCAGCCCTTCTAGTTCTTGGTCGGAGAAGACTATGACCTGGGACTCACTTGGCGGGGCCTTGGGAGGCTCAATGGCTCGGCTCACCCGCTCAGCATGACGCTTCCTTCATCAGCCACTATCTCCTCCTGATGCAGCTCCTCCAGCAATGACGTTGATGTGGACCCCGCAAGGGGCATTGTCGATTTCCTATAGGGCGCCTCGATCTTCCTTGTGCCCGGCCACGAACCAGGACAGGTGTCCCTGGCGGACGAGGCGCTCGATCTCATCCTGGAGCTGGTGGCAATCGCCGGTGTGGTGCCCATGGTCGCTGTGGAACAGGCAATGTTTGCTGCGATTGCGGCTCTTCGACCTTATTGGCTCGGGTTGGCGGAGGAGGCCCGAGCCTTTGATGTCTTCATATATCTCGTACATTGGAGCGGTTAAGGGAGTGTACCGTTCGTACTTCCAGGACGGTTCTTTGTGCTCCCCGTCTCGGTTCCGCCTTTTTCCTTGGCCCGAGCTTAACTTGGGTGCTCGCTTCTTGTCCCCCTCCCGACCCGAGCCGGTTGCGCCTCGGCATGCGCTAAGAACTTTTTTGCACTTAGCATGGCATAAGGCCAGAGTCACTAGCTCGGCAAGGGTCGAGGGAAGGTGGAGGACAAGTTCGTGACGGAAGTTTTCATCTCGGGTGCCTCCGGTCAGCGCGGTTATGGCCGAGGCTACATCGAGGCGGGGGATTCTCAGGGCATCCGACTTAAATCGGTTGATGTAGGCCCGAAATTTCTCCCCTTGCGCCTGTTTGAGAGCCAATAGCCCCGCTACCGACCTTGGGGGGCCGCTGCCGGCGAAACTCTCCTTAAATACCCACCCAAACTGCTTAAAGTCTCGGATGGATCCGAGGGCGAGGGCTCGGAACCATGCTTGGGCGCCTTGGACCAGGGTGGTCACGAAGGCTCGACATTTGATGGCGTCGGACGTCCCGTGAAGGGTCATCAGGGCATCGAAGCTCTCGAAGTGGTCGACCTGGTCGCCCTGGCCGTCGTAAGACTTGAAGGTTGGAATGGAGATTCTGGGAGATACCTCTGCCTTAAAGATATAGTCGGAGAATGGGGATTTCTCCTCATTCTCTACTGGGGAGGTCTTCTGCAAGGCGCGTAAGGCGCGCTCCTACTCTGCAAAGCGCATCTCGAACTCTCGCAGACGGAGGGATAGCTCTGGCTGCCGTTGCGCCGTGGGGCTAGGGGGACGCGGTGGCAGGATGTCCTTGTTTTTGACTATGAGTCACACTGACTCAAGTCAAAAACATTCTCCCCCTTTGACTTCAGCAAAAAGACATTAGTTAGAGAGAGGAAAAGCAAGCAAATGTGATACCAATTGATATGACATTTCTCCCTTTAACTACATGAAAGCACATTCTTCCCTAAAGAGCAATATGACTCATACCAATGTCTCCCCCTTTGTATTTGAATGCAGAGATGTAGTTGCAACAAGAAATACAAGAACTCCCCCTAAATGTATGAATGCAAGACAATTCTCCCCCTTTAGGAATTTCTATGCAGCATGATTCATATGACATGGAAGCTCCCCCTCAATAACTGGAACCTTATGAAATGAATGAGAAGGAGACCACAGGGGCACAACAGTCCTAGCGTTCCCTGAGGACTTCGGTCTCTGGGTGTGGACGGCGTGCCCTGGGTTTTTCCCGTTTCGGCGTGAAGGTGGCCTCTTGCTCCGGAGGAGGGGCTTGTGAAGGTCGTCCTAACCTGCTGCGAATAAGCTACCGTCCTCGGAGGGTGAAGCGACCTCTGACAGTGTGTTGGGATGCATCTCTGAGGGGAGGGATTTCCGGAGGGACGCGTGACCGTCCTTCCCTGGCCGCCTGGGTCCTCATGAGTTCCACGAGGACATCCAGTTTTGCGTTGAGGGCTTGGAAAGCGTCAGCGCCCTCATTGGATGGTTGGCCTACCGTCGCGGGCAGAGGTGGTTCGTCGGCTAGGGTGCTAGTGTTGGAGGGGGGGTCTTGCGCGGCCTGAGAAGGGCCCTCTCCCCCCACTACCATGGCCTTTCCCCTATCGCCGGTGGATCTCCTCCCTGTACTTCTTTGCACCATGCTGGCTCTTTGATCGTTTCCCACATACGGCGCCAGATGAAGAGGGGCGATCTCGCGCTGGTCCTGAGCTAGGGAGATGATCACCGATCAGTGAACTGCAAGGAAGGGAAACGGATCAGGGGGCCCAGGGATGGTTCCCTGGGGAAAACCCTCCGATGCCTAAGTCAGTAGAGCAGTGGTGGAAGCTATGAAAGGAGGAGGAAGGAGATGCACGAGATCCCTCTCCACCAAGGTGGTGAAGTGGTTCCTACTCAGGGAGTTTTAGGCATGTGTAGGCCTTACCGTTCGCTGGAGGGAGTCCCCGGTTTAAATAGTGCACTAGCCTTATGAGTCCCGTAAGCTGAGGAGTTCCAGGCGGGGGTTACGTCATCGATGTGGGCTCTTTACGTCCTCATCGTGGGCTCTTTATAACCTTGAGGATTCGTGGGTCCCTTATCTTTGTGAACTCCTGCTCATAAAGGGATCTCAACGGCAGCGTGGATAAGTAATCATCGGTCGACCCAAGCAAGAAGAGTGCCAGCCCTATTCGGGTGATAAGCATAGCTCGGATGACGCTCGTTCGGAGTGGGCGTGGGGCGCTAGCCTTTATCCCGGCGAGGGGGATAGGTCGGGCTTGGGTCTTCCTCCAACCGGACCGACGCTTGGGCCTTCTGAGCCTAATGGCCGCCAAGGAAGGGCTTGATCCCGAGTGATCTTATTGGGCTTTTATGCTAAGTGGGCCCTACGGGGCGGTCACTTAGATGAGCTGGGCCTCGTTTGGTCTTGCTGGACCTAGTTCGGCCGCTCTTAGATGGGCTACAGAAATCCCCCTCTCCAACGGTCTAACCTTACACCGCGTACGGTTAAGTATAACAGGCTCTTAAAGTTAAACCAAGAGGGTCCTTACTCTAGCCCAAGTCAGAATGGGTCCGAACAAGAGTTCAGCCCACGAAGCTAAAGTCAACAGAGGGGATTCGCTAGGTTAAAATCGACTAGGTTGAAAATAATCTAACTTAACCCAAGCACATTACTTAACCAGGCCCAGAAAAATATAGCGGTCTAAACCTACGCCGCCAAGGATCGCTTAGCGGTCTCAACTTGGGCCGCTAAGGTCGCAGAACAGTCCAGATTTGGACTGGACCAAAACACGAATCAAAACACATCCAAGGGTTCAGGTCTTTGGGGTACAACCCGCCCGACGTCCTGGTGGGAATTCCAGGCTCACGGGGACTTACAGAGGTCTCATAATAGTGGTTCTAGTCCGACAGCAGGAATATCCGGCGGAGAGTCCCAACTATTACGATATTAAGACTATATGAAAATTCAGAAAATGGAACGGTACGGTCAGTCAATCCCACCGTAGTGGCATGACTGTCAAACAATGATATCAGAATCGTAATATGAAGAACATATAAAAGCATGGTTTAGGATTACAAGATTAATAACCAAGTTTTTATCAAGTTTCACATGATCATTAACTTATGATTGTCAAGCCATCTATTATGTAAATAAATGAAAATTTATGTTTCTAACCATGATACAAGATTAATATTGCGTTCTGCATAGTTACAGGTCAAGATATCATGCGAGACAGGGTAAGCTTTCTAGTTAAAAACACATAAAATAGAGTTTAAAACTTCCTGCCAGAGGCCATGAAACGGTCTATATAAGGGCCGCCAGAAGGATAAAATGGTCTATCGTAGGGCCGTTTCTTACTAGAAAATAAATATACATAAATTTTATAAATTTAAAAAAAATGAAATGTTGAAGCGGCCTATCGTAGAACCGCCAGATGAATAAAACGGTCTGTCGTGCGACCGCTACTGGGCTGGCAGTCACTGGTAGGACCGTTTACCAAACCCGAGACTTAACGACGGTGAACCCCGGCATAACAAGACAAAAACCTCGATTTCACACGATAGGGTGGACGGAAATTGGGGAAAACACCACCATTAGAAAGAGCATTAAAATCCGTACAAAATGACATGCTTTGATTAAAATCTAATGAGACTAAATTAAACATAAAACGAGTTAACATATAAGTTATCCTTTTGGGTACACCTCGGAGTAAGTCATGAAATCAGAACAGCATGGTGTACGAAATTTGGGCAACTATGTATCAAAAGAAAGGGCTCAGGAAGACGAACAAGATGGTATATTTCATTATTGATTCAGCCTGAGAGATACCTACCTTTGCTCGATGGAAAGAGGGAAGAAGAAAGGGGGGTCGCCGGAACCCTAACAGCCGCTCTCTAGAACACCAAAATCCGCCCTCTTCCGGCCACGAACGATCGCGCCACCAGCCGCCGGTGCAAAATAGGGTTTAAGGGGATCGAAAGCCCTCTATTTATAGGAGTAATAGACTCTTCTAGCGATCGAATTTCAGTGGAGAGTCCAAGGGGGAAATCCGACGAAATAATCAGATAGGGCTCTAATCTGCCACCGCCGCCGCCCATGGAAGGGTCCAGACTTAGGGTTTTCATAGGGGAAACAAAGATCTACTATTGGGTTAGGGTTTGGATCCGATTGGAGCGCAAATGGGCTAGAATTGAGTCCAAATTGAGAAGTGTTAAAGGTTCTCTTAAAACCAACATTTTTAAGCTAAAAATGTGAATTTGAGCCTTAACCAATTTTATTTTGGGTTCTAATCTGAAGACAAAGTTGCTACAAATTAAATTTTACACAAGATACATATTTTTCCAGATTTTAATAAATTCATTAAAAGTTGAGTCAAGAAAAATAATTAATTACTATGGGAATATTATTATAAAATTTCATGATGTTACACCCTATGAGATGTTGAAGGGTAAGAAGCCCAATTTCGCCTATTTTAAAATTTTTGGTTCAACATGTTTCATTCATAATAATGATAAAAAGGAATTAGATAAATTTGAGGCCAAAAGCAGTCCAGGCATATTTCTGGGTAATTCTGAATAGTCTAGAGCTTATAGGGTTTTTAACATCAATGATCAAATAGTAGAGGAGTCTCCTCATATAATTTTTGATGAGTTCAATGATCACACTGACAAATCTGATGTTGAGAGGAGGAAGAATGACAATAAGGAACTTCTGGAAGCTAAGGAGGATGCAGAAATTCCTAAACAACCAGAAGAGCTGGAACCAGAACAAGGTAGGTCGACCGACCTAGCACCCAGGTCGACTGAACAAGGTGAGTCATCAAAAAACCTTAGATTTTTAAAGGACCATCCTATTCAAAATGTCATTGGTAATCTGCATGATCCACCTAGGACCAGATCCTTTTACAAGGAAATAAATAATCAGGACTTAGTTGCATTGGTATCACAAATTGAACCCAAAACTGTAGTTGAGGCTTTAAAAGATGAATCATGGATAAATGCAATGGATGAAGAACTGGGTCAATTTGAAAGAAACCAAGTCTGGACCTTGGTCCCTAGACCAAATAACTGTTCTGTCATAGGAATAAGGTGGGTTTTTAGAAATAAAATGAATGAAGAAGGAATAATTTCTAGAAATAAAGCTAGGTTAGTAGCAAATGGCTACAATCAAGAACTAAGGGTAGATTTTAATGAATCATATGAACTAATTGCTAGGATGGAAGCTATCAGAATTCTGTTAGCTTTTGCTTGCTCATTTGGTATTAAACTTTAACAAATGGATGTAAAAGTGCATTTTTAAATGTAATCATAAAAGAAGAAGTTTATGTTGAGTAGCCCCATGGTTTTGAATCTTTTGAGCTACCTAACCATGTTTTTAAACTTAATAAGGCACTGTATGGACTGAAACAAGCTCCACAAGCTTGGTATGACATGTTAATTACTTTCCTGCTCAGCAAGGGACACAACAGAGATCAAACAGTCAAAAGAATGATGTTTCATCAACCAAACAAAATACACATTGGAGATCTTGAAGAAGATTGGCATGGAAAAAGTGAAGCACATTTCCACACCAATGGGTACAAATGCATCCCTAGAAGTGGATGAGAGAGATAAATTAGTGGATCGAAGAATCTGTCGAGGTATGATCGGATCTTTACTTTACCTAACTACTTCTAGGCCAGATATAAAATTTAGTTTATGTTTATGTGCTAGGTTTCAAGTTAGTCCTAAAGAATCTCACTTATCTACCGTAAAAAGAATTTTTAGATACCTTGCTGGCACACGCAACTTAGGATTGTGGTATCCTGCATCATGTCAACTAGATTTAATTTCATATACAAATGCAAATTATGTTGGATGTAAATTGGATAGAAAGAGTACTAGTGGATATTGCCAATTTCTGGGTGGGTGCCTCATTTCTTGGGCCTCCAAGAAACAACATTATGTTGCACTCTCCACTGCAGAAGCTGAATATGTTACTGCAGGGAGCTGTGGAAACCAAGTTTTATGGATAAAGCACCAACTCTAAGACTACAATGTAGATCTTGGTTGTACACCCATATTGTGTGATAACACTAGTGAAATCAATCTAACTAAAAACCCAATCTAGCATTTGAGAATAAAGCACATTGAAATAAGACATCATTTTCTAAGAGATGAAGTATCCAACAAAAACTTTGAATTGCATCATGTTGATACATTAAATCAAATTGCTGATATATTTACAAAGCCATTGAACAATGAAAGGTTTTCATCTTCGAGAAGGGAACTAGGGCTTTGCAGACCTTCATGAATCTAAACCAAAAAATTCCTTTGCATGTTCCTTGTGTTTGGTTCAGTCCACTAGTGCATTTAGTAAGGGGGAGTCTATCTGTTATTCTTGTCCTTGTTAGAGTTCTTCCACTATCTACTGCTTGTGCACAACTATCCATTTGGTATATCAAATTATGAATGTTGGAAGGACAGATCAAGTCTGTCTAGAAGATTTCATGATGTGAGAGACCTAACTCCGCCTCATACCAAAAGAAAGTTAACTCATGCAGTAAGGGGGAGTTGATGCTTCCAATCTTGTCTAACTTGTCTTAGGTTCATAAGTTGCTTCAGATAGGGGGAGTTAGGCAGCTTTACTTCTATCTCTGAAAATAAGCCTTGGGTTGGTAAACAGACCCATCTGGTCTGTTCACAGAATTTCATATATATTCGGTGGTTGGTTGTTTATCTATTTCATAACGCCCGAGAATTTTTTTAGGAATTTTCTGGCATTAAATATAATTATTAAGCATTTAAAAAGACTTAATGGGCTACTAAAGTACTTTAAGGATTAATTAAATCAATTTAAAGACCCTATAAATAACCAAAGGACTAAGCCCAATTTCAATAGGCCCAAAGACCCAATTCTATGGCCTTTTTGACTCAAGCCCATTACTAGAAACGTAATTTGGGTAATTTATAGATTTAAATGGGATAAATAAACCAATTAGGTGATAAATAGGTGATAAAACTAAAATTCTAAAATTTTTGGATTTAACCGCCTAAACGCGGCCTATCGCGAGAGCGCCTTCTCACAATAGCGGTCTCGAAACGACTGATATTATGTTCCGTGATCGCAAGTTGTGGAAGCATGAAAAAATAAGATTTTTCCCATCCCAATCCCTATGGTTCGATGCTATCTGGCATGAAAACCTATCTAGGACTCTTGGCGATCGATCTTAAACCCAAATAGGACTCCCAACTCGATTAAATCCTCAAACCCTAACTCAAACCCTATAAATAGGTCTCAGGTTTGACCTGCGCAAACTCTTGTTTTAGAGCGCATAGTTCGATGGTAAGGAGACATTATTTTAGGTTGGTTATTTATAACATTATGTTCCTTTTAGTATTAACTAACATCCCTCCGAATTTTGTGGTAGGAGATCAAGTATCCAAGAAGTTAGAAGTCCCAGAAGTTACTATTTTGGTGCAGTCTGCGCAGGAAACAGTGCGTCCGTCCAGAGAAGAAGAGGATATTAGAAACCCTAAACGAGGTATTTTTAAGGTAAGTCACTAGAACTTTTCGTTCCCCTTCGTGTCTTCTACCTATCCTCCAAATTTCATGGATTTAGGACAAGTGGTTAAGGAGAACAAGGGACGGGAAGTTGCTCGTTTAACATAGAATGTGCAAAAACTAGGGCGTCCTTCCTGTCCAAAATTCAAAGTTTAAAGCCTATTACAAAGGTAGTTTATCTCATGAAAAGACTAAATTAACGTGTTAGGAACAAAAGCCCTCTAGTTTCATGTTGTTTCATACTTTCTACTAGTCATATTTCATGTTTTAATACTGCAGCATATCTAGGTTATTTCTGCATGCATAATTCCTACCCTTAATGATAAAGATGATACTCTTTGTTTAATTCATGAAAACCTGTGCCTCTCCATGACTTTATGTCATTATAGCATGTTTATCTTCCTGTATAACACGTTTACATGCTTTTGTTTCTTCAAGCCAGGCCTTGCATGACCTAATGACCCTCTTTCTTTTACAATACTAGAAACGATCTAACAGTGACCGCTACTGTACAGAAGCGGTCCTCGACAGACCGCGTATGGATAGAAACGGTCCTATGGAGACCACTACTATGTTTCAGTATCCTGCACTTTGTAAACCCTAAACAGATTGCAAATTAGCCCTATTAAATCTGGGATAAGCCCAGTTAATGAGATTCTATTCCTAGTTATGACTTTACATATATGAACTAGGTTATATTGGGCACCAATCATGCTAGGTTTCATGTCATTCATGCTTTAAATACCTATTTTAAACTTATGCTTTTTTCATGCCAAAACTCATATTGTTTGTATTAAAGTTATTTCTACATGGTTTACGGACTTGTGTTATAGATGTTTTGGTCGCGGTTTAATCATGATCTCACTCTCATCTTTTGAGTCTTTTTTAAGTACATGGCACGTATTCCGGTACGATGTCATTAGTTACATTTGGCACTTGATAGGAACACTATCTTGGACTTTTGATCCTCTCCATTGGATATTCCTTCCACCGGACTAGGTGATCTTGTTTCAAGACCTCTGTAAGTCTCCGCGGGCATGGGATTCCCACTAGGACGCTGAGCTGGTTATACCCTGAAAGCCTATTGATCTAGAGAGCACTCAAACTTATCGATGTTTTCTACAGCCAGGATAATATCGGTTCTCAGGCGACCGCTACTGTCTAGTAGCGGTTCTGGAACGACTGCGTCTGTCCAGATTTCACCCCTGCGTCAACCCTTCTCTCTCTGGTATCGACTCTGTCATAAAAACGGTCCTGGCATGACCGCCTCTTCATAAAAATGATCCTGGCATGACCGCCTCTTAAAGAAACGGCCCCGATATGACCATTTTATGTCTAAGTATTGATTAACCCAGGGTTTGACCCAAGGGTTGATTTTCCTATGTTCCTAGATGGTATATTGATAATCTAGAACCTAACACATTGTTTAATAAGTTATTAATGAATTATGAAAGTTAAGGAATACGCCGGTATACTGTCGGATTTCTTCCGTAGCATGACCTTGTCATTAAATCATCCTTGACCTCATGATTTTTATTTTTGTACGTTCTTACCTTGATATTTGTTATCATAAAACTATAGTTTAAACTTGTACATTATCGGCCTACTTTATTGATATTTCTCTTAAAAGTAGCTTGATTTATAACTTGAAGATGCAAGAGCAGGCACAGGCAGTGTCCAATGGCTCGACGCTAGCCCCCTCGACAGATAGCCGGAAACGTACTATAAACCATGGGGTATGATGCTTACTGGTGTCGCATTGTGCTCCGAGTATTTTTTATAAATAGGTGAAAATCACGATGTAATCTTGTGAAATTTACATACTTGCTGGTACATTCTTGTTACATGACTTTCTAGTGCATAGCCTTTATGGTTATGAAAAGTACATTATCATTCATGAAAGGCCAAGTTACGTTCATGGTATACTCATTCTCGATCTTGCTCTCATTTTACATAAACCTTCATCTATATCTTGTTATTATTGTTACTTTGATTGTATTCGTATGATTTACCGCATTCCTTTTATCTTATTTTCTAGAGCTAAAATGTTAATTACTTAAACATTACCTTCATGTCGATACGAAGATACCTATTGGGCAAGTGTGCTCATTCCCTACTTCTTTTCCAATCTTTTCATGACATTCTAGCGGGTCAGATTCAGACTATTCAAGTGATGGATCCGAGAGCGAATAAAGAAGGAGCTAAGCCCTAGATTGTCATTAGTTGATAGTCAAGAGTCACTATGTAATCTTCACTTTATTGAGTCTAGTTAGTCAAAGAGTCAAGATTCAACATTATCACGTCAAATTTCCTCTCTCTCTCTTAATTCCTAGTGTGAGAAACTCTGGTGTTTCACGCCACTTTGCATTTTTGTCGTTCTTGGTGCTTTCCCCTCCCCGCCGGCCATGGCCGGAGTGGCGGGGGTTCCATCCTCCATGATGAAGACTACAGACGCGGCTTCGTCTTCCTCTTCAGCAATTCCTCGCCGAACCTTTGCACAGGCATTGATGGATTCCAAGCAGCGACCGAAGATTGACATTCCAGTTAAGGAACCAGCATTTACCGACCGAGGAGAGCCGGCGGTCTATTTCACTAAGATGGAGATTCAGGCATCAATTCAATTCCTATCTTTCTCTGTTGTGGCCAAATGTGCCTACAGCCGTCCTGCATTTTCGGATATCAAAAGCTTTTTGATGCAGCGATTGAAGATTTCTTCAGAATTTATTATTAGAAAACTAAATCCAAGACACCTTCTATTGCGGTTTGAAAATGAAGCGGACTTTACGAAGCTATTAATACAGACAAACCTTTATATCAGAGGCTTCTTGTTTCGGTTCTTCCAATGGACATCTGATTTCAATTTTGATGCAGATCCACCGACTATTCCTATATGGATAGGTTTCCCAGCCTTGCCGGCTAATTTATACCATGAAGACTGTCTCCGGTCGATAGTTGGAAACTTCGGTGCTGTCCTGCGAATACATGAGAAATCTTTGGCATTATCTGACACTTCGGAGGCCCTGGTATGTGTTGAAATGGATTTATCAGCCCCACGCAATGAGCGGCTTTGGATTGACCTGGATGGGATCGGCTACTGGCAAAAGGTGAGCTATAACCGTGTTCCGGCGCTTTGCTCCTTTTGTCATAAGCTTGGACACTCAGAGGATGGCTGTAAGAAGAAACAGGGCAGGTTGGCCCGGGTCCAATTGGTTCAAGAACCTATTGTCAAAAATTATAGACAGACTTATCGGCCAAGGCAGGATGGCTTGTCAAGTGTTCGACAGAATGTGGCAGTTGAAAACAAATTTAAGTTGTTGGAGTAGGCTTCTGAACCGGAGGAAGTGCTATAGGATCCCAGTCCATCTAACAGCAATGATCTAATTTTGAAGGTAAAAGAGGGGAAGTCTCTAGGCCTGGACATAAATTCAGGTAGGCAGTATGCATCTCAGCAACAATTAGAACATCAAATGTTGCCCATAAGTACAGAGAAAAACAACCCTCAAGAAATAAGTGATCCGAAGGATCATGGTAATGGTAACCGAGAATTTATTGTTTCTATTGAGGAGATGAAATTGCTTGAGAAGGAATCTGCTGTAGTGGCAGAATTAACATCTGGAACAGAAGTCTCAAGTAAAGTGCAAATGAATGAGCTATTAAAGGCCAGCAAGCAGGTATCAGAAAAAGCACTGCAGGATAATGACTTAATGCAGTCATATGTTCAAATGCAATGTGTTGAAGTTGTCAGCAAGCAGCGAGAAAAGGGGATAATCACTAGATCTAAAGCTATATCTATGGAAGATTTGCCCTGGGAGCCTCAATGATTCTTTCATCATTAATCTGGAATATTCGTGGAGTGGGGAATACTGGTACCCGAAGATGTCTGAAAGACATTGTGCAATCCAATAAGGTCGATCGTGTGGCCATCTTGGAACCTATGGTGAGTCTAAATAAAGCCCCGTCCCTGGGGAGATACATAAAGCTTGGGGGTTTTGCTTGTAGTAGCCTCCCTGACCCAAAAATTTGGGTATTTTGGCATGATAGTTATAATTTGGAGGTTAATGCCTCCTCCTCTCAACATATAACTTTAGGCTTGAAGGAGGATAATTCTTTTTGTGACTCCTTTGTATATGCTTCATGTAACCCTAACCAAAGACAATCCCTATTCAATGATCTTGCCATTTTTGCTGTTTCTGCCTCAATCCCCTGGCTGATAGGGGGGATTTTAACTATGTTCTTCGCCCCTCAGAAAAGGTAGGGGGTGGCATGCTGGCCCTAGCTGCTATGTCTGAGTTTAATAATTGTTTAGGTTCTGCTGGCCTGATGGATATTGGCTTTATAGGAAATGCAATGACCTAGACAAATAACAGAATCGGTTCTGCTAATATCAAGGCAAGGCTTGATAGAGTGTTAGTGAACTGCTTATGTCAATCTTCTTATCCCAAGTTGACTGTTAAACATCTCCCTAGAGGTCCTTCGGACCATGCTCCTCTGTTAATTCACATGGACAAAATGCTGAGCAGTCCAGGTCGTTTCATTTTTTAGAAGATGTGGTGCACACATGATTCATTTCAACAGCTTGTTTCAGAAACCTGGCAGCATACTCAAACTCATGACCCTAATCCTCTGGTTAGGTTCTTTATCAAGCTGAAGACAGTTAAGGCTTCGCTATGTAAATGGAATAAAGAAACTTTTGGGGATATAAACTCTGCTGTAGTTTCTACAAAAGCTGATGTAGAACTAAAGAAAAGCTGCTATGACATTGACCCCTCTAATGATAACAAGGTAAGGCTGAATGCTGCCAATGCCTATCTTCGTCAAGCCCAATTCAGAGAAGAAATTTTTTGGAATCAGAAATCTCGGGTTGACTGGATAGAATGTGGTGATAGAAACACTTCATTTTACCATGCGGTTGCTCAATGCAACAGAAGAAGGAACATAATTAGAAGGCTCAAAGTTGGGGAATCTAATGAATGGTGTTCTGATCAGGAAAATCTGAGGATACATGCTTAGAACTACTTCAAAAGTCTTTTTTCTTCTGAGAATCATTCCCTGGACTCTGAAATGTTGAACTGCATCTCGCAGGTTGTCACAGAAACTCAGAACATGGTTTTATGTGCTGCCCCAAGTCTTTCAGAGATCCGTGAAGCTGTCTGGTCCTTAAAAGGCTCCAGTTCCCCTGGTCCAGATGGTTTCTCTGGGGAACTTTTTACTACAGTATGGGAAACTATTGGACAGGATCTCTGTGAAGCTGTAAATGCCTTTTTCCAAGGCTTCCCACTGCCAAGGGGAATATCTTCCTCCCTCGTTACTCTAATCCCCAAGGTACATGAACCAAAATCATTCAATGATTTCCGGCCTATTAGTTTATGCAACTTCACATACAAAGTTATTTCCAGGATTATTTCAGAAAGATTGACCCCTATTATGCCTAACATAATATCAAAGGAGCAGGGTGCCTTTGTGAAAGGGCGGTGTATCTTAGACAATGTGTCCCTGGCTAGATAGCTGATGATGGATATAAACAGAAAAGTTAGGGGTCATAACATGATTATCAAGCTGGATATGGCTAAAGCATATGATAGAATGGAGTGGGACTTTGTTTTAGCAGTTTTGAGAAAGTTCGGTTTCAGTACCAGGTTCACATCTCTAATAGGTATGCTTCTATATAATTGCTGGTTCTCAATCAATTTTAATGGAATTGTCTCTGGCTTCTTTAAATCTAATAGAGGCATTAGGCAAGGGGATCCAATTGCACCATATCTTTTTATAATAGCCTCGGAGGTTTTAAGCAGAGGTCTTTCAGCCCTATTTCACTCTGGGGGTCTAAAGGGTTATGTTGGGCCCAGAAGGACAATACAGATTTCCCATCTGTTATATGCTGATGACACCCTGGTTTTCTTAAATGCCAGCAGAAGGAACATAGTGGCATTCCAATAGTTTATCAATAAATATGAAAGTTGCTCGGGGCAAAAGGTCAATGCAGCTAAGAGCTGCTTTGTCCTGTCAGCTAAAGCCCATCTTTCCTTGATACAAGCTGTTCGGACATTAACTGGCTACAAATATCAAGCTGATGGAATCAAGTATCTTGGAATTCCAATTAAAAAGGGCAGATACCTGTGTTCAGATTTCAAGTTTCTTATTGAAAGGATTCAGACCAAGTTAGAAGGTTGGGAATCCAAGTTGCTTTCTCAAGCTGGCAAAGCTGTTCTAATAGACTCTGTCCTAAAAAGTATGCCAGTCTACCTTGCATCAGCATGTTTCATACCAAAGAAGATAATCAACTTCATGGATAGCCAATGTGCAACTTTTTTTTGGCAAGGGGAACATGGTATCAACCGCAGGCATTGGATTGCATGGTCTTATATTCAGAAGCCTCGCATAGAGGGTGGCCTTGGAATTAGGGATTTCTTATGTGTCCAGATTGCTTTTGCTGTCAAGATGCTATGGAACATTGTTCATGGGACATCACTTTGGTCTCGATATGGTAGACAAAGATTTATCAAAACCCATATCGCTAGTAGTTATAAACCATTTCCTACAGGTATGCCTCTAACTGTCTTCAGGCCGGCCAGAGAAATCCTACTAGAAAATAGTAGGTGGTTTGCAGGGTCTAGAGAAACAATAGACTTCCTAAGAGACAACTGGTCAGGAAATGGCTCTGCTGTTAGTGCGGAACAGACCAGTAATAAAGAAAGTGGGAGTTTAATCCCCAATGTTTCAGTTAGAGAAGTGCTCAGGAATAATCAGCATATGGCTTGGGGTTTCATTGGAAATGATTTCCATATCCCTAATATCCAGTTCAACAATGAGGCTGATATTTGTTTTTGGATGAGTTCTACTAAAGGTAACTTCTCCATTAAATCAGCCTACAATCTTATTCGTACTAGAGGTATGATTAGGCCAGCCGGGGCTAAATTGTGGCATTCTGCCTTTAATCCTAGAGCAGCTCTCTTCATATGGAAGTTAATCCACCGGGCAATTCCAGTAGACAGCAGGGTTATTGACTGTGGTATCCAGATGGCTTCAAAATGCAGTTGTTGTCCCCATCCAGATTATGAAGATCTCAACCATGTGTTCATTCATGGAGACTTGGCTTCAGATTTATGGGGCTAGATACAACCCCTTGTCAGTAATAATGTTTGGCTGGGTGATCAGATTACTAGAAGATGTTGGAATCTATTGTCTGCTACCAGAATGCAATCATCTTTTAGCTTAGCAGGGATGTACTCAACCTTCCTTATGCTCTGGGAAATATGGAAGCTGAGATGTGCCTCGAAATATGAAGGGGTTCTTATCAATACTAATTTCATTAAAAGGAAGATTATTTCTTCTGTTCAGATGACTCTGGATAAAATTAATTTCCACAGGCCTCTTTCTACTGCCCAATTCAAATGCCTAGCTTCTTTTGGTCTGTCTCCTCGGGTACAGGTTAAGCAGCCAATCATGGTCTCTTGCAAATTGGCCAAACAGGGACATAATCTGCATGTAGATGGGGTATCGAAAGGTAACCCCGGCAGAAGTGGTGGAGGTGGATGCATAAGAAATTATTCTGGTGACTTGATTATAGGATTTGCCTTCTACTATGGTGTTGGTAATAGTATAATGGCAGAATGCAGGGCATTACATGATGGGCTTGCAATTGCGAAGCATGGTGGAATTAAGCTCTTGGTAATTTTTTCTGATTGTTCCCTTCTTGTAGAGGCATGTCGGAGTGGAATATCTCCCAATTGGGATGTCTACCCGTGGTGGAGGGAAACTTTAACTCTTCTCCATGAAAGTGGAAGTGAGATTCATCATATATTTAGGGAAGGGAACCAGGTAGCAGACTCACTGGCTTCATATGCTTGCAGCATAACTACTAATATACTCTATACCAAAGTAAGAGAGTTACCACAGTTGACCAAGGGAGTCTTTAGAGTGGAAAAGACTGGTTTGCCCTCTTTTCGTTGTCACTAATTCTATAGTTTGTTTTCTAATATCCCTCTTTTCTTGTTCAGGCCCTCATTATAAGCCCTTTGTTTTCTCAGGGGTATGCCCCTTTGATAGTGTACATTGCACACTTATTCAATAAAAGGTAGGACCACAGGGTGAGCCAGGAGGAGTGAGAACACCCCCCCTCTATGAGGGAGGGTGCACTCGACCTGTGCCCATCCTGACTGGTCGGTGTTGGATAAAAAAAAGATTCAACATTATGTACTTTTGATTATTATTCAATAAAAGTAAAGGTTTTGTCCAATTATGGTGCATTCATTTTTATGTGTGAATGTGTTAGCGCTCTGAGTATATTGCTCGCTTGTGGCGTACTAGCCGGCTGTTCACGTTCTCAATTAGATCTGCTGCATAATCTCGGGGCATGATAGTTAAGTTGGTACTAGAGCCAAGGCATAAGTAAGTCCTAGAAAGATGTCATGTCATAGGCTAAGTCCAAGGATTAAGGGCCCATACCTATGAACTAAGGAAAGAAATTTTCCACCTATGAGAGATTGGATAGAGCCTGGGATGAGATAGTTAATTAGAAATTATCTTTAGGATAATTCCCTTTCACTCTATAGGAATTAAAAAATTGTTCCTCTTCTCAGGTACCTCCATTCTCAAAATGGCTCACCGTGTCAACTGTGACGAGATGCATCAAACGGTTGCGGGTCTTACCCAAGCCCTTCAGACTGTGGCCCAAGCTGGCGCTAGGGTTGGTGCCAAAAATTTACACGGGAACATCCAGAGTATAAATCCTCCCCGATTCTCCGGATCCGTCAACCCCGATGAAGCAGAAAATTGGATTGACGAGATGAACCGTATATTTGAGGTCATGCAATACACTAACCTAGAGAAGGTCCGTCTCGCCACATTCCAACTAAACAAGGATGCACATACGTGGTGGAAGGCACAACCTCAAAATGCTCAACTTACTTGGGATGGATTTCTTACCCTCTTCTGAGCAAAATACTTTTCTGAACATGTCAAGGGGAGAAAAGCTGAGGAATTCGCTTCTCTTCGCCAAGGCATGATGTCCGTGGCGGAATACGAACTTCAATTCTCTCGGCTGGCATCATATGATCCTCATTTGGTTAGCACTGATCTTCTAAAGGCTAACCAATTTATGGATGACTTAAGGCCCATTTTTATTACTCAACTTGGACCCCAAAATATCCGTACTTATGCGAAGATGGTCCAATGGGCACATTTATGTGAAAGGACCTTGAAAAAGGTTAGAAAATTTAAAGGTAAGGAAGAAGAGTCTAGCCGGAAGTCCGATCGGTGAGGATGGAAAGGATAGAGATTCAACATCACGGAACCCTACAAGTCCCGTGACAACAAGAAGCGATCCCGTAATGGCAACGGGAGTGGAAACGGCAAAGGCAAAAAGATCAAGGAGGAAGAAAGAGCTATCACAACTGCTTGTAGATTTTGTGAAAAGTTTGGCCATTCGGCTGAAGAGTGCTGGTAGCATCTTGGCGCTTGCTTAAGATTGTTGACACCCGTTTTATACCCAATAAGTCGGGTCATCTCCTTATTCATTCTATAAGATGCTCCAAGTCGTTCACTCTTCATTGAGTCTCTTGATTAGTTGAAGCTTCTTTCTTGGGTCTGAACTCTGTGATCAGATATGGCTCCTGGTGGCGTTTCATTGGATGAATCTTAGCAAGCCCCTCATTTCATTTTTGAACCTCAATGATAATAACGGTCGGTCCTAGGCGCATTGTTTCATTCTGACGGATGGGTCCTGGACCGTTACTCTTTGAAGAGTCCTAAGGCTTAAGGCCTCGTTTTAAAGCTTATCCTTTTGATTACACGTTGATAATAACGGTCTGTCATGCAGCCGTTGTTTCATTCTGACGCCCTATGCCTTGGCCGTTGCTTCCTTGAAGAGTCAAACTTGTTGGGTCTTCTTCCCGTTGATCTTATCTTTTAGGGATAAGGTTGATAGTGACGGATGTTCCTTGGAGCGTTATTTCCAAGTGGCGGTCTGTCGTGTAGCCGTTACTTCTTTCAGAGAGTCCTGGCAGTTCAGGCCTTTTCTCTGCTACTCCGTGGCCGAAGATAAGGGTTTGGATTGACGATATCTCTTTCAAATCTGATCCTCAGAACCTTCTGTTTGATTCTATGGACTCTTGCTGATATTATCTTCGAGGATTTGCTAAGAATTATCCCTTTATCTTGCTGGATTATCCTCTGCTCGACCTAAGAGTTTGAGGGTCTATAAATAGAACCCTTGACTTCATGGCCCAAGGGGGGAGGATTTTGAAATTCACGACGAAGTGCTGCCGAACTCAAGAGCCATCTTCATCCAAGAGGAACTGCTTCCCACGTTCATCCATCTCATGATCAAGGGAGTACTTTGGTTTTAGTCTTTCAAGTTCATTGCATGCTTAAGTTCTTCCCTGGTTTTTCCTCAATCAAAGCATTGTCCCTCCTCTTTCTCCATGTTTTCTCACTGTTCTCTAAGCATCCAAACATCCTCCTAATCTTTTAAAAAAATGCCCAGAGGGGTTAAAAAAACTAAAAACTCCCCGGTAATCCCCTTTCCTTTTGATGTCCTTAAGTTCTTTGAGAATTGATGCTATATTATTGAAAGGGCTAATTTGGGTTGTTTTTTCTTGTCTTCTACATCTTTGGCAGGTTTACAGGTTCACCAGTACGAGGTCCAAGTCTTCTAGCTGGCTGGAAGACTTGGAGTTAAAAGAATCTACATTTTGCTACTGCAGGTTATCTGACGGTCTGGTGCAGGCGCGTCATCTTCTCCTGGCGGTCTATCGGGTGGCCGTTACTTTCCAAGTAACGCACAGGGTCCTGGCCGTTATTTCTAGCTGACATGCAGGTTCTCTTTAGTTTTCTCTCCCGTGGGCGGGTGCTTCATCCACCTATTTCCAAGGTATTTACAGGTCTTTTTGCTTGTTTTTACTTTGGTGGCGATCACATCGTTCCTTAGTCTTGGGCATTAGCTTTCTCATTCATCACATATCTCTTTTATTTCCTTGCTTGCTCCACCCCTTGTGGTGTGTTTTATTTACTCTTTTGCTCCACGCCCCGGCGTGTGTTTTCCCTCTTCTTTGGCGTAGTTTGAGCGAGATAGCATGCCCATGCTAGAGCTAGCTTTGATTGCCTAGGTTCATGATCACATGTTCATAGGTTAAGAGTGGATCTTTGATTACATGCTTGTCGCTTCATCATTCAAAACCCCCCAAAGAAAAGATAGATAGGCAAAGTAAAATCAACAAAGATGTGGAAGTTAGGAGCATCACATGCCTGATTGCGCCTTAATGAAAGAACAACCCTCGAAGAATGACAGCGGAAATATTCCTTTCGAAGAGTCATTCCAGAGAAAGAGAAAAAGAGAGAGAGAAAGAAGAACAAGGGGAATCGAAGTCTAGCTCGAGAGAAGGAGTTCAATAGAGAAATCCCTTGAATTCTATTCAGAGCTACATTTTTTTTCTTCTGCTATAATTCGTGATTTTATTTTTTGTTTTCCTGATTTCATTTGATACAACTCATCCAGTGTTTCTCTGGTGGTGCATTGCCATACTGATTAGAGGTGTGATCAGTTCATAGCTGATCACGATCTGGTCTGTGGACCAGGGTGTAAGGAAGGGTCCTCGTGTGCTGCCTTAGTGCAGTGTCACTGATTCTACTGGGGTAGAATCAGGGGTGAGTTCATCAGGTTGGTGAGCACGGGTTCCCTCTGTATCTTCAGAGGAAGGGAGGAGGTTGTTCCTCTGGTGGGAAGTTGTGTGATTAGCTCTTATAGCGGATTCATCCGTGTTTGCTTGTGCAAGTGAAGCCTCATCCTGATCAGGTGAGGGGTGGACAGATTGCTGGAAGTAATCGAACCACCTAAAAAAGCTCAGTGTCTTCATGGTTTGATTTTCATATCTTCTATCCCTATTCTCAAACTAGCTCTCGATCCTACCAGGAGTATATCAGCATATGAGTTCAGTTGTCGTTGCGCTTAAGGTGTTTGTCAATAATTCTTTCTGATGGCATGAACTAAGATTATTACTCCTTCGTTTAGTTTGTCAGTATCGAAATTGAGTGTTAGTTTAAATTTCTTTAAGTTGGTCTATTAAATGGGCTGATCTATTCACCTGCCCCTCTAGATCTGCATTGACATTCTCATCAGTTAGTATCAGAGCGGGTTTCCCACAATGTGGTCCAACGATCGGAGAAGATCTAGAAATGGCAATGCTTTTAGTTTCTTAGCTGAGGGACATTCAATTAATAGACCACTATTTTTTGATGGTGTTAACTATTTGTATTGGAAGAACATGATGGAAGTATTCTTACGAGCTCAGAGTCATGAACTATGGAGAGTTGTTAGCCACAGTCCATTCCAACGTCCTGAACATGAAAATACATGGACCAGAGAACAAATTCGTTTGTCAACTATCAACTGGAGTATAATGAACGTTATGCAGTGCGCGTTTCACCCGGATGAGTACTCAAGAATTTTCGCCTGCAAATCCGCCAAGTAGATGTGGGACGAACTGGAATTTATCTATGAGGGAACATCCCAGGTAAGAGCTACCAAGGTGAATATGCTTATTTCAGACTACGAGTTGTTTAAAATGAAACATGATGAAACTGTATCTGAAATGTATGCAAGGTTTTCACAACTTATTAATAACCTTAAAGCTCTAGGAAAGGAAAATCATGAAAGTGAGCTAGTTAGAAAGATTCTTAGGTCCCTAACCCCTGCGTGGCACACTAAAGCCACTGTGATAGAAGAATCCAAGGATCTATCCACCATGACAATGGGTGAGCTAGTGGGCTCATTGATGGCGTATGAAATGAATTTCAAGAAGAATGTGGAAGAGAACAAGAAAAACAAGTCAATAGCTCTCAAGGGATGTGAGAGTAATGAAAAAGGGATTGAGTACTCTGAGAATTTCTCAGATCTAGAAGACTATGAATAGGCCCTTCTGACCATAAAGTTTCAAAACTTCTTGAAATCCAGAGGTAAGACCTTCAGAAAAAGAAGGCCGCAGCAGATAGGCAAGAGTTCAAACCTTAAGTCTGATAGGAACAAAAATTCTAACAAAATTATTTGCTATCAATGTAAAAGGGCAGGTCATATGAAGGGAGATTGACCCGAATTGTTGAGGAAGAACTCCAAGCTCAAGAAGAAGAAGCCTCAAGTCATGCTGTGCACGTGGAGTGATGAAGAAGAGGATGTTGAAGAAGAAGTCTCTAGAGAAGAAGAAGAAGAAGATTTGTGCTTCATGGCTCACAGTGATGAGGAGGTAACCAATTTCTTCGAGAACTTTTCAATTGATGATTGGGAAGATGCATATGGTGATCTCCTTCATAAGTACAACTCATTGAGTAAGGAACATAGAGTGCTAAAAAGGAAATTGAATGCTACTATTGAGGATAAAGATATCATTCAAAATGAAAAAGAAAAGCTCAAAACAGAAATGGAAGAACTAAGCTCACTTAAAAAATGAAAATGAAAACCTGAGAGAAAAAAATGAAAGTGTTGGGTCCCGTAGTGCAGGAAGACGGATCTAGAGGCGGGGTGAATAGATCCTCCTATTAAAAATTTGTTCAATTAAAACACAAACACGCCACAACAGAAACTAACACATCTAAACAATTAGGCACGACGTACATTTACCAAGTAGCAAATAGATGGACATTAAGGATTAAAAATGACTTGTAGAGCCAAACTCAAGTTAGCTCAATGTCTGCACAAATTAAGTGTGTGTAGCAATTTGATTGGATTTAGTGTGTGATAGTATCAAAATAAACTTGTGAATGGAGATAGAGGAAATGGACAGTCACACAGGCATTTACATATGGACACGGTGATTTTTAAGGTGGTTCGGGACCACGGGGGGCTCCTCACATCCACCCCTCACTCAACTGAATGAGGCTTCACTACTGGTAAACCAGTACGGGGATAAATCCCCCCCCACACACACGGAACCAAGTTCCAACACATACGCAAGGTGACGCCTACACACACACGGGGAACAAACCCCAACACACACATACACGGAAATAGAGTTTCCAACATGATCTGATGACCGGATCAACAAAACACACACACACTACAACAGATGCAACACTCTACACACACGAACAACCGGATCTGGATAGACCCACACACACACGTAGATTTGAAAAGACCCATGCACAACCACGGATCTGAATGAGACAACACACACAACTATGGATCTGAATCGATCCACACACACATACACACATGGGGATGAACCCCAGAACACGCTTCTAGAAATGTAGCTCACAGATGCACACGTTGCAAGTTGCAGCAAACTTAACTGACTCGGATGTGCACACCGCACAATCCGACCACACACAACTCGGATGTGCACACCGCATAATCCGACCACACACTTGATGTTCACAGATTTAGAAGGAAATGGACACTTGAAGCTCATAGCACTTTAGAAGAGGAAACATAAATAAAAACTTCATATCTAGGCTCCCCCTTAGAGAATGATGCAGATCTTGGGCTGATGTTGCTTCTCCACTTGATTTCCCCTTGATTTGCCTCAACTTGATCTTGAGAAGCTTGCTCTTGGATGAAGAATTTGTGGACGAATCACTGTTCACGGAGTTCTCACAGTAGCTCTCCTTCTCACCTTGGTAGCCTCCTCTTCATCCTTTTGGTGATTAGGGTTTTTGACCCCAATGAGATATTTTTATACAACTAGGATGGTCAAGGGACAAGCCAGGAACCAGATCCACAAATCATAGCATGTCTAGTGGCTTTGGGATTAAAAAATCCAAGGAGAAGGGCTTCCCACGTTGAAGAAACACAAAGTTTACAATTGTTGCCTCGGGGGGTCCGGTCGACTGGATCTGGGCGGTCGATCGACCGAACTCTGAAAATTCTCAGAATATTTGGTGCTGGAAAGTTAGGTCGACCGAACTACCCCTTTAAGTCAACCGAACTCTGTCAGAGTTCAGTCCCTTAGTTGCTGGAAAATTAGGTCGACCGAAATGGTCCCATAGGTCGACCAAACTCTGGAAAACTTGCAAAAACGGATTGTTAGCCTAATGAAACATATCTTTATGACAAGAGCTTTATGTCATCATTTAATCCATTCATTTTGGGGTTTGATTTAGCTTAGTTTATGCATTTTGAAGGCACAAAATATTTGAGTATTTGTCATTTCATAAAATGGCCTTAAACACGTTCAATGCTCGCTCTTGAAGATTATGCATAGAATGCATTTATGAACAATACAAAAGACCTATTGAACCTTCATTTGCAAACCACATTCAAGGCAAAAAGCTTCATGTTGAAAATGCATGAATTACATTCTCAAACCATCAAAATGTATACTACTCAATTTCACACAATTAAAGAGCGAAATGAAAAATCATGCATTCAAACAAAACTATTAAGCTATCAAGCCATGCAACCATTTCAATGAAAGAGCATCATCCAAGCCAGTTTCTACCAAGACTTATGTGAAATTCTTAAGCACATTGTGAACTTCAAATGCCATGAATGAAGTGTATTAAGGAGAGCTACGTGAAATGCACATGGTGAGATCGATGCTATAACAAGGCAAGAATCTTACCAATGGTTATTGACAGACTAGACATGACATATACCACATGTTTTAGATTGTAGAAAGCAAAGTGCTTATCCACATGTTTGTTTTACCTTCCAAGCGACCGCCATAAGATTTGATCCTACAATTCAAAATAGTCAAAGTTAATACATCATGAGTTGCACAAAGACTTTGTTCATTCAGAGTAGGCTTTGAAACCTCTTGGAGAATCTAAATTTTCTTCAACAAAAAAAATCAACTCCAAATAATCATGTAATCAAACAACATGTATGTGCCTCAAAATCCATTTACCATCTCAACCATATTAGAAGATTAAGAACGCAAAGGCTCAATGTAGCATATGCAAGTGTGTGACAGATGCAAGGGTGTGACTCCACATATCACAAGACCAGGTAGCCAAAAGCAAGTCTTTTCTAGATTCTGAAACGTATGAATCATTGTAATGCTCATGCATGCACACTGTCATCAAGAACATATGCAAGCAAACATAAAGTTTAGTTATCATCAAAAACATATGCAAGGCATACAACAATCTCCCCCTTTTTGATGATGACAAACTTTTGATGGAACGTAGAGCATGAGCTAGAAGGGGGGGATGAATAGATCACACCCAATTTAAAGCAATGTGAATTATAAGCGATGAAAACCCAATCGCAGTAAGGGAATCTTCCTAATCAGCCCACGGAGAAGGACAATAAACAGAAACTTAACGAGAAGGAGTTGATATTGAACTGTGATCGAACAGCAGACGTGCTTGAACCACAACAAAAGATCAGCGAGACACACTACACAAATGAAGTCAACCAAGTACACAAGCACAGAAGAGACAGAGAGTTTTTAAGGTGGTTCGATTGCGGTCTGCAATCTAAGTCCACCCCTTACTCCACTGGAGTAAAGCTTCCTTGCACTAAGCAATAAAACACTGCAGACTCAGTCTGCGGACAACTGCTGACTCACAGCTTGCCACAAGGGAAACAAATCCCTCAACACTGATCCTGCGACCTACAGGATCTGAACCTGAACTTGCCCCAACAAGATCAGAACCGAAGGACCAACCTCCCTTCCTCTAAACCAAAGGGAACCGGAGGACCAACCTCCCTTCCTCTAAACCAGAGGGTACACACGAGCGAATTGCCTACACTCGCAACCGGAGAACCAATCTCCCTTCCTCTAAGAACACTCAGAGGGTAACAAAATAGTATAGAGAAATGAATGAAACAACTCAAAAATGAAAGAGTAAAAAGAGACAATCACTCAAAAATAGCGATAATGTAGCTTCTATAGAAGCATTCTTTCAGGCTCACAAACAAACTATGATCACTCAGATACTTCCATTTCTAGGCAGGCTCTTCTCTCAAAAAGGGAAATTCTTGCACATGCAGTGGCTTCTGATGCTCTCTCTTTTTCAATCTTCAGCAGCCCTCTCTTGCAATCTTCAACCTCCTTTTATAGCCAGATGATAGCACGTGGCTAACACGATTCCCGCCCAATCCTTTCATACAGATATGGCCCCTTTTTGATTCCACATGTCAGAATCATAGTCCTGTAGCAGTCCACGTGGCAGGATCATCTGTTCTGGTCCTTGTCTTGGATCACGTACCATCGACTTGGTACTTGATTTCCATGGGGGGTATCCTCACCGGTTTTGGGTTCGTCGAACACATGCTCGACCAGGTGACAAACTTGCCAAGCAAGAGAAGATATTAGTGAAGGCTACATTGACCAAGGTCATGCACAGACATTGCGTATCATATAGCAAGACAAACACAGACTCTAACTGACATGCACTGACCTTAAAGCTAATGACTTAGACACATGCACACACCATATTTCAAACAATGCTCAGACCATGTGTCGTGTATTGCAGGATATGCACAGACTTTATAGCAATGCATAGACTTTGATTGTGTACAAGCCAAAACATGCACAGGCCTTACGTGCGTGCATGAACAAGGGTTGCACCGACCTTATGCAACCCAATGCAAAGATTGCACCGACCTTGAATAGAGAACTGCACAGACTTGTTAAGCACAGAACAAGAATTGCATCGACCTGGTTTGTTCGTAGGGCGATAATGCACCGACCTTGTGAGTGTGCGGGCAACGAATGCACCAACTTTGTGTGTGTGCGGGCAACAAATGCACTGACTAGGTGCGTGCAGCACATAACCTGCACCGACCTTAAAATACATAGCAACCAAGTATGGACCGAGTTTTATTCAGAAGCAACAAACATATGCATCGAGTTGAACAGTGAGTGCACGGACTTGATATGCATATAAGCAAAGTATGCACCAACTTTCATTTCATGAGGGCAACAAACATAAGCATCGATTTGAACAGTGAGTGCACGGACTTGAAATGCATATAAGGAAAGTATGCACCAACTTTCATTTCATGAGAGCATTTCCAAACAGCCAGAGGTCAACTTTAGAAGCCGACATTTTTCAGAGTAAATCAGACAAAGCATTATATGAAAAATATGTGATGATAGGCTAATCAAGTTTGACTTATAGTGTATGACATCATCAAAACTGTAGGGATGCTATAGTCTCCCCCTTTTTGATGATGGCAACACCATGAGTCAATCTATGTCAATGCAAAAACAAAAATGAGTGATCGAGAGATCAAGCATGCATGCTTTATTATACACTAACTCTTGGCAAAACAAAACACACACTCTTCCCATCCCCCATCAATTGACTCTTCCTCAGAAACTCTCCCCATTTGACATCATCAAAAGGAGATGAAAGAGATATGCAGCTGCGAGATTAGAGAAAGAAAAAAGACAGTATTTGCATAGTTAGAATGACCCATGACCATATCTTAAAAGATTTAGTAGGGTACTAAAACTAGTGTTGATTCTTCAAATCAAGTAACCAAGAAAGATCTAGAAAGAGAAGTGAAGTTTATCTGCATACAAAGGATATGAGGAGGAAACAAGGGTGAACACACATGTCAAGAAAGAGCTGATCAAAACTATACTAGTTAGACTGCAAGATACTGATTTGCATAAAAGGTTCTTAAGGTATTGAGGACAAATAGTCCATAAACTAACAGCAAAAACCAGGGATTTGACTGAAATATGTTTTTCTTTAACGAGCTGATTAGAGACTAATAAGTAAGTTGGTAGATCACATCTTTGACATTAAGGAGACACCTTGATCATAGGCCAGACTCCCCAATTACTCAATGTGAGAACCGTATTACCTCTCTTTTAGAGAACAGAGTTAGTAACTATGGGTTTTTACGTGAGGAGACACCTTGATCAAAGGCCAGACTCCCTAGTTACTCACCACTATATTACCATTGCTCTGTCATGATCAAAAATTTTGCACTTCTTAATAGAGATAATCTGACACCTCATGACTTAGGAAAGTTTTCATTTCTTTTTGATGAAACGCCTAGTTTCTCAGTGATCAGACCATTGCTCTGAGCATATAATTTTTTTTATCCCCTTATATTTTTGATATGAAATGTTTGAAAACAATACCTACCAGAAGCACTGATTCCTAAAGAATGTGTTTCTTGAAGTCTAGGTTTCAAGTTTTTAGCAGTTTTCATGACATATAAATTTAGCTTGTTCCATGATCATGAAATATGTAGGGAGATATACTTCGAACACCTTATCTAAGTCTCTGCTAAGTTACTAGATAAAAGATTCTAGTTGAGCTTTAGTTGTTCAGACTTAAGGATTTAAGACAAGTATGGGATTCTACTTACTGTGAATGAGCTGAGTTGACTCTTTCATGACAAACAACAACAACATACATCTCTCAAATGCTTTTGAATCAGTCAACCTTCACAAACTTACCAGCTCCCCCTCACAAAATGCAAGAATTTTTAAAGCAAACACTTCTTCACAGGGACATCTCCCCCTCACTCAATGAACTGTTATTCAATTATGACACATGTAGTATATGCAATTGCACAGACCCCCTCAACTTGACAGCTCGCATATAGACACAACTCCCCCAGACAAACAAAGATTTAACTGAGATTTATCATCTAAGTCCACAATGTAGACATTATTGACCCTATTAGCTACAAACTTCACATTGTCAGAATTTATTTTCAAAATTTTGCAAGAGTCATTATCAAACACAACTCTGTGACCCTTGTCACATAGCTGACTAATACTAATCAAGTTGTGTTGAAGACCTTCAACAAGTAGTACCTTCTCAATAGTGTTTGAGGTGGACTTACCAACCATTCCTATTCCGATAATCATACCTCTATTCTTCCCTCCAAATTTGACCAGACACCCTAACTTCATTTCCAGCTTACTGAATTTGGATCGGTGACCTGTCATGTGCCTAGAGCAGCTGCTATTTAGATACCACTTGTTATTCTCGGCTGCTAGGCTAACCTGCATAGAGCAAATTAAGCAAAGTGGTTTGGAACCCAAGATAGATTGGGTCCAAAAATATTATTCAACTCTCTAAGCAAACACTTTGGAATCCAGAACTGTCTCAAGGTATTTTTCGTTTGCACTCTATTTACAGTTTTGTTGAAGTTATAACTAAAGTTCTATCCACTTGGTTTATTGATGTTGAACCTGTTCATGTTGGTGGATTGTTCATTCCTCGGGAATCTATTGTACCCAAACTGTCTAGAGGAGTTAATTTTATTGAAAAATTTCTGTGAATGTGCAGGACCTCCCCAATTTGTTTTGTACTGGCCCATTATGTTATAGAAGTTGGAGTTTCTATTTTGAATCACATGGCTTGACCTGTTAGCATTCTTGTTATGGTAAATGGGCATAGTAGGTTGCTTAGCGAAGTTCTTTCCTGTTTTAAATTGTCGTCCAGCATTGTTTGTTGAATTTTCCTTCACATGTTGAACATTTTGAACATTGTTGGAACTGGATGGTGTGTCCAATTTTTCTTTCCCTTTACCCAGACAAAATGTCACAGTTTTGTACTCAAAGGGTTTCTTGTTTGTTGGGTTATAGCCTAAACTCTCTTTATTGAAATTAACCCTAGCACCTAGCATGGCGTCCAAATTTGTTTTTCCTTGAACAAATTTTTCAAGGGTTCTTTGTTTATCTTCCAGTTCCTTCTGCAATTTTTCACAATTTTCCTGAAATTCAGAATTGACCTTCCTGACTGCTTCATATTTTTCAGTGATTAAGCTATTGTTACTCTGACTCTCTTGAAGTTTTGACTTAAGTTCTTCAAGTTGTTTTTGTACTTCTTGATTTTCAAACTTAAGGTTTTCATTTTCTTTTCTAAGAGAGTCCATTTCTTTTAAATCCTCCTTAAACTTCAGATTCTCTTGGTTAGTTTGGACCTGCTCTTCAGTAGTAACATTCAATTTTCTCTTTACCATCCTATGCTCTTTGCTCAAAGCATTAAATTTATCTAGTAGTTCAGCATATGAATCTTCCCAATCATCAATTGTAAAATTCTCAAAGATATTGGTTACCTCTTCATCACTTTTGGCCATGAGGCATATTCCTTCTTCGTCTTCCTCTGAAGAGCTAGCCTCTGGGTCTTCCTCCTCATCACTCCACGTGCAGACCATAGCTTGAGGTTTCTTCTTCTGCACCTTGGAGGCCTTCTTCTGGAGATCAGGACATTCACCTTTTATATGTCCTGTCTTCCTGCAATGATAGCATCTGACCTTCTTAGTACTATTGTTTTTATCATTGTTAAAATCAGAATTCTTACCAGAAGGATACGACCCTCTTCTTATAAATGTTTTTCCCTTCATTTTTAGAAACGTCTGAAACTGACGAGTGAGCATAGCTTGCTCCTCTTGATCAAGGTCTGACAATCCGTCAGACTCCCCACTGCTACTACCGCTGCTACTGCTACTGCTATTGTTACTACGGGACACCTTGAGGGCAATGTTCTTGCCCTTCTTCTCACTTCCTTCAACTTTCCTTTTGAAGTTCATTTCATAGGTCATTAGAGATCCTATCAGTTCAGTGACTCTCATTTTTGACAGATCCCTAGACTCCTCTATCACTATCGCTGTCACGCCCCGAACCGATAGCAGTGGGAAGCGATGCTCGGAACATGGCAGTTAACAGTCATGATAACAAGAGCGGAAGATAAATAACCAAAATTAAACACAAGGAGGCCATACACACACGTATTGAAAATACGATCTCTTATTAATATTAAAAGTATAATTTTGACCCACTCTTACAATATTAGATTCAAATTAAAGGAAGAAAGAACAAAAAGAAATAACCAGACTCACGACACTAGCTAGACTCAAGAAGATAAAAAAGACAGACTCCAAACTCTAGGTTCCAAGTTCACTCGATCACACTGATCCGATTCCCATTGGCAACGTACCGTTAATCGCGTTACCTGAAAAGGATTGGAAGTATGGGTGAGCAAGAAGCTCAGTAGGAATTATACTCTATCGTCAGGCATAGTTTAAGTGATTAACAAGTTAATTACATTTTTCATGCCATGCTAATAAAAGAAATAAATGACGATATAATGAAACAACGTAATAAACAGATCTTGCAAGGTCAAGAAATATGTGATGACAAGAATTAACAAGATAACAAGTACAAGAATTTACAACATGAGATAATAATAGAGAATTGGCCAACAAGCAAGTATTTTACACATCATTTCAAGCACGCTCAAGTAACAAGAGTAACAAGAGATTTTTCATGTCATAGACGTTACACTAGTCATGCACTCGGTGCAATGCCTCACCATGTCAATATAACATCCCATGGGCTCAATAATTTTTTGGGCGCTCTCCCCAAGACCAGACTGGACCCCTACGATGCGATGGCATTGATTTATTGGATCCAAGATCCCACGATTGTCTAGACATTTAATCAAGTTTAATGGCCAATTAATCAGAGGAATTTCTGTCAAACGTACAAGATTTAAGGACTAACATGTCCTTGGATTCATTAAATCAAAAACTCGGTATACGGTCACTTCTGTGTCGTTTGACAGGACATACGGCTACTACTGGCCGCATTACAAAAACTGGACCAAAACTCAGTCCACGAGGTCAAGAATGAATGGTTGACAGTATGCCGTTCGGGTAAGTAAGTAGTAAGACACAATTACGATACTTATACGGACCACAGCGATTTGGTCACGAATTTCCAAGTCGTAGCCGAGTCATACGGGTCTCAAAAAAATTATGGATTCTAACTCGCCGGATAGTGTGTCCGGGTAGAATTGTACTAAGGGACAGCAATTTATGCTTAATGGCATTACGGCCATATAGATTGTGAGTGTGCTATTAGTCCATTCTACTGGGGTATAAGGACTTTTAATTTATTTCCTAACAGCCATTTCAAAATACCTTGATTCATGAATTATTAAGATCTCAATTTCAAGAGATAAGTCAATTATAAGATGGTAACTCAAGATACTTGTCACGCCCCGAACAAGGCGGAATTATCAAGGCGTGAACAGTTATACAAGCAGGTCGATCAATAGACTCAGATGATGAGTATGAACAACAAATGAACAAAATCACATCTTTATTTCATAATCTGACATTTCAACAAACATCCTTCAAGGACTTACAATACTATTCAAACTCGATACACTCTTTTATAAGTAGACAGACTGGAAAAGGAACTTATTAAAAACTATCATCACTCTAATCACTCCAGCCCATTCCCGTCATCTTCAAAATTTCCTGAAAATTAACAACAATACACAGGGTGAGCTAGAAAGCTCAGTAGGATTTATATCTCTTTACCAGGTCACTTTAAGTAATTAGCATTTTGGAACATCTATATGCTTTCGAAAAAATAGAATAAAATAAATGACAAATAGAGAACAAGATCAGGAAGTCAAGAATTTCAAGAATAGATACTGTAGGACTCAAGTGTAAGCATGAAGATCAATAACAAGTGTAGAATTGTAAAGATGGCCATGTAACAAGGATATTAATTACTCCGGTCAAAAATGTCATGTATAGGATGTTAAGCATGTAACGAGTCAAGCATGTAATAAGTGAATTGCCTAGTTCAATCTTGCATGTCAGTTGGTGCAATGCCACACCTGATCATTCAACTCCCTCGGGCACAAGTACTTTCAGGCTTTACTCGCCTAGGACCAGATCAGGGCCCCCATGTTTGCCAGGCATTGAGTATCAGGTGGACCAAAGTCCCATGTAATTCCCAGAACAATTCATTTACAATTATTGCCAATTTGAGTTTCAAGAAAAGCTTAAGAAGCGTAGTATAGCGCATAACTAGTCATTTAGTTATGGAGGACTCTAGAGGTGGCCCCTACAGGCTCAAGAGGTGGCTCCCATTATGTAGCACTTTGCGCCATTTCGGCCTCAAGAGGTGGCTCCCATAACGTAGCACTTTGCCCTGCATGGCACTTAGCTCCTACACTCCTAAATGGTAGTTTATGGCTAAAGTACAGATCTAGCAAAATTTTCATTTTCAAGGACATATAGTATGAAGAAAGAGCATGTAGTATGAAGAATAAATGAAGTTTATAAGAGAAGTTCAAGGATGATTTAAGGCATCATGTTTAACGACATTAAGATAATAAAGAGAATGAATTTCCAGTCAAGGCGCGACCAACTCTTGTAAAATAAGTTTAGATCAAGTTTTTCTCAATCGGGTAATTAGCAAAAACCAAAGAAAACGCGGCCAGGTAAGAGGTGGGACAGTGGGAGGCTCCCCTCGTATTCACGAGGTCCTAATTAAGTAACCACTTATCCACTTAAAGCGTTTGCCCGTGGACCTCTAGCCTTAGACACCGGTTCTTCTTGGTGAACTTGCTAGCTACACGATTTTTCGGAGACACGAAAATGCGTAAATCGAACGGAAATCATTCTTGTATATTCTAACATATTCATTTGTGAAAGAATTTCAATAAAGGAAAATACATTGAAAAAAGATGTCAAGCTTCCAATTGCATAATATGTTTATGTACGAAGACAAGTTGAAAGGAGATGTCAAGCTTTCAGATAGAGCTTAGATAAAAGAGATAGGGTTAATCATGTATAGGAATTGTACGAAAATTAGAACATAATTGTTTGATCATTTAACAATAGCTTTACGAGTTCATTCACCTAGTCATTTTTTTGTTAATAGAATTCTTAAGGCAAGAACATGATTTTAAAATTCAAGATTTAAGTTTGAAATAACGCACATAAACGATGTAAATCGGGCATGGTTATCGTATTCAAATCATGGTCTATATGTGATCCACGTTATTGAAACACGTTATAATAATGAAAACTCCATAATTGAACTTTAAATCTTAAAATAAACTATAAATACATGATCATGAAAAATTTACATAGAATCAAAATACTCATGCAAAGAAACATATATGGAGACCTAATTAAGTTTTTGCCTGAGAGAAAACCTACCTCGTTGAAGATCAAAGAAGAAATTTAAGAACGAAGAATGCTTTCGAACACTCCTCCAACTTCGAGGTTTCTCCCTCTCTCTACCAGCAATTCCTCTCAATAGATTTGTGCTTTGAGTAGGAAGAGCCCAGCCCTATTTATAGGCCAAAATCTCCCACCTACTTCATTCCACCATGTCACTATTACACCAACCTTGTTCCACTATTATACCAACCCCATTATACCAACTTTGTTCCACTATTACACCAACCCCATTACACCAACTTTGTTCCACTACGTGGGTGACATAATCTATGACCTCATTTATTCAATGATGTAAGAATGACCTCATCCATGATCTTATTTATTCAATGATGTAAGAATGACCTCATCCATTAATTAGGATTACATTAAAGCTAATAATTCTCTCTTAAATCGGATGCTATAGTACTGCTACAGTACCGACGTCTTCGTCTTCTTAGAATCGTGCCGTGAATCTCATCGTTCTTGTTAACGAGTGGAATAGTGTTTATGTTTATGTATTCTATGACAGAAAATATTCATAATTTATTTTATTTTCATCTTTCATTATTTCTTCTTGCATATAAATATATATAAAAATTTTCGAGTTGCTACATCCTCCCCACTTAAAAGAATTTGGTCCTCCAAATTCACATCATGTAATAGTAAATTTAAAATTCAAATAGAGGGTTCAAAATTCTAACCTGAGATCAAATCGGGATACTTCTTCTTGATTGACTCTTCTAATTCCCAAGTAGCCTCCTCGAATCCACGCTTACTCCATTGAACTTTTACCATCGATATAGCTCTATTCCTTAGCTGGTGAAATTTTTGATCTAAGATCTTGATCGGTCTTTCTTCATAAGACAAATCCTTCTGTAGCTTCAAGTCATCGAATTGAATCACATGCGAAGGATCATACACATATTTCCTTAGCATGGATACATGAAATACATCATGGACACCTGCCAATTGTGAGGCAAAGCTAGCTTGTATGCCACTTCACCGATTCGTTCTAGAATCTCAAAAGGGCCAATAAATCTTGGACTTAGTTTTCCATTGACACCAAACCTTTTAATTCCTCGCGTGGGTGAAATTTTCAAGAAGACATGCTCCCCCACTTGAAATTCAAGGTCTCTTCTTCGATTATCGGCATAACTCTTCTGCCGTGATTGAGCAATTTTTAGCCTTTCACGGATCAACTGAATATTGTGAGTTGTATCTTGAATAATATCGGGACCCATCAATCCCCTTTCTCCAACCTCACTCCAGCATAGAGGTGATCTACAACTCCTACCATACAATGCTTCAAAAGGTGCCATCTGGATGCTAGACTGATAACTGTTGTTATATGCAAATTCAATCAATGGCAAATGTTCATGCCAACTTCCCCCAAAATCTATCATACAAGCTCTTAACATATCTTCAATAATCTGATTCGTCCTCTCGGTTTGTCCATCTGTCTGAGGGTGGAAAGCTGTACTAAAATTAGCCTAGTACCCAAAGATGATTGCAAACCTTTCCAGAAGTGGGAGGTGAATCTTGGATCTCTATCCGAAATAATAGAAGTTGGAATACCATGCAGCCTTACAACCTCCTTGATATATAGGGCAGCTAGAACATCCACGGTCCATTTGATTTTGATGGGCAAGAAGTGAGCAGACTTAGTTAGTCGGTCCACAATCACCCATATAGCATCAAATCCACTTCGGGTCTTTGGCAACCCAACTATAAAATCCATGCCAATACTATCCCATTTCCATTCCGGTATCTCTAGAGGTTTTAGCTTACCAGCAGGTTTGAGATGCTCGGCTTTAACTTGTTGGCAGACCAAACATCGGCTCACGAACTCGGCTACCTCTCTTTTCATGTTAGGCCACCAAAAGGTTCTTTTGAGATCTTGGTACATTTTTGTAGCACCAGGATGAATAGTGTACCTGGATTGGTGCGCTTCTTCCATTATCTTCTTCTTGATTTTATTACTATCAGGCACACAAGTTCTTCCTCGAAATAATAATCTCCCATCATTTGCCAGTTGAAAATCAGGCCTTTGGCTCAAATTTCCAGAAATTTCAACTAATAAAGGATCGTTACCTTGTTGCTCTTTTATTTCAGGAAACATTTCAGGTTGTACCCTTATATTGGCAATCAAGACTCGTTCCTCCTTTGGTTCCACATTTAAATTTAATCCTGTAAATTGCTCCAGCAATCGCCATTCATTAATCATCAAACTTGATAATAGAGCCCTTGGCTTTCTACTAAGAGCATCAGCCACAACATTACCCTTTCCAGGATGGTATTGAATAGAAAAGTCAAAATCTTTCAAATATTCTAACCATCTTCTTTGTCTCATGTTGAGCTCCTTCTGAGAAAATAGATATTTTAAACTCTTATGGTCAGAATAGATAGTGAACTGCTCCCCATATAAATAATGCCTCCATATCTTAAGAGCAAAGACTACTGCGGCTAATTCTAGATCATGTACTGGGTAATTAACTTCATGGGTTTTCAGTTACCTAGATGCATAGGCTATCACCTTGCCTTGTTGCATTAATACACAACCTAGGTCAATTCTCGAAGCATCATCATATACCTAGAATCCTCCTCCCGCAATAGGCAGAGTAAGAACAGGTGCCGTTGTCAAGCGCTCCTTTAGAGTTTGAAAACTCTTCTCACATTCCTCAGCCCATATATAAGAATTTTCCTTCCTTGTTAGTCTAGTCAATGGCACGGCAATTTTAGAGAAGTCTTTTATGAATCTCCTATAGTAACCGGCCAATCCTAGAAAACTTCAGATTTCGGTCACATTTGTAGGCCTTTCCCAGTTATTGATAGCTTCTACCTTTGAAGGGTCAACTGAAATTCCTTCCTTAGAGATCACATGACCGAGAAACGAAACTTCTTCTAACCAGAACTCACATTTGCTCAATTTAGCATATAACTGATTTTCTTTTAATATCTGCAAGACAATCCTCAAATGTGCTTCATGTTCTTCCTTGGTTTTGGAGTAGATCAATATATCATCAATAAATACCACCACAAATTGATCTAAATAAGGTCGAAACACACTATTCATGAGTTGCATAAAAGCTGCAGGGGCATTAGTCAGCCCAAAAGGCATGACAACAAACTCATAGTGTCCATATCTACTCCTGAATGCTGTCTTATAAATATCTTCTTCCTTGATTCTCACTTGATGATAACCCGACCTGAGGTCAATCTTAGAGAAATAATGAGCTCCAGAGATTTGATCAAATAGTTCATCAATTCTTGGCAGAGGGTACTTATTCTTGATAGTCAATTGGTTCAACTGCCTATAATCAATGCATAACCTCATAGATCCATCTTTCTTCTTCACAAAAAGAACAGGTGCTCCCCAAGGTGATGTACTAGGTCTGATGAATCCCTTCTCTAATAATTCCATCAATTGCTCTTTTAGTTCCTTCAGCTCAGCAGGTGACATTCTATAAGGAGTTTTGGATACAGGGGCTGCTCCTGGTATCAAATCGATTGAGAATGAAACTTCTCTCTCAGGTGGTATGCCAGGTAATTCTTCAGGAAATACATCCGGATATTCCTTAGCAACATATATTTCTTCCAGAATGGGTTTCTTGGGTTCGGTTATAAGGATAGAAGCCAAAAATGCAATACATCCTTTCTTCATCATTTTTTGAGCTTGAAGGGCAGAGATGAGAAGAGGGTGTCTAGGATGGCTATTTCTAGAGAAAGACACTTCAGGGTATCCTGGTTCACCAAAAGTTACACTTCCTCGCCTGCAATCCACCTTAGCATTATACTTGGCCAACCAGTCAGCACCTAAGATTACATCATAACCCTCCATATTCATGCATATCAAATCAGTGGCTAGGTTATGACCACTAATCAACACTTCACTAGAGGGAAAATAATGTTTAAGCTCAGTGCTTGCTCCTAAAGGTGTGGAAATAACAAGTTCAGTTTTCAAAGGAACAGGTTTTTCATGTAAGGTGGAAGCAAAATTCTGGGATATGAATGAATGGGTAGCTCCAGTATCAAATAGAACAAAAGCAGTTCTAGAATTGATGGTGAGAGTACCTTCCACCACTCCTCCTTCTTCAGTAGGTGTAGGTTCTATCAGAGCTTGGAGTCTTCCTTGATGTCTTGGTCCTTCTTGAGTTTTCTTCTCCGATGGAGATTCCTTCATAAGGGGACAATCAGAAATGCGATGATCCCCACTTCCACAGCGCAAGCATGCTCCCTTCTTTCTCCAGCACTCTTCAGTCTTGTGGCCAGCCTTGTCACAATACTTGCAGATATCTTTTGAAGATATATAAGGGATGACTTGTCTATTTTCATCTCGAGGCTTTTTATCTTGTTGAGGGGTTCTTCCTTCATTTGGCCTCTTCTTTCCAAAAGTGGGTTTAAAATTTCTGGCGCCAATAACTTGTTCTTTCACGACTCTTCCCTTGATTCTATCAGCCATCTCCATGGCATCTTCTAGCAGTTGGGCCTTCCGGACCATCTCGGCATATGTTTGGATGTCCATAGGCGCCAGTTGGGGAATGTATTGGGGCCTTAGCCCATTCATGAATCGCTTGGCCTTCATTCTCTCTGTATTAATGAGGTGTGGAGCATAACGGGCCAGTCGAGAAAACTGGGCCTCGTATTCAGCTACAGAGAGAATTCTTTGTTTAAGGGTGGCAAATTCTGCTGCCTTCTTTTCTTGGACTCTCTCCGAGAAATACTTGCCGTTGAAATATTCTAGAAATTCCTCCCAAGTGATATGGGGATCGGGCAAGGTCGCCTCCACGGATTCCCACCAAGCTCTTGCATCCCTTTCCAGTTGGAAAGTTGCAAGCAAAACTCTATCTTGATCCGAGCATTGCATGACTCGGAATATTCTTTCTATCTCCTTTACCCAATGTTCAGCTTCATCCGGGTCAGTGGAACCGTTGAACCTCGGAGGATTCATGTTCCTAAAGTTGCGGTGCAGGTCTCCCGCACCATGGTGATTAACTCCTCCTTGAGCCACTTGTTGTAGGGCTTGAGTTAGCCCTTGGATGGTCCTTTGCATTTCTCTCCATTGAGCACGCTCAGCGGCCATTTTCAACAGCTAAGAATTTCTGCAAAAGAAGCTATGGGGATTAAATGTATTATCTCTACATATCTTAATATCTAGCCCAAGTCTCTACCCAATCTCACAGGTCAAGTATAGCTATCGTTTGTCCTATAGTGTGAAGAACCTAGGGTTTTCAATAACTAAGCCTTGATGCCCTAGACTCTTTTTAACCATAGGCTCTGATACCAACTAAACTGTCACGCCCCGAACAAGGCGGAATTATCAAGGCGTGAACAGTTATACAAGCAGGTCGATCAATAGACTCAGATGATGAGTATGAACAACAAATGAACAAAATCACATCTTTATTTCATAATCTGACATTTCCAACAAACATCCTTCAAGGACTTACAATACTATTCAAACTCGATACACTCTTTTATAAGTAGACAGACTGGAAAAGGAACTTATTAAAAACTATCATCACTCTAATCACTCCAGCCCATTCCCGTCATCTTCAAAATTTCCTGAAAATTAACAACAATACACAGGGTGAGCTAGAAAGCTCAGTAGGATTTATATCTCTTTACCAGGTCACTTTAAGTAATTAGCATTTTGGAACATCTATATGCTTTCGAAAAAATAGAATAAAATAAATGACAAATAGAGAACAAGATCAGGAAGTCAAGAATTTCAAGAATAGATACTGTAGGACTCAAGTGTAAGCATGAAGATCAATAACAAGTGTAGAATTGTAAAGATGGCCATGTAACAAGGATATTAATTACTCCGGTCAAAAATGTCATGTATAGGATGTTAAGCATGTAACGAGTCAAGCATGTAATAAGTGAATTGCCTAGTTCAATCTTGCATGTCAGTTGGTGCAATGCCACACCTGATCATTCAACTCCCTCGGGCACAAGTACTTTCAGGCTTTACTCGCCTAGGACCAGATCAGGGCCCCCATGTTTGCCAGGCATTGAGTATCAGGTGGACCAAAGTCCCATGTAATTCCAGAACAATTCATTTATAATTATGGCCAATTCGAGTTTCAAGAAAAGCTTAAGAAGCGTAGTATAGCGCATAACTAGTCATTTAGTTATGGAGGACTCTAGAGGTGGCCCCTACAGGCTCAAGAGGTGGCTCCCATTATGTAGCACTTTGCGCCATTTCGGCCTCAAGAGGTGGCTCCCATAACGTAGCACTTTGCCCTGCATGGCACTTAGCTCCTACACTCCTAAATGGTAGTTTATGGCTAAAGTACAGATCTAGCAAAATTTTCATTTTCAAGGACATATAGTATGAAGAAAGAGCATGTAGTATGAAGAATAAATGAAGTTTATAAGAGAAGTTCAAGGATGATTTAAGGCATCATGTTTAACGACATTAAGATAATAAAGAGAATGAATTTCCAGTCAAGGCGCGACCAACTCTTGTAAAATAAGTTTAGATCAAGTTTTTCTCAATCGGGTAATTAGCAAAAACCAAAGAAAACGCGGCCAGGTAAGAGGTGGGACAGTGGGAGGCTCCCCTCGTATTCACGAGGTCCTAATTAAGTAACCACTTATCCACTTAAAGCGTTTGCCCGTGGACCTCTAGCCTTAGACACCGGTTCTTCTTGGTGAACTTGCTAGCTACACGATTTTTCGGAGACACGAAAATGCGTAAATCGAACGGAAATCATTCTTGTATATTCTAACATATTCATTTGTGAAAGAATTTCAATAAAGGAAAATACATTGAAAAAAGATGTCAAGCTTCCAATTGCATAATATGTTTATGTACGAAGACAAGTTGAAAGGAGATGTCAAGCTTTCAGATAGAGCTTAGATAAAAGAGATAGGGTTAATCATGTATAGGAATTGTACGAAAATTAGAACATAATTGTTTGATCATTTAACAATAGCTTTACGAGTTCATTCACCTAGTCATTTTTTTGTTAATAGAATTCTTAAGGCAAGAACATGATTTTAAAATTCAAGATTTAAGTTTGAAATAACGCACATAAACGATGTAAATCGGGCATGGTTATCGTATTCAAATCATGGTCTATATGTGATCCACGTTATTGAAACACGTTATGATAATGAAAACTCCATAATTGAACTTTAAATCTTAAAATAAACTATAAATACATGATCATGAAAAATTTACATAGAATCAAAATACTCATGCAAAGAAACATATATGGAGACCTAATTAAGTTTTTGCCTGAGAGAAAACCTACCTCGTTGAAGATCAAAGAAGAAATTTAAGAACGAAGAATGCTTTCGAACACTCCTCCAACTTCGAGGTTTCTCCCTCTCTCTACCAGCAATTCCTCTCAATAGATTTGTGCTTTGAGTAGGAAGAGCCCAGCCCTATTTATAGGCCAAAATCTCCCACCTACTTCATTCCACCATGTCACTATTACACCAACCTTGTTCCACTATTATACCAACCCCATTATACCAACTTTGTTCCACTATTACACCAACCCCATTACACCAACTTTGTTCCACTACGTGGGTGACATAATCTATGACCTCATTTATTCAATGATGTAAGAATGACCTCATCCATGATCTTATTTATTCAATGATGTAAGAATGACCTCATCCATTAATTAGGATTACATTAAAGCTAATAATTCTCTCTTAAATCAGATGCTATAGTACTGCTACAGTACCGACGTCTTTATCTTCTTAGAATCGTGCCGTGAATCTCATCGTTCTTGTTAACGAGTGGAATAGTGTTTATGTTTATGTATTCTATGACAGAAAATATTCATAATTTATTTTATTTTCATCTTTCATTATTTCTTCTTGCATATAAATATATATAAAAATTTTCGAGTTGCTACAATACTAGAACAAGCCAATAATGACAATAGACAGTAATACAAGATAGCAATTTACTTTCAAATTACCATTTCATTATATGGGTTTCTAATTAACCATTGCATGCGTTGAAGTGGAGATAGTAATCGGAATGGTTTATACATTTGGACCATCTCTTCAACTTTGGATTGTGGAACACCGGGCTAAATTTGAGATCATAGGGTTGCAAGTATGGGTCACTGGTTCCTCAAAATATGGTTTTCAATTGGACTAGGTTGAATGGGTCGATCCCCTCACGGTCCGGATCGATCCTCGGGCCAAAAACACGTTTACCGGGTCTGACAGCATATGGGTCGACCCACTGGGTCGACCCTTAGGGTCTGTCAGTGTGTGGGTCGACCCTTGGGGTCGACCCCTGCAAGATAGACTGCTGTCTGCTGAATGGGGTCGACTCCATGGGTCGACCCCCACAAATTCTGCCTTTTGGGTCGACCCCATGGGTCGACCCCCACACGCCCGCTGTATGGGTCGACCCCATGGGTCAACCCCCGCACGGTGCTGTATGGGTCGACTTATGGGGTTGACCCTCGGGCAGACAGGTTCTGCTTGAGGATGGGTCGACCCCTGCATTCACAGAACCGAACGTGACTTCGGAAATCAACATAAACTCACCAAATTGGGGTCTAATTGGGCTGAGATCTTAACCCCATGCTCCTAGGTTCTTGATGGACATATTAGGGTCATAATACAAGGGTTTGTAACACGAAATTCACCAGAAAATCAATCTAATTCACAACCTATCTAGGAAGAACACTTGAAAAACCTAGTTTTAGCATGCTTATAATCAAACATGAAATTCTCTAAGCATGGTCTATAAAAATTGGGGCTTTATATATCAAAAGAAAGAGGACTGGATGCTGAACATTTTGATATATTACTTGCGGTTTGAGCCCGAGAGAACCTACCTCAATCAGAGAAGAAAGGAAGAAGAAAGAAGGAAGAACGGACGCCGACACGTCACCACTAAACTCCTGAGATCTCCCTAGATCGATCTCCACTGCAACCGTCGCTGCTACCAAAGGATTCTAGGGTTGCATAGCTTCATTTATATAGCTCATACACCTTCTGGAGCCTTCGGTGCTGGGAGAATTCGTCGAAACAAGTTGATTGTTGGAAAACGGCGCCGAAATATTTGACCTAGCCAAAGCTCGGTCGACACCACATTTTAGGGCTGGGGTTTCGATCAATTAACAGAGAGAAAATGATCCTTAGATCGTGGCCTTTCATTTGCCACCGATTTGAGCTCATTTGGTTGAGTATTAAGATCTAATTTCACGTTTTAAGTTAAGGTTAGGTAAGAGTTTTTTTTAATAGAAAAACCTTACCTAGGGGTCAATGGGAGAATGCACCCCTTACCAGAGGTAAGGAGAAAGCCACTCCACCATCCGACCACTAGGAGGTGATTTTATTTCAATAAAGATGAATGAAAAATTACATCAATCGAATACTAGGCAAGCCTAGTAAGTCCATCCGAGCAGCACCTTTTATAATACAAGGCAGCTCACTATAAGAATAGAAAGTATTACATTTGGTAGTGCAAGCTAGAGAGGAAAGAAGGTCTGCAGCATTGTTGGCTTCTCTGAAAATATGGGATATAGAGTCATGCTGAGAAATGACACTCCATATTTCTCTAACAAAGCTGAGGATGGCCCATGGACAATTAGCTTCCTTCTTGATAATCCTGACAAGGATAAGGGAGTCGCATTCAATAAGAGCTGGGATAGCAGTCACTGTCTTAAGATATTTTATACCATCAAGAAGAGCTCTAGTTTCAGCTATAAGGCTATCCGAATGACCATAATAATGAGAGAAAGCATGGATGGTCTTGCCACTTGAATCCCTGATTATACCACCTCCCCCGGTTTCTCCAGAAAGCTTATTAGCCCCATCGGTGTTCAGTTTTATAGAGGGCCAAGGAGGACAGACCCATCTCATAATCATCATTTGCTGTTTGCTGGAAGCCTTAGTTATGATTCCCAGTTGATCCAAGCATTTCTGGTTGCATGGCTCTGTTTCCTTTAATGCAGCAGTCGAACAAGCCACTTTAATTTGGGACATTGTATTATGAATGAATCTGGTTCTGTAGAACTGTTTCTGATCATACTTAATAGTGTTCCTGGCTTTCCATATATTCCACATTCCATATCCAATGGAAGCAAGAGTGAAAAGTGCATAGGCCGAACCTGGCTGAATATGACAGATAGAATTCAGAATTAGTTCTCTGGTTGTTCTTCCTTCAAGATGCAAGCCTGCAGCTTTAATAACAGTCCAAATAGAGTTAGCTATTTCACTGATCAGAAATAGATGGTTGAGGTCTTCCACTTGCGGTGTCCTACAGCATGAACATTTGGAACAAAGAACAATGCCCACTCGTTGGATATTATCATCAGTCGGAATACAGTTATGTAATATCTTCCATAAATGGACAGAGATTTTAGTAGGTAACCATTTAGACCACAGCCGACTCCAAGGGATACTAGATTGTAAATGACTATTAGCCATAGAGTTGTAAGATGAAGAAACAGTGCACTGACCAGAAGGAGAAAGGCTCCATATACCCAAATCCGATTCCTGATTCAAAGTTACTAACCTGATAGCTTGCTGAATTTCAGACAGGATTGAAGCATTCAGCAAAGCAGATTCCCCAACCGAGGGATGCAGAATGATATCTCTAACAGTGGCTCTGGATTGGGAATAGAATCTTCAGAAATATATGTATTTAAGCATTGTTGGCCCAGCCAGTTGTCATACCAGAAGTTAGTGTTTGAACCATTCCCAATAATCACTTTCTTGAACTGAAGTATGTATTCTTTAGCCTTCAACCAGCTTCTTCTAACAAAACCCTTCATATTTCTAAAATGGGCATTTCGGATGTGGCCTTGATGTAGGTACTTGGCTCTAAAGTAAGTAGCCCAAAGAGAATCAGAATGAATGGCAGTCCATAGCATTTTAACACGAAGAGCATTCTCCATTACTCGAAGAGACAAGATACCAAGACCCCCTTTGACCTGTGGCCTGCATAAGGTCTTCCAAGATTTCCAATGTCTTCTCTTTTCAAGAGGAGATGACCCCCAAAAGAAGTTGGCAAAAGCCCGCTCCAGCTGGTTATGGACCCCAATATGCAAGGGAGTAAAGGACAGGGAATAAATAGGCAAAGAAGTTAAAACATGCTTAATAAGAACCATTCTAGCACCTTGAGACAATAGATTAGCAAGGTTAGGTAAGAGTTAGGTAAGTGTGCATTTTGGGCTTAATCCACTAATTAGACCTAATTACGGATTTTTGCTGGGTCGACCACAAAAGACAAAGTTGTTAAATAAATAGTCCTTAACCCAATTACCATTTTTCTAGATTTTTATAAGGTAGTCAAAATTTCACTAGTTCTATTTATCAAGGAATTAAATATTAAATTCCGAAATTCATTTATTTCAATTAAATTTCAGATATTTAAAACCGGGGTATTACACCCTCCCCCACTTTAAGGAATTTGGTCCCCAAATTCATCGGGTATTACCAATTATGTGAATGTTTGAACAAAGATGATCTTATTTATCAAAATAACATGTTAATCATACAACTAATGAAGAAAGAAATTAGCTATAGTTAGGGATAAAAGAGAACGATACCATATATAATTCTTCATTCGTTAGAAGTTGGTTCCGATTCTTCTTGTAGTTTTGCTAGTGGAAGTAACTTAGGACAGTTAGCCATTGTATGATCCTGATTTCCGCAACGCAGACACGCTCCGCCCCTTCGCCATCACTCCTTCGCGAGATGACCAAGTTTGTGATAGTATAAACATTTCTTTTGCGTAATACTACTCTTCTTCTTCTTATTACGCCGGGTTTCCTTACGACAGACTCGCCAGCCTCTAGCGGAACTGAATCTTAGTTTACCCATGGACCCACTCGCTTTCATTTTAAGAATGGCTTAGAGACCTGCAAGATAGTTATATGGTTAACTTTTTCCTTACCCTTACGCGTAACACAACGCAATCTTGCATATATTTTATTACTTAACCCAAGATATTACCCAATCTCACCAGGTGACAAGGGATGACATGGGTCTTAAGACTTAGGGTAACCTATACTCTTGGACAAAATCCAAGGACTCGGGCAAGGAGGCTCTGATACCACCTCTGTCACGCCCCGAACCGATAGCAGCGGGAAGCGATGCTCGGAACGTGACAGTTAACAGTCATGATAACAAGAGCGGAAGATAAATAACCACAATTAAACACAAGGAGGCCATACACACACGTATTGAAAATACTAGCGCTTATTAATATTAAAAGTATAATTTTGACCCACTCTTACAATATTAGATTCAAATTAAAGGAAGAAAGAACAAAAAGAAATAACCAGACTCACGACACTAGCTAGACTCAAGAAGATAAAAAAGACAGACTCCAAACTCTAGGTTCCAAGTTCACTCGATCACACTGATCTGATTCCCATTTGCAACGTACCGTTAATCACGTTACCTGAAAAGGATTGGAAGTAGGGGTGAGCAAGAAGCTCAGTAGGAATTATACTCTATCGTCAGGCATAGTTTAAGTGATTAACAAGTTAATTACATTTTTCATGCCATGCTAATAAAAGAAATAAATGATGATATAATGAAACAACGTAATAAACAGATCTTGCAAGGTCAAGAAATATGTGATGACAAGAATTAACAAGATAACAAGTACAAGAATTTATAACAGGAGATAATAATATAGAATTGGCCAACAAGCAAGTATTTTACACATCATTTCAAGCACGCTCAAGTAACAAGAGTAACAAGAGATTTTTCATGTCATAGACGTTACACTAGTCATGCACTCGGTGCAATGCCTCACCATGTCAATATAACATCCCATGCGCTCAATAATTTTTCGGGCGCCCCAGGACCAGACCGGGCCCCTACGATGCGATGGCATTGATTTATAGGATCCAAGATCCCACGATTGTCTAGACATTTAATCAAGTTTAATGGCCAATTAATCAGAGGAATTTCTGTCAAAAGTACAATATTTAAGGACTAACATGTCCTTGGATTCATTAAATCAGAAACTCGGTATACGGTCACTTCTGTGCCGTTTGACAGGACATACGGCTACTACTGGCCGCATTACAAGAACTGGACCAAAACTCAGTCCACGAGGTCAAGAATGAACGGTTGACAGTATGCCGTTCAGGTAAGTAAGTAGTAAGACACAATTACGATACTTATACGGACCACATCGATTTGGTCATGAATTTCCAAGTCGTAGCCGGGTCATACAGGTCTCAAAAAAATGACGGATTCTAACTCACCGGATAGTGTGTCCGGGTAGAATCGTACTAAGGGACAGTAATTTATGCTTAATGGCATTACGGCCATATAGATTGTGAGTGTGCTATTAGTCCATTCTACTGGGGTATAAGGACTTTTAATTTATTTCCTAACAGCCATTTCAATTGCAAGTATGGGTCACTGGTTCCTCAAAATATGGTTTTCAATTGGACTAGGTTCAATGGGTCGATCCCCTCATGGTCCGGATCGATCCTCGGGCCAAAAACACGTTTACCGGGTCTGACAGCATATGGGTCGACCCACTGGGTCGACCCTTAGGGTCTGTCAGTGTGTGGGTCGACCCCTGGGGTCGACCCCTGCAAGACAGACTGTTGTCTGCTGAATGGGTCGACCCCATGGGTCGACCCCCACATGCCCACTGTATGGGTCGACCCCCGCACGGTGCTGTATGGGTCGACCCCATGGGTCGACCCTCGGGCAAACAGGTTCTGCTTGAGGATGGGTCGACCCCTGCATTCACAGAACCGAATGTGACTTCGAAAATCAACAAAAACTCACCCAATTGGGGTCTAATTGGGCTGAGATCTTAACCCCATGCTCCTGGGTTCTTGATGGATATATTAGGGTCATAATACAAGGGTTTGTAACACGAAATTCACCGAAAAATCAATCGAATTCACAACCTATCTAGGAAGAACACTTGAAAAACCTAGTTTTAGCATGCTTCTAATCAAACATGAAATTCTCTAAGCATGGTCTATAAAAATTGGAACTTTATATCTCAAAAGAAAGAGAACTGGATGCTGAACATTTTGATATATTACTTGTGTTTTGAGCCCGAGAGAACCTACCTCAATCAGAGAAGAAATGAAGAAGAAAGGAGGAAGAACGGACGCCGATACGTCACCACTAAACTCCCGAGATCTCCCTAGATCGATCTCCACTGCAACCGCCGCTGCTACCAAAGGATTCTAGGGTTGCATAGCTTCATTTTTATAGCGCATATACCTTCTGGAGCCTTCGGTGCTGGGAGAATTCGTCGAAACAAGTTGATTGTTTGAAAACGGCGCCGAAATATTTGACCTAGCCAAAGCTCGGCCGACACCACGTTTTAGGGCTGGGGTTTCGAACAATTAATAAAGGGGAAATTATCCTTAGATCGTGACCTTTCATTTGCCACCGATTCGGGCTCATTTGGTTGAGTATTAAGCTCTAATTTCGCGTTTTAAGTTAAGGTTAGGTAAGAGTTAGGTAAGTGTGCATTTTGGGCTTAATCCACTAATTAGACCTAATTACGGATTTTTGCTGGGTCGACCACAAAAGACAAAGTTGTTAAATAAATGGTCCTTAACCCAATTACCATTTTTCTAGATTTTTATAAGGTAGTCAAAATTTCACTAGTTCTATTTACAAAGGAATTAAATATTAAATTCTGAAATTCATTTATTTCAATTAAATTTTAGATATTTAAATCCGGGGTATTACAATGGCCTTAGTGTGCCAAGCGGGGGATAGCAACCTAAGAATTTCCCTGACAATGTCTCCTTCTGAAATCTGTTTCCCAAGCCCATTAAGACTGTTAGTAATCAATGACAACCTGGCATACATTTCAGTGATAGTCTCCTCAGATTTCATTTTGAACAATTCATATTCAGAGGTGAGCATATTTACCTTAGTGGCCTTCACTTGGGATGTACCTTCATAGATTAGCTCCAATACATCCCATATCTTCTTGGCTGTTTTACAGGCTGAGATCCGGGCATATTCATCAGGGTGAACCACCCATTGAATGATGTTCAGGGCCGACTAGTTGATGGTTGAAAGTTTGACGTGATCCTCCGTCCACACATCTTCATTTGGTGGAAGATCATAAGGCCCTATGGTGATCACTCTCCAGAGCTTGTGGCTCTGTGCTCTCATAAACACCTCCATCATGTTTTTCCAGTAGAAATAGTTATTACCATCAAAGAAAGGAGGGCGACTAATAGACTGCCCTCAGCCATGAAGCTTCGAGGACCCCTAGATCCAGAATTACCCTGTCCGTTGGACCACATGGTGGGTAACCTACTCTGATACCAATTGATAGAACGTAGAGCGTGAGCTAGAAGGGGGGATGTATAGATCATACCCAATTTAAAGCAATGTGAATTATAAGCGATGAAAACCCAGTCGCAGTAAGAGAATCTTCCTAATTAGCCCACGGAGAAGGACAATAAATAGAAACTTAACGAGAAGGAGTTGATATTGAACTATGATCGAACAGCAAACGTGCTTGAACCATAACAAAAGATTAGTGAGACACACCACACAAATGAAGTCAACCAAGCACACAAGCACAGAAGAGATAGAGAGGTTTTAAGGTGGTTCGATTGTGGTCTGCAATCTACATCCACCCCTTACTCCACTGGAGTAAGGCTTCCTTGCACTAAGCAATAAAACACTGCAGACTCAGTCTGCGGACAACTGTTGACTCACAGCTTGTCACAAGGGAAATAAATCCCTCAACACTGATCCTGTGACCTACAGGATCTGAACCTGAACTTGCCCCAGCAAGATCAGAACCGGAGGACCAACCTCCCTTCCTCTAAACCAGAGGGAACCAGAGGACCAACCTCCCTTTACAGCCTCCCTTCCTCTAAACCAGAGGGAACCGGAGGACCAACCTCCCTTCCTCTAAACCAGAGGGTACACATGAGCGAAATGCCTACACTCGCAACCAGAGAACCAATCTCCCTTCCTCTAATAACACTTAGAGGGTAACAAAACAGTATAGAGAAATGAATGAAACAACTCAAAAATGAAAGAGTAAAAAGAGACAATCACTCAATAACAGTGATAATGTAGCTTCTAGAGAAGCATTCTTTCAGGCTCACAAACAAACTATGATCACTCAGATACTTCCATTTCTTGGCAGGCTCTTCGCTCGAATAGGGAAATTCTTGCACACGCAGTTGCTTCAGACGCTCTCTCTTTTTCAATCTTCAGTAGCACTCTCTTGCAATCTTCAACCTCCTTTTATAGCCAGATGATAGCGTGTGGCTAACACGATTCCCGCCCAATCCTTTCACGCAGATTTGGCCCCTTTTTGATTCCACGTGTCAGAATCGTAGTCCTGTAGCAGTCCATGTGGCAGGATCATCTATTTTGGTCCTTGTCTTGGATCATGTGCCATCGACCTGGTACTTGATTTCCACAAGGGGTATCCTCACCGGTTTTGGGTTCATCGAACAAATGCTTGGCCAGGTGATAAACCTGCCAAGCAAGAGAAGATATGAGTGAAGGCTACATTGACCAAGGTCATGCACAGACTTTGCGTATCATATAGCAAGACAAGCACAGACTCTAACTGACATGCACTGACCTTAAAGCTAATGACTTAGACACATGCACACACCATATCCCAAACAATGCTCAGACCATGTGTCGTGTATTGCAGGATATGCATAGATTTTATAGCAATGCACAGACTTTGATTGTGCACAAGCCAAGACATGCACAGGCCTTACGTGCGTGCATCAACAAGGGTTGCACCGACCTTAAGCAACCCAATGCAAAGATTGCACTGACCTTGAATAGAGAAGTGCATAGAGTTGTTAAGCACAGAACAAGAATTGCACCGACCTGGTTTGTTCGTAGGGCGATAATGCACCGACCTTGTGAGTGTGCGGGCAACGAATGCACCGACTTTGTGTGTGTGCGGGCAACGAATGCACCGACTAGGTGCGTGCATCACATAACCTGCACCGACCTTAAAATACATAGCAACCAAGTATGCACCGAGTTTTAATCAGAAGCAACAAACATATGCATCGAGTTGAACAGTGAGTGCACGGACTTGAAATGCATATCAGCAAAGTATGCACCAACTTTCATTTCATGAGAGCAACAAACATATGCATCGAGTTGAACAGTGAGTGCACGGACTTGAAATGCATATAAGCAAAGTATGCACCAATAGTCAGAGGTCAACTTTAGAAGTCGACATTTTTCAGAGTAAATCAGACAAAGCATTATATGAAAAATATGTGATGATAGGCTAATCAAGTTTGACTTATAGTGTATGACATCATCAAAACTGTAGGGATGCAACAACTTTATGACTGACATAGATAGATCATATTCTTCTCCCCCTTTGACATGATCAAAAAGTGGGAGGAAGGCAAATTTCAGCAAAGCCGATTCATAACTCAATAAGAGCCCACTTCAGAAGTTCAAATGCAATAACAAGGCAATGATATGGTGATCAAAACATGTTTATTCTTGGGATTCCAATTATGGATTATGGAGACAAGAAGTTGTGTAGACATAAGATTTCCAGACCAAGATTCACAAATCAAGATGATACCATTCAAAGCCAAAAACCCATTTTGTAAATGTAAAGGATTTGAAGTCTAAATTTCTGGATTTTTATTGATTTTTAGATTTTTACATTTTCTTTTGAAATGCATGAAGCTAGATACATACAAATGATGACATATAAAATGCATACAATGCAACCAGATAGTTACATATATATATACATGCAACATATCTCCCCCTTACTTATTTAAGAAGGGAATAGGTATAAGAAAGATGCATGAGAGTCATGACAATCGGAATGCACATGTGTAGTACATAGGAGATTGTGCAATCATATAGGAGATTCATGTAATTGTTAAAGCCGCCAATCAATTTTCTGAATACATAATAAATCAAATTTTCAGATGTGTAAGTGAGTAACATGAAAAATGATAGTTGCAATATGGATATTCAGATTTTCAGATCAACACAAGGAGATATTTTACAGACTGCACTTCAATTTGAGAACATCGTATTGGAGCCTACGCTCTACCTCAATAATTTTTTTACATCAAATTTTTCAATGATTTCACAAAGACAATCAGAATTTTTCTAAGAATGATCAAGTTCAAATAATTCCTTTTTACGCGAGTAGACATATGGAGCTCATGCTAGAATCCCCGGTTACTCAGAATATTGAACCATTTCACTTCATTTTGAACAGAGGTACTTTAGTTAACACTTTTCAGAAATGAACCACATCATGTCTTAGGTGACGTGCATCCAATTTACTCAGTGAGGCTAAGCATTACTCTGCCTCTTCAATATACATGTAACAAGTTTAATATCTCTAGAGTGTTGAAAAGAAATTCTTATATCCTTATCTTTAACACTCCTTTTCACATTTTGTGCATGATGTGTGTTAATTTGATTCAGCATGTACATCGAAAATATTATGAACACATAACAGTGTAGCTCCCCCTAAATATATAGATACACTTATCAAAAGTTTACTCCCCCTGAGTGTATGACAATAAACACTCCAGTGATGACACAAATGCATCATTATTTAGCAAGAAAACATAAGGTCATAGAAATTTCAACGATGGGGGTGAATAGCATAGAATAACATGCAAGCACACAATGGGAGTATATGCAATATGCAATGCAAAATGAAAGGATATGTAATTTAGTTAGTCCCAAAGATATGATACCACTGTTGAAAGAATTCATTTTAGCATTTATGCAACATGGCACACGATGAGCTTCATCTTTCAAATGCACTATGTGAATGATATGCAGATATGATATGCAAATATGCAATGTGATGCAGAATTTCATATTTTCATTTAAAATTTCTAAATGCATTGCAAAATTTAACATGAGTGCAAAATATGAATTCTTAGTTTTTTTTTATTTGAATGAACTAAATGCACCTAATGCATGAATTCCAATGCACGCATCCTATAACAATATGAGAATGCAATGAAAGATGCAAAAATAAGATGCAAAAGCTTGATTTCAAGAATATCTAGATAGATTTCACATGAGGGCATTCGCATTCAAATGATTAATAATAATTATTTTCCATGACACGGCATTTATGAACAAGGGTGCAAAAATGATCAAAATTATGCAATGCAACCCAATTGTTTCAAGAATTTGATCAAAAATAGATTTTCAATAACATTTCAAATGTCTAGAGATCACTCATAGGCCAAATAGATTTTTCAAGTTCTGGTACGAGGCGGATAATGTAGGTCCGAAGATCACCTCACACATAATGTCAGTTTTCAGATGGACATAATCCACCCTTCCACTATACAACATTTGATATACCAGAAATGCAATTAAGTTCAAATGAGCCATCGAACATACAGTTACAATAAAGGATTGTTCAAAAACAGATTTAGACATCTTCATCACAGTAGAATGGAAGAACAATCAGTTCAGGTATTTAGAAACAATACATGTCATAAGAACAACATCACCAAGTGCCATAAGCTAATGCATGAAATTTCATCTCCATAGCAAAAGGTTGAGTTATCTCAGTTCAGCAGGCAGTACCATATGCCTTCAAGCACCAAGAACACTAATCCCATGAAGGTCAACATCTTAGCAGGCCCAATCTTCATTGTCCAAGCAATGGTGCAGCAAAAAAACTTGAATTAGCCAACATTATCAGCATAGACATTAGCACATGATGGTCTATCTTACAAATGAGCCTTAGCCTTGAGCACATATCAACCATCTAACAACTCCCCCTCACAATGTGCATGAATTGTACAAATGATTTTTTTAAGCAGAAAAACATGCATCCTATGACTTATATGAACAAGTGACTCATGGTACCAGGCGGAGGTGTAAGTCCAAAGACTCTACTCACGCATGGTGATATATTTCAGACAGGAATGACTTCCCCTTCCTCAGGGCACAATTTGATATACCATGTAGTCATTGATATGAAGGCAGGAGGGTTGCAGTGCATTATGACATGAATTCACATGTTCAACTTTTGCGTGACAGAATGTGAAAACACATGAGAACTCAATGTATGCAGTGAAATTTTGATTTGAAGATTTTCAAACTTTCCTTCAACAAGATGCTATATGACAAGTGATATGTACATGGATATGCAGACAACTATGGATGGAATGTATGTACAACATATGCATTATCACATAACACCTTGTTCTAGATAAGTGAGAGGGATTTTACCTGAGTGTTCAGATTTCAGTTTTTGGTTTTTCATTTGACCTGACTTATGCCTTTTGGCCCATGTGCCTTACCTTCTTGACTGAATATATATTTCACGCTTCATATTCCCAAGGCACACCTGCAAAATAGATTTCTCATTTTTTATTCTTAGGTACCCAAGCCATCTTGGGTCCTTGTGGGTTAGCACTCTTGGCACGTGATTCCATTTTTTGACAACATTGAAATCATCATTTTCTATAAAGAAACAATCATGCATCATATGCCCAGATTTGCCACAATAATCACAGCATGGCTTTGAATACTTAAAAGCGTGAAGATTCTTTGAAGCATGTGCCTTTTTGTTCCAATCTTGTATTCAATTGGCAAAAGGTGTGTTAAACACATTAGAGATCCTAGGTCGACCTTCCCTTGGTTTTGGCTGAGGATAATGGGTCCATAACACATGATGTGTTGACGCCATTGGTTGGTAGTGTTGTTTAGCCTTGGGGTGCGTCGACCTACCCTTCCCGTTTCCATTGTTTATTCTATTCCTACATGCTTTCAAATCATCATTCTTCATAGTAAAATAATCATGCATGGCATGTCCATGTCTTCCACAATAAAAACATGAGCTTTTCTTTCTAGATGTATGTGTATGTGTAGCAGGAGTATGTTTAACATGCATAGTCTTGCTGACAGTATTTTTGGGTTTTTGATGTAAATTGATTTTCTAATTTTTATTTCCTTTTTGAATCTTTTGGACAGAGGACTACTTTGGAGGTGAAATAGAGGCACTGGCTATACTTGAGCTTTGAACAAAAGAAGTAGTTAACTTATTTGTAAAAGACATCTTCTTCACAGGATTATAGCCAAGGCCTTCCCTTTGAAAATTGACTTGCATGCCCAAAAGTTTATCCAAATTATCTTGACCATCCACGAATCTAGACAATGAGTTATGCAAATCCTGGATTTCACTTTCTAAAGATGTGATATGCAATTCAGTATTAGCAAGTTCTTCTTCACAAGTAGAAGGCTGACATTTAACACTGCATTGGTAGTCTTAAAGAATTCTACTTCTTATTTTAATTCATTCACATTTTCACATTCACTTACAACCACAGATTTCCTTTTTCTAGAACCAACAATCTTTCAGAAATAGCCGTGTTCAATTCCTTCAGTTTCTCATTTTATTTTGCAAGCCTTTCATCATGAATGAGTTCATTTATCAAGGTTTGATCATTGGCCATTGAATTTACTTTTTCTCTCATCTCTTTATTTTCATTTCTTAAGTGTGAGCAGTTTTTACAGGAGGAATCATAGTTGTTTTGTTCAGTCTTCTTTTTCAATTTTTTATTCTCAGATTTTAGCTTCTTTTATTTACTTGCAAGCTCACTATATGCATCTAATATCTCATCAAGAGATATATTTTCAGAATCTGAATTAGGCTTTGACGGTGATCCATTCCTGCTGATCACTGTCGTGATCACTCGTACCTGCTATGAGACAACTGTCTTCCTTCTCCTCATAGAAGCCAACCAAGCAATCCAGTATGTCCTTTGCGGAGCTGCAGCTGGAAGCAAAAGGAAAACTATTAGTATCAACTGCGGTAGTGAGCAAACTTAAAACTAAGCAATTTTGATCATGTTTAGACTCATAATCTACAGTCCAGACTGATTCGTCTTCAGGCAACTCATAAGGACCATGTAAGATAAGCTTCCATACCTTAGGGTCATATGAGTTAACAAGACTACACATTCTTCCTAACCACAAATCGAAGTTAGAACCGTCAAACACAAGTGGGGAATCCATAGTGAAAACTTTGGTAGCCATTGATCTGGATCTTGCTCTAGATCATTAGATCTATGAAAAATAGAGCCTTAGCTCTGATACCAATTGTTGGGTCCCGTAGTACAGGAAGATGGATCTAGAGGGGGGGGTGAATAGATCCTCCTATTAAAAATTTGTTAAATTAAAACACAAACACCCCACAGCAGAAACTAACACATCTAAACAATTAGGCACGATATACATTTACCAAGCAGCAAATAGATGGACATTAAGGATTGAAAACGACTTGTAGAACCAAACTCAAGTTAGCTCAATGTCTACACAAATTAAGTGTGTGTAGCAATTTGATTGGATTTAGTGTGTGATAGTATCAAAATAAACTTGTGAATGGAGATAGAGGAAATGGACAGTCACACAGGCATTTACATATGGACACGGTGATTTTTAAGGTGGTTCGGGACCACGGGGGGCTCCCTACATCCACCCCTCACTCAACTGAATGAGGCTTCACTATTGGTAAACCAGTACGGGGATAAATCCCCCCCCCCACACACACAGAACCAAGTTCCAACACAAACGCAAGGTGACGCCTACATACACACGGGGAACAAACCCCAACACACACATACACGGAAATAGAGTTTCCAACACGATCTGATGACCGGATCAACAAAACACACACACACTACAATAGATGCAACACTCTACACACACGAACACCCGGATCTGGATAGATCCACACACACACGTAGATTTGAAAAGACCCATGCACAACCACGGATCTGAATGAGACAACACACACAACTATGGATCTGAATCGATCCACACACACATACACACATGGGGATGAACCCCAGAACACGCTTCTAAAAATGTAGCTCACAGATGCACACGCTGCAAGTTGCAACAAACTTAACTGACTCGGATGTGCACACCGCACAATCCGACCACACACAACTCGGATGTGCACACCGCATAATCTGATCGCACACAACTCGGATGTGCACTCCACACAATCCGACCACACACTTGATGTTCACAGATTTAGAAGGAAATGCACACTTGAAGCTCAAAGTAATTTAGAAGAGAAAACATAAATAAAAACTTCAGATCTAGGCTCCCCCTTAGAGAATGATGCATATATTGGGTTGATGTTGCTTCTCCACTTGATTTCCCCTTGATTTGCCTCAGTTTGATCTTGAGAAGCTTGGTCTTGGATGAAGAATTTGTGGACGAATCACTGTTCACGGAGTTCTCACAGCAGCTCTCCTTCTCACCTTGGTAGCCTCCTCTTCATCCTTTTGGTGATTTGGGTTTTTGACCCCAATGAGTTATTTTTATACAACTAGGATGGTCACAAGAACTAGATCCACAAATCATGGCATGTCTAGTGGCTTTGTGATTAAAAAATCCAAGGAGAAGGGCTTCCCACGTTGAAGAAACACAAAGTCAACAATTGATGCCTCGGGGGGTTCGATCGACCGGATGTGGGCGGTCGGTCGACCGAACTCTGAAAATTCTCATAATTTTTGGTGTTGGAAAGTTAGGTCGACCGAACTACCCCCTTAGGTTGACCGAACTCTGTAAGAGTTCAGTCCCTTAGTTGCTGGAAAATTAGGTCGACCGAAATGGTCCCATAGGTCGACCGAACTCTAGAAAACCTATAAAAATGGATTGTTAGCCTAATGAAACATATCTTTATGACAAGAGCTTTATGTCATCATTTAATCCATTCATTTTTGGGTTTGAGTTAGCTTAGTTTATGCATTTTGAAGGCACAAAATATTTGAGCATTTGTCATTTCATAAAATAGTCTTAAACACGTTCAATGCTCGCTCATGAAGATTATGCATAGAATGCATTTATGAACAATACAAAAGACCTATTGAACCTTCATTTGCAAACCACATTCAAGGCAAAAAGCTTCATGTTGAAAATGCATGAATTACATTCTCAAACCATCAAGATGTATACTACTCAATTTCACACAATTAAAGAGTGAAATGAAAAACCATGCATTCAAACAAAACTATTAAGCTATCAAGCCATGCAACCATTTCAATGAAAGAGCATCGTCCAAGCCGGTTTCTACCAAAACTTATGTTAAAGTCTTAAGCACATTGTGAACTTCAAATGCCATGAATGAAGTGTATTAAGGAGAGCTACGTGAAATGCACATGGTGAGATCGATGCTATAACAAGGCAAGAATATTACCAATGGTTATTGACAGACTACACATGACATATACCACATGTTTTAGATTGTAGAAAGCAAGGTGCTTATCCACATGTTTCTTTTACCTTCCAAGTGACCGCCATGAGATTTGATCCTACAATTCAAAATAGTCAAAGTTAATACATCATGAGTTGCACAAAGACTTTGTTCATTCAGAGTAGGCTTTGAAACCTCTTGGAGAATCTAAGTTTTCTTCAACCAAAAAACTAACTCCAAATAGTCATGCAATCAAACAACATGTATGAGCCTCAAAATCCATTTACCATCTCAACCATATTAGAAGATTAAGAACACAAAGGCTCAATGTGGCAAATGCAAGAGTGTGATAGATGCAAGGGTGTGACTCCACATATCACAAGATCCTATAGCCAAAAGCAAGTCCTTTCTAGATTCTGAAACGTATGAATCATTGTAATGCTCATGAATGCACACTGTCATCAAGAACATATGCAAGCAAACAAAAAGTTTAGTTATCATCAAAAACATATACAAGACATACAACAGAAAGCATTCAGAAAGAATTTGATGAGTTTAGGTTGAAGCTTCAGGAAATACAGAATGAGAATAAATTGATTTCTGATAAGAATGAAGCAATAAAAGGTGTCAATTCTGAACTTCATAAAACTTGTGAAAAATTCCAAAAAGATCTGGAAGATAAACAAGTCACACTTGAAAATTCTATTCAAGGGAAGTCCAACCTAGACACCATGCTAGGAGTGAAGGTTAACTTTAATAAAGAAGGTCTAGGTTTCAATCCCTCGAATAAAAAACCATTTGAATTCAAGACAATAATGTTCTGTCCTGGCAAAGGTAAAGAAGAGCTAGACATTCCATTCAACTCTGCCAGCAACATTCAGAATTCAGAAGTTAAAAATTTTGCTAACTCAATAAGAGCTATCAAGTGGAACAGCCAATCCAGCCAAAACACTAAGACTTAGGTCTCACAAAAGAAGAAAAACCCAACATTCCACTATGCAACAAATAGAAAGCTCAATGTGCACAAACAAATGAAGACTTACTCTCCTCACCACCAAAATGTTTTCAATGCATATGCTTTCTACAAGTCAAAGAAATTTTTTAATCAGCACAGAAATCATGTTGGACAGTGGAATAATAAATTCACCAAAAATAACCAAGCAAATTCAAATCCAAGGGTTGCTGCCAGTAGGGATGACAGTGCTAAAAAATTGAATCATCATGTCAATCAAAAGAAAACTGTCAGGCAGATTTGGATACCTAAAAACTTGCTGAAAAGTTTGAGTGATGTTTTTGGACCCAAATTATCTTGGGTTCCAAAATTGTCTGCGTACACTGTTTTGGCCTGGCAGCCATGCACAACCAAAGGTACCTTGATAGTGGCTGCTCAAGACATATGACTGAAGACAAGACCAAATTCAGCAAGCTGGAAATGAAGGTTGGTGGAATGGTTAAGTTTGGAGGAAAGAACAAAGGTAAGATCATTGGGTCTAGCACTGTTGGTAAGTATTCCTCCAACACAATTGAGAAAGTTTTACTTGTAGATGGTCTTGAACATAACTTGCTGAGCATTAGTCAGCTCTGTGACAAGGGTCACAGGGCCATTTTTGATAACCATGCATGTAAGATTTTTGAAATTAATTCTGATTCAATAAAATTTGTAGGTCATAGAGTCAATAATGTCTACATAGTGGACCTAGATGATAATTCTGCATCCAATCTTTGCTTGAATGCCAACTTTGATAACGATGCTTTTAATTGGCATAGGAGATTAGGCCATGCTAGCTACAACATTTTGAATAAATTAGTCAAGCATGATCTAGTCAAGGGCTTGCCAAAGATTTCATTTAAAACAAATTCAAAAATCTGTGATGCATGTGCCTTAGGAAAGCAAACTAGGAAATCTTTCAAAATAAGGCATGAACTCCTATCATCTAGTCCATTAAAATTCCTGCATATTGACTTGTTTGGTCCTACTAGGACTCTAAGTCAAAATGGCAAAAGATTTGGGTATGTCATTGTAGATGATTACACTAGATTTACATGGATTTTCTTTTTAGCCTACAAGAATGAAGCCTTTCATGAATTTCATATTTTCTTCAACAAAATAAAACAGGAAGGCATGCACAAAACTTGCATCATTCAATCTGACTAAGGGGGGGAGATTGATAATTCATTGTTTTCATATTTTTGTATTCAAGAAGGGCTAACTCATAAGTTTTCATCTCCCAGGACCCCAGAACAGAATGGAGTTGTAGAGAGGAGAAATAGAATAATCATGGAGATGGCAAGAACAATGTTGATTAAGAGCCAACTCCCACAAAAATTTTGGGTAGAAGTTGCAAATATAGCCTCTTATATAAATAATAGGGCCATGGTAAGACTTGTCCACATGAAAACTCCATATGAACTGTTGAACAGTTAGAGACCAAACTTGGCTTATTTCAAAATCTTTGGTTCTAAGTGTTTTATTCATAATAATGATAAAAAGGAATTAGATAAGTTTGAAGCCAAGAGTAGTCCGGGAATTTTCTTGGGGTATTCCGAATATTCTAGAGCTCATAGAGTTTTTAACATTCATGACCAGTCAGTAGAAGAATCCCCTCATGTGAAATTTGATGAAACATTCAACCCTGCTGACTTTAACAATGATGACAAGAAGGAAAAAGAAGACGGAGAATTTATGGAAGAAAAGAAATTGGAAGAAGCTTCTGATGAGCCTGAACAATCTACTCCAGGACAAGGTAGGTCAACCGAACCACTCCTTCAGTCGACTGAACAAGGTGAGTCTTCTAGTAACATTAGATATCTAAAAAATCACCCTGCTGAAAATGTTATTGGAAATCTTCATGATCCACCAAGGACTAGATCCTTCCACAGGGAAGTTAATAATCAGGATCTTGTAGCATTAGTCTCTCAAATTGAACCCAAATCCATAGAAGAAGCCTTAAAAGATGAATCATGGACAAATGTAGTGCATGAAGAATTGGGTCAATATGAAAGAAATAAAGTCTGGACCTTGGCTCACAGACCTAAAAATTGTTCTATCATTGGAACCAAGTGGGTGTTTAGGAATAAAGTGAATGAAGATGGAATAATTTCTAGGAATAAAACCAGGTTGGTAGCTAAAGGTTACAACCAAGAATTGGGGGTGGATTTTGATGAGTCCTATGCACCAGTTGCAAGGATGGAAGCCATTAGAATCTTGATATCTTTTGCATGCTTTCATATCATAAAACTTCAACAAATGGATGTGAAGAGTGTATTTTTAAATGGTAACATAAAAGAGGAAGTTTATGTTGAGCAACCCCCAGGTTTTGAATCATCTGAGCTGCCTAACCATGTTTTCAGATTAAATAAAGCATTGTATGGACTGAAACAAGCCCCACAGGCTTAGTATTACAGACTGACTGATTTTTTGCTCAATAAAGGGTATTGTAGAGGTAAGGATGATCAGACCCTTTTTACCAAAAATGTGAATCATAAAATCATCATAGTTCAGGTATATGTTGATGACATTGTATTTGGTTCTACATGTTCTGAACTTTCAGATGAATTTGTAAGCTTAATGTCAAAAGAATTTGAAATGAGCCTAGTTGGTGACTTGCAATACTTTCTTAGTATGCAGGTTAAACAAACGAAGGATGGATGTTTTATCAGCCAGACCAAGTATGCACTGAAAATTTTGAAGAGATTCGGCATGGATAAGTTGAAACACATGGCCACACCAATGGGAGCAAACACATCATTGGATGCTGACGAGTCAGGTAAATCAGTGGATGCAAAGCTCTACAAAGGTATGATTGGCTCATTACTCTATCTCACTGCTTCCAGAACCGATATTCAATTTAGTGTGTGTTTGTGTGCTAGGTTTCAAACTAATCCTAAAGAATCACATCTTTTTACGGTTAAAAGAATCTTTAGATACATTGCTGGCACACACAATTTAGGCTTATGGTTTCCTGCATCATGCAACTTAGATTTGATTTCATACACTGATGCAGATTATGCTGAGTGCAAACTTGATAGGAAAAATACTAGTGGATATTATCAATTCTTAAGAGGGTGTCTGATTTCTTGGGCCTCCAAGAAACAACACTCAGTAGCTCTGTCCACTACAGAGGCTGAGTATGTAGTAGCTGGTAGTTGTGGCACACAAGTCATATGGATTAAACACCAGCTACAAGACTACAATGTAGATCTTGGCTGCACACCCGCTTACTGTGATAACACGAGTGCTATAAATCTGTCTAAAAATCCAAGTCAATACCCACGTTCAAAACACATTGACATTAGACACCATTTTATAAGGGATGAGGTTTCAAAGAAAATTTTTGAATTAATTCATGTAGGCACAGTGCAACAGGTTGCGGATATTTTCACTAAGCCACTAGATCATGAAAATTTTTCTACCTTGAGAAGAGAGTTGGGTCTTTTCAGATCAACTTGAATATGCAACCTCTTTTTGATGTCAGTCAGCTTGTTAGCTTTGGTCTGTCCGTGCAATAAGTAAGGGGGAGTCAACCCCACTATTTATCTTCAGGTTATCAAATCTTGCTTCTCCTTCATTGCTTGTAGTAAACAACCCTATGGTATATCAAATTGTGGTATTCTAAAAGACAGATCAGGTCTGTCTGGAAGTTGTCACAATGCGAAGAGTGTTATAGCTCCGCCAAGTACCAAGGGAAGTTGATGCATCTAGTCAAGGGGAGCAGTCTCAATCATTTCAATTTGTTCTTGTCAGCCATGTTAGTTTTTTCCTTCTCTATCAGTCATCTCAGTTGTATTAGACATGAGTATAAAATCTGAGTCAGTTCTTTGAATAAAATTCCTATCCTCAAAATTTCTTGTGAGATGATTCTGAGTCTCCAACAGTCTTTTTACAGACTCGAAGATTTCTGCATTCAGAACTTTCCTAAATGGACAAAGCTTAAGTATGTTAGCCATGCTAAGTCTAATGGTTTAAGATTCATAACCCAATGAAGACTGAATCAAAAGTTTTCTGAAGAATATCTCTATACAGAACTAATGGGCTAAGAATATTCATGAAATATTGTGTCCTGAGGATCTCTAAAAGCTTGAAACTTGAGAGTAGGGAGACAATTCTAGTTGACAATCTTCATATTCTGTATTGTCTTCAAACATTCAAACAATCCCATGCGTCAAAAAGGGGAATAACAAAATTTCAAAGCAATGGTTATAGTTAACTGAGAAATCAATCATCCTTCACCTTGAAGTGAAGAGTGTTGTGTCATGAAGTGCCAAACTATCTCTGATTAAAAATTATGTCTATGCAAAATCATGACAGAGTAATGACAGTGTGTTGAGTAACTGGGTCACTTCACCTAAGACGTCTTGTGCCTCATGTAAAAAGATAATACTATTGCTATCTCTGTTCATTCTAGAGGCAAAAAGGTTACCACATTGAGTAACTGGGGATTCTGACATCTAAATAATGTGTCTCCTCACGTCAAAAGGTGTGGATTCAATAGGATTGCTCAGAAAAGAAAAAGTTCTTGTCTTAGAAAAAATTGTTGAAGACAAAATTCAAGTAAGTGAACCCCTAAATATATTCAACATGAATTGATCTACCATGTTTGTCCTCAATACTAATTGAAGATCATCCTAGAGGAGTCTCTGAAAATTGATTAGTAAAGCTGCTAGATAGGTTCTCAAGTCTTATATATCACACGGTTCTTTTTCCATTATTAATGTATACAGAACTTTCGGATTGTTTTGTAAGCCTTAATGGATTATTAGTCCTAAACGATGCAGGTTAATTCAGCTAACGCACTTATCTTCCTAAAGGATGTTTTTTGAAGACAGTCAGCTTCATTGTCTGTAACCTTACTGTTTCTGCCACTCAGAGTTTAATCCCCTCACTATATCTCTCTGCACTATATCCTCCCCACTGATTATGTTTTTTTGATGATGTCAAAGGGAGAGAGGTTTTGTGAGTCATTGCATAGTAATTATTCATTCTCTCATTAAGTGTCTCAATTCGGTGTCATTAGTGTAGATTTGTTTATTGTGTTCTACCCCGCCCCCTTTTAAACTAACATGCTAATGCATGTATATGAAGCAATCATGGAAGTATGAACAAGGGGGTAATAAATAGACGAACTAACCATGATCACCACCAAGGATTTAACAATGCCAAAAGATGAAGATATGAGAACGGCGACGTGTACCTTGGAAAGAAGACTTGACTGCGCTCAAGAGACGGGTGCGAGGGACTTTGTAGATTCAAACCTCCTCTCCTTTCAACCGGCTAGAGGAAGAGGGCCTCACATTGTCTTCATGCTCTCCTGCAAAATAAAGCCACAAGACAAGAGAAAACCCATTAGAAAACCAAAGTGTAGTATCAATCCCGCAGTGATAAAATAGGGGTAGAAATTGAGGGCAAACTCACCGGGGGGAGGTTTTTAACCCCTGTAGAATTGTGAAAAAGATAGGTGTGTGTGTTGTGCATGCATGAGAGTTGAAATCATGAAATTTGATGGAGAGGATAGAGAGAAAACGTTGATGCAAAATGGGGAAAATGCATATGTAGCAGAAAGTGTAGTGTTTTCTGATGATTTATGATTTTGAGAGGAAGAGAACTAAGAGTATAGATAACAAAATAAAGCCCAAAAGGATGCAATGGAAAGCCAATACTTCCCTCTTCAAGCTAAGTTCAAAGGATTGAGTCGGCGGTGCAGCATGGCTTCTCCCCGAACCAAGAAAGAGCCCCCCGTCGCCACTACGAACTGGGCAGTTTATATAGAGTTTTCAGAAAAAGCCCCATCTTCTTATCACGATTCTCGAAGATATAGTCCAAGATAAATCGAGTTCTATAGATCAAACTCGAAATAAAACTAAGGACAAGAGATAGAAAAAAACGGGACTCGATTTGGATGATTATTCTAGAAGATATGGCTCTTGGAAAGAGGCCTCGTCGCTAAAAAAATAGAGTTTGAGTTGAACCAGGATACCTAAATCCCAATCCTTTGACTAAGATTCTGAGAGATATAGCTAATGAAAATCCGAGTTCTATAGATCAAACTCGAGATAATCTAAAGGGCAAGAGATATAAACAAATGGGGATCAATTCGGAGCTATATTCTAGAAGTTATGGCCGCTGCAAGATAGACCCATCGAGTAGTTTTCAGAGATAGAGTCTCGCACAGGCTAGACTCTTGGTTTGCTTAGCGTTCGGTCGACTAACCGCTAAGGTATAAATGGTCGGTCGACTGATCGTTTGCAATAAGAAACGATCGTTTGCGTGACTGTTTGCAGTGCGTTTGCGCGCGACTTTGGAAATCGGATCATATCTCCCAAATGGTGCAGAACTAGCGAAAGTGGTAGAAGAAGAAATTGTAGACAACTGAAAGATGAACAACTTTCATAAAGAGAGCAAATGAAAAGTCGATCAGAAAAGAGAGAAAATGGGGTGAGAACAGAGAGGAAAAATATCGGGACACATGTGAATAGTGTAGTCTACTGAAAAAATGTAAATAACTTGAAATCAGTGTAGAACTGGCTAATGCCATAGAAGAAGGAATTGTGGGTCTTTAAAAGATGAACAACTTTGGTGAAGGACACTTTTTGAATAGAAAGAAGGAAGGGGATGAAAAGAGGCCGCGTTCAGGACTACACAATGAAAGGGGCCGAATGCTTGATGGAAATGGGCCTAAATGGGCCGCAAGTCAACTTGGAAGACCAGAAGTTGATAAGATAAGCTCCAGGGCTCTAGGAAATCATGATCTCCAAGGCTCAAAGGGCTAGGGAACAATGAAATGCGCTCGAAATCCGTCTAAGGAAGGCTCCAAAACAATGGGTAATTTGGGACATCAAAAATGATGAATAAGAGAAATAGTGCAACTTGCGGGCTAAAAACTGGTGTCAACAGATGCCCCTCCTTGATGTCTGCTTTGCAAGGGAACGAGCGAAAGTGACGCGGAGGTGAAATGGAAAGGAGATGGAGCGAAAGCGATAGTGACGAGAAATAGAGATGAAGCGGAGAGAACTGAAAAGCGGGCATCAAGGTAAAAGAGTCCCGTCATAACCAACAAGCGATAGGAATTCTCCCAAAAATGCCGAACTAACCACTTGGAATGGATGAGCCGGATGAGACATGCCTGGAGGACTAAACTAAGGAAAGAAGACGACCAGCCTCATCGGGGACACAATCCACGGACAATGAGGAGATCGGAAAGAGCACAGCGTAAGAGCTGGAAAAGGAAAAAGTAAAATTGAGAAAAAATCCAGACAGGAATCACGCCGGCCAACTAGACCAAGCGGGCTGATCAGAGAGAACGTTCAAATTCAGAGTGGATTGAGGAATCTCTTATCCAAGAGATCTGAAGAGCAATTAACCATTGTTGAGGAGAAACTTTGATCGAATCACGAGACGTGAATGCTCAAAATGACATGATGCATGCTGGGCTAAAATAAAGAAATCATCAAAATGAATGCAAAGAAAGTATAAAATAGAAAGTACTCAAGGATACTATTGCTAGACTGAGTCAAGACGGGGTCAAGAGTCTTCTTACAACCACGGCGTGCGAGACAGAGTCCATCGTCCCCCACCTGACTCAACTGAGTGGCCTATCCAACGATTAACCGTATGCACCTAGATCATCATCATTTTTGTTAAAGGGGAACATCAGATCCCAGAACACACGGCCAACCACCCAGTCTTTGAGAGGCTATAATAATGTAGATACCATATAGTAATGCAACAGTAAGCTGGGATAGAGAGCCATACCTGACTTTCCTACCAAGCGAAACGGCTGATGTGACACCACCTTGGGGGTGATAGTCACAAGACCAAATACCCCTTGGACCTAGCAAGCAAGCAATGCACGGACCGGTGACTTCACTCGAGTGAACTCACCCGCTTAGCGCACACTAGGGCCCGTAGGCAACCCGGTGATGGTGGTGAGGGTCCGAGATGGGACCCCGCTGCTCCGAGGGTTGGCTAGCCTAAGATTGAACCCCTAAGGGCCCTGGGATGCCCACTCTCGGGGGCGGCCAGCATGCCAAGGGTGTAGGGTATAGTATCTCTCTCACAACTTGTTGAACCCCCTCCTTGAGTAAATGCTTATTTGTGATGGCTTTTGAGGATGACCAAACACTATATGCATATATATATATTGTCCTTGAAGTGTTCTAGCATATAAAGTCTTGAAAAGCTCAACATGCTATTGAGATCTTGGAGCTAAGGAGGTTAAAAAACAACCTCAATGGGTAAGCTTCTTAAACTCAAAAATTGTAAGGCTACATCTAATTCACAAGTTATGTCTTTACAGGGCAAAGAACGTGCATAAGTGCTTAAGAAGCTCAAGGACGGTCGGTGAGATCCACTTCAACTCATTGACCCTTAATCTTGTGGTATGATGTTCATTATTTTTGATCTCAATAGCATGTTGAGCTTTTGTCATTTCTAAGCTTAAATGTATTGGGTTTTTCTTATTCTTGTCCTTACAAGATTCCCTCTCATGTTTTATAAACCCAACTTGAAAGCCCCTAACTTGTTCTTTGACTTAGTGACCTTTTTAATCAACCGTTTAGATGTTATGGAACAAGGGTCGACCCATTGGGTCGACCCCTAGGTCCCCTGGTTCTGTAAACTTGGTTTTTTGATCTCCAGCTGAAAGGGTCGACCCATTGGGTCGACCCCCAGCCGCAAGGGTCGACCCCAAGGGTCGACCCGTGGTAACTTAATTTAAAACCCGGCGGGTTCCTTCACCACACCTGCAAGGGTCAACCCCAAGGGTCGACCCATTCACACGAGGGTCGACCCCTAAAAATTTATTTCAAAACCCGCACGGATAACCCCCGAGGGTCAACCCCAAGGGTTGACCCATTGGCCCAAAAGCTTTAAAACCTCTAAAACCTTCACGAGGGTCAACCCCAAGGGTCGACCATTTCAGTTATGAACCTTGAGCTGTCATTTTGGACTTCTGTGCACTTGCACCAAAAGTCTTTCCAACCAGTCCAACTTCCCTAAATCGCTCCAGCTATTGTGGATCTAGTCTCTAGGGTTTCTTTGAACGGATCTAGCTCCTTATATACATAATATTGGGGTATGAAACCCTAAGTGTTAGAAAGAAAAAAAGAAGTGCTTCTTGTTCTAACCTTTGTATGTGCAGGTTCACAGCAGTAGCTCAAGGGCCTTCTTCCACCTTGTTCTGAGCCTGAAAGTGAAGGGAAGAAGCTTGAATCAAGCCTCCATATCATCCCCAAAAACAAGCTGCGTGAGTTATCAAAGTTCTAACCTCATTTGTACGACAAAGCTTCATTCTTCCTCAAGGATTGATCTTCCTCCTGCAAAAGTATTCAATTACATTCAAGGAAGTAAGAGGGGGAGCTTCAACCAGGATAAATCATTCTTCACTCCTTACTCTCAGATTTACTTTGTGTTTACGTGAGCATTCGATGTAAAACTCGATTCAGATCTGTGTGTGGGTTGTTCGTGTTCGGAAACACGAATGTGTGTGGCTGTGTGTGTGTTTGTGGTAGCCTAGATCAGGTGCCACGTATGTGTGTTTGTTGTTTTACACAGCGTGTGTGTGTGTGGCTCACTTCATAGTGAAGTCTTAATCCTCTAGTGAGGGGTGGACGTAGAGGACACGGCAGTGTACCCGAACCACCTAAAAATTCCGTGTGTCACTTGTGGTTTGTTCTTCCGCATCCATAGTCGAGTGGGCTTCACGGTAAGTTGAGTGTACACCAATTCCATTGTCAAACACTTACCATAATCCACACGCATTCACAAGTGTATCCATGTTCGGGTGAGATCTAGTGCATGTATGATTAATTTACTTAGTTTCACTTCGAAAGAATTTTAATTGGCCAATCAATTCACCCCTCCCCTCTTGATTGCCACCTTTCGGGACTCAACAATTGGTATCAGAGCTTTGGTCTCTGTTTCACTTGACCACACGGTCGTAGAGCAGATCCCATTATGTGGCAAACAAGGGGATGATGCCCGAAGAGCATTCGATCCAAAGACCCCCGTTCTTTGATTGATCAAATTATCCTTATTGGAAAAACAGAATGTATGTCTTTCTACGTGCCCAAGACTATGACGTCTGGCGCGTCATTAGCAAGGGTCCGTATACTCTGTCTCAAAATGAGGATGAGTGGGATGATGAGGATATAAAGAAGTGTTCAGCAAACTTTAAAGCCATGAATATAATACAGTGTGCCATTCATCATAATGAATACTCACGTATTTCCATGTGTTCTTCTATGCAGGAGATGTGGAACAAGCTGTGGTTGATCTATGAAGGAACATCGGAAGTAAAGGAAACCAAGGTGAATCTATTAGTCCGGGATTATGAGTTATTAATGATGAAACCAGAAGGGTCCATTTCTGATATGTTTGTAAGATTGACGGAAATCACGAATGGATTAAAGGGTCTTGGTAAAGAGTATTCCGACAAGGAACTCGTCAGAAAGGTACTCAGATCCTTGTCATCACAATGGCACACAAAGGCCACTATAATCGAGGACTCAAAGGATCTCAGCACTTTGAAATTGGACGAGCTAATTGGCTCCATGATGACTTATGAAATCAACATCAAGAGGAGCGAGGAGGACCATAAAAAGAAGAAGGTAGTCACACCTTTGGCTCTAAAAGTGAATCCTCAAGATTCAGAGGGCAGTGATAATGATTCAACTGGCAACACTGAAGATGAAGAGTTGGTTGCCATGATTACAAGAAGGGCAAGAAGGTTCGTCAAAAGGACCAGAAATTTTGGTGGTCAATTTAGAAAGGGACCAAGAAGGCAAGGTCCGAACAGAGGAGAAAGTAGCAAGAAACAAGAAGTGATCTGCTACGATTGCAAGAAACCCGGTCACATGCGGGGTGAGTGCCCCGATCTGATGAAGAAGCTGAAGAAAGGAAAATTCAAGAAGCCCAAGGCCATGATGGCCACTTGGAGCGATGAAGATGAGGAAGATTTCGGGAATGAAGATGGACTAGATGAGCTGGTCCAGAACCTATGCTTCATTGCCAATGACGACGATGGAAATGAGGTAGATTCTGAAACTGAAACTCTTACTTGTGAACAATGGCAAATTGCATATGAGTCGTCATATGAAAAATGTAAAAAATTCAGATCTAAAAATAGACATTTGAAAAAGAAAATTGAACATCTTGTGCATGCTGAAAACTCATATGAAAAATGTCATGCGTTGAAATCTGCAACTGAGAAATTGATAAATGAGAAAGAAATTCTTGCGTCAAAAAATGAATTGCTTGAAGAAGAGATTTCATGCATGAGAGAGGAGCAATTCACACTAAGTAAAATTCATGATGATTTGAAAAATAATCTGGAACAAGAAAAGCTTGAAAGCATGGCATGCAATCAAGCAAAAGAAAAGGCCAAAAATCAAGTCCATTCTCTAATGCATGAAAACCGTGAGTTGAAGGATGCTATTGCCATTTTTAAAAAAGGAAAAACTTTACAATCTGAAACTCATTCAACTCATATGCCTCCCAGAAGTTCATCTCCATCCACGTCAAAAATACATGTGCATAATTCTTTCTTGAATAAAGGAAGGAGAAGAAACAAGGATAGAACCATTACATATTTTTATTGTGGAAGGTTAGGCCATGATATGTATGATTACAGAATTCTGAAATTTGATGATGAAAGCTTTGTAAGAATGAGAAATAGATCATACACATCTCATGTTTCTAACCATCGTGGACCCAAGCTTGCTTGGGTACCAAAATTTGCATAAGTACGGTTGTTGTGATTGCAGGTCTGCTTGAGAGCTCAATAGAATAGGTGGTATTTGGGCAGTGGATGCTCTCTGTGCATGACGGGAAACAAAGAATTATTTGCGGACCTGCATGAAAAGGATGGTGGACCAGTGGCATTTGGTGGTAAAGACAAAGGCAAAATCATCGGAGAAGGTAAGATATGTAAGAATCAAAATCATGCCATTGAGAATGTCTTGCTTGTGAAAGGTTTGCATCATAATATTTTGAGTATAAGTCAATTTTGTGATAAAGGATGCAATGTGATTTTTAATTCTAACCACTACAGCGTTGTGAATAAAAATACTCATGAGATAAAGTTCGTTGGCCTTAGGCATAACAATGTATATATGATTGATTTGGATGAATCCTCTCATAAAAATCTATGTTTGGTTGCAAGGAATAATGATGATGTTTGGCTTTGGCATCGCCGACTTGGGCATACTAGTTTTAATGTTTTGCTAAAACTGTCTCGAAATGATTTGGTTGTTGGATTGCCTAAGCTGAAGGTTACTGATGAAGGAGTCTGTGGGGCGTGCAGCATGGGTAAGCAAACAAGGACATCATTCAAGTGTAAGAATGGTGTAACTACATCAAGCCCCCTTGAGTTAATCCACATTGACCTATTTGGACCAAGCAGAACACATAGCTTGGGTGGTAAATTGTATGGCTTTGTCATTGTGGACGATTACTCAAGATTTTGTTGGGTTTACTTCCTTTCACATAAAAATGATGCCCTGATAAAATTTGAAGTATTTTGCAGGGTAGTCCAAAATGAAAAGGGGAGTTGCATCAAGGCCGTGCGGAGCGATCACGATAAGGAATTTGATAACCATGAGTTCAGCAACTTTTGTAGGGCTCAAGGCTATACACATGACTTCTCCGCACCAAGAACCCCCGAACAGAATGGTGTTGTTGAAAGGAAGAACAGGATGCTAATTGAGATGGCAAGAACCATACTAAACAAGAACAATTTACCGAGGTACTTTTGGGTAGAAGCAGTGAACACTGCTTGCTACATTGTCAATCGTGCTATGGTAAGACCACTCTTGAAGAAAACCCCCTATGAGCTGTACCGAGGTAAGAAGCTAAGCATCTCCTATCTTAGACCATTCGGTTCAGTTTGTTACATTCACAACAATGGTAAGGTGGACTTGGCTAAATTTGACCCCAAAAGTGACAAAGGTATATTTCTTGGATACTCCCTCAGCTCAAGAGCCTATCAGGTGTATAACTTAAGAACTCTTGTGGTTGAGGAAAGTCCCCATATTATTATTGATGAATCATCTTCCAAAAACACTAATGAAAAATTTGATTTACAGGACGATGAATTGAATGATGGTGATATTGGGATGATGGAAGGAAAAACTGAAAAACAAGAAGTAAAAGAACCACAAGAAGATGATGGAAATCAAGAAGCTCTGGTTGAACAGCAGCTTCCAAGGCAATGGACTTTCGAAAAGGACCATCCGCCGGAGAATGTGATCGGCAATATTGAAGACGGAACAAGAACACGAGCCTCCTTCAGGGAAGTTGAAAATCAGGACTATATTGCCTTACTTTCCCAGTTTGAACCTCACTCTATTGAAGAGGCCTTGAAAGATGAGTCTTGGATCATGGCTATGCAAAAAGAACTACACCAGTTCCAAAGGAACAAAGTGTGATTCCTCGTGCCATGTCCTAGAAACCGCTCAGTGATCGGAACAAAGTGGGTTTTTCGAAACAAAATAAACAATCAAGGAGTGGTAACTATGAATAAGGCCAGGCTAGTACCTAAAGGCTATAGCCAAGAGCTTGGAATTGATTTTGATGAGTCTTTTGCTCCAGTAGCAAGACTCGAGGTAGTGAGAGTTCTATTAGCATTTGCATGCTGTAACAACATTAGATTATTTCAAATGGATGTTAAAAGTGCATTTTTGAATGACTACATACAGGAGGACGTGTACGTGGAGCAACCACCGGGGTTTGAGGACACAAAGTATCCAGACCATGTGTACAAGCTATTGGGTTCGGTGCGTTGGATTCAGAGGGGGGTGAATGAATCCCTCCCTTAAAAATTTCGCTCAATTAAGAATCTTGAACGCTAACTAGACAAAACTAGACAATATGAAGAACTAATCAAATTCTCTTTTCAACCAATGAGCAAATATGTATAGCGCGCCTAAACATTCATCTAGCGAAAGCAGAATTAAACAAATCAAACCACTACACAGAGGAGTTTTTAGGTGGTTCGGTCCTCCAGACCTACGTCCACCCTACACTCCATCTAGAGTGTGGATTCCGCTGACTAACAGCTTGAACCGCTGGGCCTCACAGCTTGCCTACATTAGCTGAGCATCACATCTTGCTTCCGCTGGGCAATACAGCTTAGCCATCCGCTGACTCACAGCTTGACCGCTGGGGATTACAGCTTAACCCGACCGCTGGGGACTATAGCTTAACCCCACAAGTGGAATCCTCCACTGCAAACGCTGAGCTTCACAGCTTGCTCCGTTGGGCAATACAGCTTAGCCGTCCGAGGTATCCACCTCGCCGCTGTGCATCACAGCTTGCACTGCTGGCAAACAGCTTGAAGAAAGGTTTAAAAAGAAAACACAAAATGGGAAACAAGACAGCAACAGAAAGCTGTATACGATAAAGCACAAAATAGCTCTCAAGAAGGAAGTTGGTCTGGATCTGATCCAAGAGCCAACAGATAGCACAACTTCGAAGAATTCTTCTCTTCTTCTTCACGAGCTCTTTGTCTCTCTTTCTTTCTCTTTCTCTTCTGCTTCTTCTCTCTTTCTCTTCTTCACTCTTTTTCTTCTTCTGGATCGTGCAGGCTATCTCTCTGCTTCTGTTCTTCTATCACGATCAGTCTTCTCCAGATGGAGAAGTCCTCTTTATATAGCAGTTCCAGCAGGAGCAACACTAGGCGTGTGATTCCCACGCCTTCCGGTCCAGAAGGTTCCTCCACGTGTCATCATCCTGTCCGCTCTTCCAGCCTCGGATCACGTGCCAGGCACCAACCTCGGATCACGTGCTCAGTCATCTGCCAATTTAATGACAGAGTTACTTCAGTCGATCAAGCAGAGATAAAACATTCTGTACTGACTTTATGCATGAATGAAACAACCGATATATAGACATGTCACATGGGAGTGTATAGACTTATGCAGACTTGCTAGCATGCGGATGTATAGACTTGTGCAGACTTGCTAGCAAACACTGTGCTGACTATGCCATGAATGTATAGACTTAGTGTTATGCAGCCAGACAATGTATAAACTTTGTGTGTGCTGGCAGACAATGTACATACTTGCATGAGACGCTAAGTAAGACACAACATGAGATGCAGAACTGCAAAGAATGTATAGACTTGTGTGTGCAGACAGACGATGTACATACTTGCATGAGACACAACATGAGACGCTAAGTGAGACGCAACATGAGACGCAGAACTGCAAAGAATGTATAGACTTGTGTGTGCGGACAGATGATGTACATACTTGCTAAGTCTGGAGTTGAGCATGAACGATGTACAGACCTTGCTACCTATCGATGATGCGTGAATGCATCATGTATAGACTTGTTTAACTGACAGAATGCAATGCATCGACCAAGTGTTTGAGTGCACTGACTATATGAATGCAAAGCTAAGACATGCACAAACTTCATGTGTGCGAGGACGGCGAATGCACTGACTTGTGACTTTGCATATGCACCTATAATGCACCTGTAATGCATGTACACTAAACACAATGACTGGCTCACTGTGATACTCTCACTGTGTTGCTATCATCAAAACAAAATAGCATATGCTTGTGCCTAAGGGGCACAACATTCTCCCCCTTTTTGATGATGGCAACAAAGTGACAGTTAGTCACCAATCCAAGTCAAATTTTCTCCCCCTTTGACATAATCAAAAAGGAGAAAAAAATGTGTGAACATGAGTGCAAAATACAGTATACATGCATATTTTCCTTAGAACAACCCATTCTCCCCCTGAATGTATAACTCCCCCTGAATTATTTCTCCCCCTTTGAGAAAGAAATATGGACGGATGAAACACATCTCCTCTTGTGATATAATCAAAAGATAGAGAAGATAGGAGGGAAAGAAGATGAATAAGGTAAGGGGTCACTAGACAACAACTGAATCATTGGTTCAGAAAGTGAGCATGATTATAAACAATTGTTAAAGCATAAGAGTCAGCAATATACAGTCTTGAAAGAATTCAGGTTTAACAGTGATAAAGATAGAGTAAAGCAGCTGACCACTGAAAAAGAGTTATAGACTCCATTTATAGCAATGAATCTAGGGCACATGGTATTAATAGATAAGTCAAAAACAATACCCTTTGTGATTAAACATGGAAGTTCAAGAAAGGCAACTTGAATATGTATTGAGAAAAATAATTTACACTCAATGACTTTTGATTTCAAAGGGTTACAGCAGTTTGTTTTTCACCTTTTAATTTTCAGAAACTGAGCTAAGTGAATAGACCAGTGGCATTTATGATGTTGACATTAGGTGTACACCTTGATCAGAGGCAGGTACCCCCAGTTACTAGGCATAAACTACTAGATCTATTTCAGATCAAGACCTATAAGGAACAATTTTCACCTTTGACATTAAGGGTACACCTTGATCAGAGGCCAGTTTCCCTAGTTACTTGGTGAAGACTCCCCCTATAGATTTGACCCTATGAACAGAGATAGCCTGAAGCACTTCATGACTTATGAATTCTCCTGCTTCTTTGGAGGAGATCACAGTTTCTCAGTACAATTCAGCCATTGCTCTGTCACTGTGTTCAGTTCTTTACCTTGATGATCTTATTTATTGCTGCCCTGATTTCTTTTAGAGTGATTGTTTAAAAACAGTACACACTCTTATTCACCTTTTCTAGACATTTCTAGTTTAACACATTCAGGCATTAAAAAAAACTTTTTCTATTCTAACCATGAGACAGAGATTAAGATCTATAAAGGTTTTCTTTTATTTCAAGTTCCGAAGTGCAGACACTTAACTCTTCAATTTATAAAAGTTAAACCTTTAGTTCCTTTCAATTTGCAAGTGTGATTCTTATAAATGAAAAGTTGCAATAACCACAGCTTAATGTACTAAACCAGAAGCAATACTGTTGTTCAGTGAAGGTAATAGGGAAATGATAGCAATAGGCATTAAGGTTCAATAGCATCTGATGTCAAAGAATATGAATGAATTGAGTGGGGACTATGAGGAGTGAAAAGGATTCAATGTATTGAACTGAACTCTCAGCTCCCCCTGACACCAAGATGCAACAAATATGCTATGCAATGAATCATTTAAACTCGGTGCAACACATGAATTAGCACGGTGCAAAGTGTGTACATGCACAAACATGTGAGAAGCATACTCGATGCAATGTATGAACAACCATGAACATGGGTTTAAGTAAACTCGGTGCAGGGTATGCATCGACTACAAAAATGGTTGTGCAGTGCATCTAGCATTGTATGTACACAGTACAATAAATGGCAAGAGAAGAGCATCGGATATATGTAGAATTAAATTTAGTAGCTGAGTGTGGAATGCAGACTGATCAACTAGACAAGAAGAAGACATCAGAAATTAGACAAACAAATCAACAATTTCAGATGATGAGATTTAAACAAAGTGTTCAGAACTAACCTGAAAGGTAGGATCCTGGGGTTTTCATTTGAGTGCCTTGGTTTATTTTACCCCTCTTTGTTCATTCACTTCGAAGGCACACCTGCAAAACAGTGGGTTATTTTGATCCAACAGGAACCCAAGCAATTTTGGGTCTTGTATTACCCTCAACAGGTGTTCTTGACCTTTTGCAGACAACGCTATCATCATAGCCCATCAAATTGCAATTGGACATGGGATGTCTAGACTTACCATGGTAATGATAACTAACAGAATTTATGTTCCTTTTATGCACCTTATTGTGAGCATTAAATTTATGTGCATGAACATTAAAACTTCTGTTATGTGCATGAGCATTTTGTTTTCTGAACCCTGCCACCCAGCACTCAGAGGCTTTGTGGCCATGTTTTCTACAATTGAAACAAACAAATGTCTTTTTCATGAGATTAGTTTTAATCCTAAAATTATTCTATTGGACTGGGAATTCAACAGATTTAGCAGTGTGTTTGCCTCCCGGTGCATGCCAGCACTGTGCATAGGTGTGTCCTATCTCTCCACAACAGAAATAGTTGATTTTCTTCTTTCTATTAGATGCACGAGATTCTTCATAAATAAATTTAGTGCTCAATTCATCTCGAATCATTATTCTACACTCATGCATATGATGACCTGATATGCCACCGTAATAACATGAGTTGTTCTTTGTGTGTGCATGTGACTGAGTGGAAACATGTTTTGCACCATGCACTCGATCATGACATCTAATAGAGTCAGAAGAACCATTTACATCATCAGATGAGATGTTAGCTTTCATTTTACTTTCAATCCTTTTCTGATTTCTTCCCTTTTTCAATTGTTTGTCCTCATTTTCGATTCTCTGAGTAGTGGATTTGAAAACAAATGAGAAACACTTTTCTTGTTCTGAACTCTTAACAACCTTTGCCAGGGAATCCTTTAGATCTTGAATATCAGTTTGCAAGGAAGCAATGTAGTCTTCACAAGAAATGACTTGATTATGCAAACCATCATTTAGACTTTTGAGTGTGTTAATTTCCTGTTTCAATCTTTGTTCAGTGTCATTTTCAACAAACTTTCCCTTTTCAATGGTTAACCATTTTTCAGAGAGAACAGTATTCAGAACCATTAACTTTTTATTTTGATCCTTGAGGTACCTATTTTCTTCAACCAGCTTGTTTTCAAATTCTTCAGCTTCAGTTTTCTTTTCTAGCAATGATTTATTTTCTTCTTTCAGAGATTTGATTAAATCCTTTTGAAGATTATCATCAGAATGAAGATCATTTATCAAGTCTCTTAAAACTGCACATTCATTGCAAGAATCATCTTCTCTAATGAGTTTGGTTCTGAGGTTCTCATTTTCAGACTTCAAATTATTCAACTCAACTTTTAAGCAAGTGATATCATGAACCATTTCTTTTCTCATTTTTCTCTTTTCAGATTTTAATTTTCTACATCTATCAGAGAGTTCCTCATTTATATCCCATAAATCATCAATCGAGATTTCTTCAGATCCAGAGCTTACCTTGGATGAAGCTTCCTCCTGTTGATCAGAGTTGTGATCATCCTGGTTGGCCATCATGCAGCTATCCTCATGTTCGTTATGAGCAGAAATGACTCTGTCATATATCTCCTTTCTAGAAGTGCACCTGAGAGCAAAAGGATATATATCAGTATTAATCGCAGCTCTCAGGATATTAAGAACTATGACATTGTCACGGTTCTTTATTCTGTCCTCTCTAGACCACTTGGTCTCATCATGAGGTAATTGGTGTGGGCCTTTTGAAACTAAATTCCATAGATTGGGGTCAATGGAATTCACATAGACAAATAGGCCGCCTAACCAACTATTGAAGTTAGAACCATCATAAACCAAGGGACGAGCCATTTGGACAAATGGCAAACAGATTCAGCGCATAGAACAATTGACAAGAAATGTTTCAAAAGTGAAATAGCACCGAATACAGCAGGATCGCATCTGCAGGTCGTTGGACCTTCTATGCAGACACCTGCTCTGATACCAAGTGTTGGGTTCGGTGTGTTGGATTCAGAGGGGGGTGAATGAATCCCTCCCTTAAAAATTTCACTCAATTAAGAATCTAGAACGCTAACTAGACAAAACTAGACAATCTGAAGAACTAATCAAATTCTCTTTTGAACCAATGAGCAAATATGTATAGCGCGCCTAAACATTCATCTAGCGGAAGTAGAATTAAACAAATCAAACCAATGCACAGAGGAGTTTTTAGGTGGTTCGGTCCTCCAGACCTACGTCCACCCTACACTCCATCTAGAGTGTGGATTCCGCTGACTAACAGCTTGAACCGCTGGGCCTCATAGCTTACCTACATCAGCTGAGCATCACAGCTTGCTTCCGCTGGGCAATAAAGCTTAGCCATCCGCTGACTCACAGCTTGACCGCTGGGGATTACAGCTTAACCCGACCATTGGGGACTACAGCTTAACCCCACCAGTGGAATCCTCCACTGCAAACGCTGAGCTTCACAGCTTGCTCCGCTGGGCCATATAGCTTAGCCGTTCGAGGTATCCACCTCGCCGCTGTGCATCACAGCTTGCACTGCTGGCAAACAGCTTGAAGAAAAGTTTGAAAAGAAAACACAAAATGGGAAACAAGACAGCAACAGAAAGCTGTATACAATAAAGCACAAAATAGCTCTCAAGGAGCAAGTTGGTCTGGATCTGATCCAAGAGCCAACAGATAGCACCACTTCAAAGAATTCTTCTCTTCTTCTTCTTCACGAGCTCTCTGTCTCTCTTTCTTTCTCTTTCTCTTCTGCTTCTTCTCTCTTTCTCTTCTTCACTCTTTTTCTTCTTCTGGATCGTGCAGGCTATCTCTCTGCTTCTGCTTTTCTATCACGATCAGTCTTCTCCAGATGGAGAAGTCCTCTTTATATAGCAGTTCCAGCTGGAGCAACACTGGGCGTGTGATTCCCACGCCTTCCCGTCCAGAAGGTTCCTCCACGTGTCATCATCCTGTCAGCCCTTCCAGCCTCGGATCACGTGCCAGGCACCAACCTCGGATCACGTGCTCAGTCATCTGCCAGTTTAATGACAGAGTTACTTCAGTCGATCAAGCAGAGATAAAACATTCTGTACTGACTTTATGCATGAATGAAACAACCGATATATAGACATGTCACATGGGAGTGTATAGACTTATGCAGACTTGCTAGCATGCGGATGTATAGACTTGTGCAAACTTGCTAGCAAACACTGTGCTGACTATGCCATGAATGTATAGACTTAGTGTTATGCAGCCAGACAATGTATAGACTTTGTATGTGCTGGCAGACGATGTACATACTTGCATGAGACGCTAAGTGAGACACAACATGAGACGCAGAACTGCAAAGAATGTATAGACTTGTGTGTGCAGACAGACGATGTACATACTTGCATGAGACACAACATGAGACGCTAAGTGAGACGCAACATGAGACACAGAACTGTAAAGAATGTATAGACTTGTGTGTGCGGACAGACGATGTACATACTTGCTAAGTCTGGAGTTGAGCATGAACGATGTACAGACCTTGCTACCTATCGATGATGCGCGAATGCATCATGTATAGACTTGTTTAACTGACAGAATGCAATGCATCGACCAAGTGTTTGAGTGCACCGACTATATGAATGTAAAGCTAAGACATGCACAGACTTCATGTGTGCGAGGACGGCGAATGCACTGACTTGTGACTTTGCATATGCACCTGTAATGCACCTATAATGCATGTACACTAAACACAATGACTAGCTCACTGTGATACTCTCACTGTGTTGCTATCATCAAAACAAAATAGCATATGCTTGTGCCCAAGCTAGACAAGGCACTCTACGTTCTGAAACAAGCACCACGGGCATGGTATGAATGGTTAAGTGATTTCCTCATTCAAAATGGATTCAAACGAGGTAATGTTGATCAAATCCTTTTTACGAAGTTGAATGGTAAGGAAATCTTAATTGTTCAAGTTTATAGAGATGATATTATTTTTGGCTCCACCAAAGATGCTCACAGCAAAGACTTTGCCAAATTAATGCAACGTGAGTTTGAAATGAGTCTTATGGGAGAGCTGACATTCTTCTTAGGATTGCAGGTCACATAGACAGCTGGCGGTATGCTCATACATCAGAAGAAGTATGCATTGGAGCTGCTGAAAAAGTTCAACCTGACCTCTACCAAACCACAACCAACTCCCATGTCCATCTCAATAAAAATTGATCAAGATGAATCAGGTAAATCTGTGGACCAAAAACTCTTCAGAAGCATGATAGGTTCCTTATTATATTTAATTACCAGCAGGCCTGACATTCAATTTGCTGTGTGTTTGTGTGCACGATTTCAGTCCAATCCAAAAGAATCACACATGCCAGTTGTTAAACGAATTTTCAGATATATTGCTGGTTCAAGTAATTTAGGATTGTGGTTTCCGTGTAATTCGAGCTTTGATTTAGTTGCTTATTCTGACGCCGATTATGCGGGTTGTAAAGTGGATCGGAAAAGCACCAGCGGGTATTGCCAATTTCTTGGGGGATGCGTGGTCTCATGGGCCTCCAAGAAATAAAACTCAGTGGCTCTATCAACCGCCGAAGGCGAATATGTGGCTGTCGGGAGTTGTGTTACACAGGTGCTATGGATCCAACAACAGATGATTGATTATGGCATTTCTTTCAAAAACACTTCCATCTTGTGTGACAACACTTCAGCCATAAACTTGTCAAAGAACCCCGTGCATCACTCTTGCACAAAGCATATTGAAATTAGACATCATTTTCTCAGGGATCATGTGAGCAAGGGTGATGTAGAAATCAGGTTCATTGAAACAGACCAACAAATTGCCGACATTTTCACCAAACCTCTAAGTGAAGAAAAAATCACAACATTTAGGAGAGAATTAGGGGTTTGTAGGATAGACAAATCTGAGTCATGATCATTTGCATAACTATGTATATACGTCATTGTATAGCATGCATTTGCATTAGTATAGTGCATAGTTGCATTTCCCCTTGTCATGCATGTGCATTATGATTGCTTGAAAAACAAAACAAAAAAAATTTATATTTGTGTGAAAAACCATGATTGCGTGTATTGCATGTCTTCTATTTATAGAATACAACCATGTAATTGTAATTTTTATGGCCGATATTTCCATGTGTTCTTTAAATGCCAGCAAGAGAGCATAACCCCTCAAAATCTGAAATTCGGAGACGTTAGATTATGAACGTCTACTATGATCCTAGATCTTCTTGAAACAAGTTCCCCAATGCATTAACCCATAAAATAACTCCAATTCCTTGATTTCAACACGATATTATCATTGGGGATTAGAGCCACATCATTTTTTGACCTTCCCTATCACTTAAATAATTTTTTGGTGAAAAACAGTGGAAGGGACGACCCTAAGGGTCGACCCACGCAGAAGGGATGACCCCAAGGGTCGACCCTTGCGATAGAAGATCCTGTATGGGGCCAAGGTGAAAGGGGTCGACCCATTGGGTCGACCCGTTACGGTCGGGCGGCGTCCGCCACGTCCGAACCGCCCTAAAAATGGGTGGAAACCCTATGTTTCTCCCTTCCCATCTCCTAAAACCCCCAAAGCCCCCTTCTAGCCCTAGCCACCACTCCTTTCATGCCCTCAAATCCCCTCTTGGCACCCACTTGCTCAAGCCCTAGCCGCGGCTCTCTCGATGGCGTACCACGCACAAAATCCTTCCGAGTGACTCCAACGCATCTTCCTTGAGCTTCACTCCCACTGAGGTATGTTCTTGATGTGTGGAGGATCATAAATCTATGTGGACAGCCTTCCTCTCTCATTGAACCATCTCGATCTACACCCTTATCAACCGGTTCCTTCGGTCTATGTTTAGATGGCCCCAAAGAGGCGTTCTTCTCGCAGCGGAGGGGGGTCTAGTGGGGCCATAGCACGTCGTGGTAGGGAGGCCGCCTACGGCAGAGGATCTACGCCTTTGAGCAAGGTCTTGGACAGAAAGGTACTCCGACCTCAAGCGGTATCATTTGCCAACCATAACCGCCATCTTCTGAGTTTAGTGGATGTTCTTTGCAGTCAGCCAAATTTGGACTTCTTCATGTCTGAACATCGACGCATTTATCCGAATTTGGTGCATCAATTTTATAGCAACTTAACCATGTCAGGGGAACATCCGATTACTATGGTAAATGGAAAATGGGTTATACTCTCCACAGAATTTTTAGGAGTGGCATTTAATCTCCCTCATGAAGGCTTTACATTTGGAGATATTATGGTTCCTGAAGAAACTATTTATCAAATGATGACATCTGAAGAAAAAGGTGAAAATTCTCTTGCTGGGTTAAACGCCAACCATTTTCCTCCCCTGCAGCATATATTACACAGGATGATCACTACTATCCTACTACTGAGAGGAGGAGGCCATGACAAAGTGACAGAGATTCATATGTTTTTATTTTACTGTCTCTTGGGCGGTATTCCAGTTAATTTCCCAGCTATGTTTTTAGCACATATGTGTAACAGCATGAAGCACAAGAACAGAACTCTTTCATATGCCACCGCACTTACTGCTATCTTTGCACATATGGACATAAACCTCTCCAAAGAATCTTCTCAAACTGTTAGAGAGGCTGATATATTTATTGTTCATTCCATTTGTCATAATATGGGCTATGAACTGCAAGATGGTAACTTGGTCCAGACATTGAAAAGTTCTGCACAAGAAATCAGTTCTGAGGAGGAGGATGACGATGATGCACAGGCCGGTGTGCAACTGCCACATATTCCTATTGAGGAGATGCCTTCCGAGGCGGTTCAACTGCTCATGGACCGTTTGGATACTATTGATGATCATTTAGACAATTATGGGGAGACAATGGAGGCTATGCAACATGCTCTCGCTGATCTGAAGCTATCTCATCAAGAGCATTCTCAGTATGTTACTGCTACTTTGGCTAATTAATCCCACATGCTTGAAGAAGTATTGGAGTATATTAGGCGTCCGCCAAGCTCACCGACTCCGGATGATGATTAGACGGCTATGCTCTTGCATAATGGCACACTTCCTATCCCTTGTCACCCCCTCCTTTTTGATGATGCCAAAGGGGGAGAAATTTTGTACTATATGTGTGCCCAGGCAATCGGCTACTTATATTTTATGTGTGATGTGTGCTTGCATGCATGTGTGATTTCATCATATTTCTATTCATTAGCAATGTTGCATTTAAGTTTTGTTGCATTTCAGTTTGTATTTAAGTTGTGTTCAGTTGCATCTCATGCATTACATCTTGAAATTTGCCCTTGAACTCAGACCTTGTTTACCTTTAACCTGTGTTGTCGGCAAAGTACTTTGGAACGTGTTTTTGCTCATCAATCTCACATCGTTGGCTGGTCTTGTATTTCACTATTATAATGCTTCTTGAGCAATTCATGTGATGCATGTAGAGTTGAACAATGCTTCTTGTGTTTTACTCCTAATATGAAGGTTTAAGGTGGAATTCAATGTAAATGCTAAATCATTTTGAAGTCATATGTTTATGTAAGGCATGTAGTATTTTGTCATCATCAAAAAGGGGGAGATTGTCGAACCCCCCCCCCCTTGAGTAAATGCTTATTCGTGATGGCTTTTGATGATGACCAAACACTATATACATATATATATTGTCCTTGAAGTGTTCTAGCATATAAAGTCCTGAAAAGCTCAACATGCTATTCAGATCTTGGAGCTAAGGAGGTTAAAGAACAACCTCAACGGGTAAACTTCTTAAACTCAACAATTGTAAGGCTACATCTAATTCACAAGTTATGTCTTTACACGGCAAGAAATGTGCATAAGTGCTTAAGAAGCTCAAGGACGGTCGGTGAGATCCACTTCAACTCATTGACCCTTAATCTTGTGGTTTGATGTTCATTATTTTTGATCTCAAGGGTCATATTGGTTTGGGTCGTTTCTAAGCTTAAATGTAATGGGTTTTTCTTATTCTTGTCCTTACAAGATTCCCTCTCATGTTTTATAAACCCAACTTGAAACCCCCTGACTTGTTCTTGGACTTAGTGACCTTTTTAATCAACCTTTTGGATGTTCTAGAACAAGATTGGGTCGACCCCTAGGTCCCCTGGTTCTGTAAACTTGGTTTTTTGATCTCCAGCTGAAAGGGTCGACCCATTGGGTCGACCCCTAGCCGCAAGGGTCGACCCCAAGGGTCGACCCCTGGTAACTTAATTTAAACCCCGGTGGGTTCCTTCACCACACCTGCAAGGGTCGACCCCAAGGGTCGACCCATTGGCCCAAAAGCTTTAAAACCTCTAAAACCCTCACGAGGGTCGACCCCAAGGGTCGACCCTTTCAGTTACGAACCTTGAGCCGTCATTTTGGACTTCTGTGCACTTGCACCAAAAGTCTTTCCAACCATTCCAACTTCTCTAAATCGCTCCAGGTATTGTGGATCTGGTCTCTAGGGTGTCTTTGAACGGATCTAGCTCCTTATATACATAATATTGGGGTATGAAACCCTAAGTGTTAGAAAGAAAAAAAGAAGTGCTTCTTGTTCTAACCTTTGTGTGTGCAGGTTCGCAGTAGCAGCTCAAGGGCCTTCTTCCACCTTGTTCTGAGCCTGAAAGTGAAGGGAAGAAGCTTGAATCAAGCCTCCATATCATCCCCAACAACAAGCTGCGTGGGTTATCAAAGCTGCAACCTCATTTATACGACAAAGCTTCATTCTTCCTCAAGGATTGATCTTCCTCCTACAAAAGCATTCAATTACATTCAAGGAAGTGAAAGGGGGAGCTTCAACCAGGATAAATCATTCTTCACTCCTTACTCTCAGATTTACTTTGTGTTTACTTGAGCATTTGATGTAAAATTTGATCCAGATCTGTGTGTGGGTTGTTCGTGTTCGGAAACACGAACGTGTGTGTGTATGTGTGTGTGTTTGTGGTAGCCTAGATCAGGTGCCGCGTATGTGTGTTTGCTGTTTTACACAGTGTATGTGTGTGTGGCTCACTTCATAGTGAAGTCTTAATCCTCTAGTGAGGGGTGGACGTAGGGGACACGGCAGTGTACCCGAACCACCTAAAAATTCCGTGTGTCAATTGTGGTTTGTTCTTCTGCATCCATAGTCGAGTGGGCTTCACGGTAAGTTGAGTGTACACCAATTCCATTGTCAAACACTTACCATAATCCATACACATTCACAAGTGTATCCATGTTCGGGTGAGATCTAGTGCATGTATGATTATTTTACTTAGTTTCACTTCGAAAGAATTTTAATTGGCCAATCAATTCACCCCTCCCCTCTTGATTGCCACCTTTCGGGACTCAACAATTGGTATCAGAGCTTTGGTCTCTGTTTCACTCGACCACACGGTCGTAGAGCAGATCCCATTATATGGCAAATTAGGGGATGATGCCCGAAGGGCATTTGATCCAAAGACCCCCGTTCTTTGATGGATCAAATTATCCTTATTAGAAAAACAGAATGTATGTCTTACTACGTGTCCAAGACTATGATGTATGGCGCGTCATTAGCAAGGGTCCATATACTCTGTCTCAAAATGAGGATGAGTGGGATGATGAGGATATAAAGAAGTGTTCAACAAACTTTAAAGCCATGAATATAATACAGTGTGCCATTCATCATAATGAATACTCACGTATTTCCATGTGTTCTTCTGCGCAGGAGATGTGGAACAAGCTGCGGTTGATCTATGAAGGAACATCGGAAGTAAAGGAAACCAAGGCGAATCTGTTAGTCCGGGATTATGAGTTATTTATGATGAAACCAGAAGTGTCCATTTCTGATATGTTTGCAAGATTGACGGAAATCACGAATGGATTAAAGGGTCTTGGTAAAGTGTATTCCAACAAGGAACTCGTCAGAAAGGTACTGAGATCCTTGTCATCACAATGACACACAAAGGCCACTGTAATCGAGGACTCAAAGGATCTCAGCACTTTGAAATTGGACGAGCTAATTGGCTCCTTGATGACTTACGAAATCAACATCAAGAGGAGCGAGGAGGACCATAGAAAGAAGAAGGTAGTCACACCTTTGGCTCTAAAAGTGAATCCTCAAGATTCAGAGGGTAGTGACAATGATTCAACCGGCAACACTGAAGATGAAGAGCTGGTTGCCATGATTACAAGAAGGGCAAGAAGGTTCGTCAAAAGGACCATTGTAATATCCTGGACCTTTCGGATCCTTCTTCGTGGGTCTCGGATCTGGTTTCTCAGAGTGTCTGGCTCTGTTGTGTCTAAAATTTCATTTCGGGCATCTTTCGTGTTCGGATCGGCGCGATCCGGAGTTGTTTCAGAGGCTCGGAAGCGTTCCGTGGCTTTTCTGCGCGTGTTTTTCGATTACCGGTGTGTGTTTCGGTAATTCCTTCAGAACCTCGCTGCAGGTGAATCGGGTCGTTCACCTGGGCACGAGTGGTACCATTGCGATCGGTGCGTTCCGAGGATCCCGGAAATGTAATTTTCTATTTTTTGGTATTTTCTGGAAATTCTGGATTTTCTATAAATATCTCTCTTTTCTCTCTCTCCCCTAACCCTCTTCTTCTCCTTCTTCTTCTTCTTCTTCTTCTTCTTCTTCTTCTTCTTCCTTCTCTTCTCCCCACCGTGACCACCGCCCCTCCCTCTCTCTTTCTCTCTCGTTCGGCCGCGGCGACGTCCCCTCCGGCTGCAGACGGCGCAGGGCGACGGTGTGACGACGTGGGCGACGGCGAGGTGATCGTGGCGGCATAAAGCTTGTGGGGAACCGTGAAGGGATGAGGGTTTTCAAAGCGTTCTTCGTGATCTCAGCATCGATTCGGCGGAGCATTCGCTCCATTGAGGTAGGGTGACGTTCCCTAGCTCCCTGTCGTTCATTTTCGTGGTTTATAGGCCGAGGGGCGGCCGAGAGGGGCTTGATTGAGCGGGTTTGGGGTTTTCCATGATTTGGGGAGAGTTCGCCCAATCTATGGATTTAGCCCGTGATTTCATGTTTTGGTGGCCTAGTATCATGCTAGGGGTCCCCAGGGGTCTTCCCCTTTGATTTCCCCCTCTCCGGTGGAGGCATGGGGGTGTGGTTGGGTTTTTTGGGCTTTTCCCGCCGTTCCGTCGTCGGGCGGGTGTGACGGTCCTTCCAGTGACCGTCACACCGTGTGACGCGCCTGGGTGGGCGCATCACAGCCCTTGTTTAACCAACTGGGGTCTGGGAGCGTGACGGTCCCGCGATAGACCGCCACAGGCGTGTGACGCCCCTGGGTTGGGCCGTCAGAGCGTCCCGACCGTTGGCATCCGACCGTTGGTTTGACCGTGGGGGTCAAGGCGAGTGACGCACCAGTACTGGCGCGTCACAGCCTTATGACGGCCCAGAGTGGGTGCGTCAGAAGTTGTTTTACCCCCAGGCCATGTGACGCTCCAGGGCTGGACCATTACATGCGTGTGACGCTCCAGGAATGGACCGTCACATGCTGTGACGCACCGAGTGGCACGCGTCATGGCTTGCCCTTGTTTTCCGCTGTGACGCACCTGCATAGGCACGTCTGCAGGTGCATCACAGTTTGTAACGCACCAGAGCAGGTGCGTTACACTCCGTGTTACTCCCCATTTTACACTAGGAGTGTGACGGTCTCGCCTAGACCGTCAGGCGTCTGTGACGGTCCCGCCTAGGCCGTCAGAGTCATGTGACGCGTCTAGGGTAGACCGTCAGGCACTGAGTTGCCCCGGGTGGTTTGCAACCCCGTTTCCATTCCGACCGTGGTTGTCGTGCGACAGTACCGGTACGTGGGGTGGTCCCCGTACGTTGGCGGATGCGGACGTTGTTTTCCGTTGACTTGAGAGTCTACTCCTTCAGTGACCCTCCACTAGTCGTAGCCCACCAGTACGTGGTGCTGGTCTTGCCAGGAAGTGGTGTACGGGCCGACCCTTAGAGACGATTTTTAGACTGGTTTCCGTTGGGCCCCACGTCTATAGCCAGAGTCCGGCTAAGGGGAAAACCAGTCAGAGGGCCATACCAGGGACGCGAGGTCTGTGTGTGCACACGTGGTTGGGGGCAGTTGGACACACGTTGACGAGCGTGACCCCAGCTAGTCACTTGTTTATGGTACTTGTTCGGTGTCCGTGCCTCGGGTAGGCACTACCATGTCAGGCAGTTCACCTGCGGTGCGGTGTAAGTCGTCAGGGGACGCTACCGGCTGTGCTTCAAGTGGGAGGTACTCCTGTCGAGTCGGGAGTGTCAGACTGTCAGTCGTTACGACTTCGACCTTCGGGTTTCTGCCGTGCTGGCCGTTGTGTTCCGGTTGTTTCACCGTGGCACGTGTGTCGATTTTCATGCCATGAGACCGGTGCTTTGTAGATGGTAGGGTTTCCCTTTTTGAGGTACTCGCTTACTGCTAGCGTAGCGGTTTCTCCGTTTGCGAGGTAGGGTTCGAGTGATCCCTACTGAGTCTTGTTCCGAGCCTCATTCCCTGCGTGTTTTCACCGTGTTTCAGACGAGGCGAGGCTTCAGGGGAGTTCGTCTGAGGCTCAGCACGGTTCAGGTGCCCAGTGTTAGTGCCAGAGGTCAGAGCCGGGGTATGTCCCGTGTAGCTGTACTTTCTTTTCTTATCTCTGTACTAGTTGTGGACTACTGTTATTATTTTATTGTTATATTGTGGACCATGTAAAATATTAATTCATTTCCTGCTTACATATATAACTATTTAATTCTGTGATTATTTGTGATACTTGTGTAGTTTCCACACCATCCTTCTAACCCTTTCGAGTCTTCAGACTCGTGGGTGGCGGTGCGAGTCTCGGGTTATCGGGCCTTCCCGGTAATCGGATTCTCGGGTCGTTACAGCTGGTATCAGAGCGCGGTTATGGAATTATACGGGAATCATAGGTGATTGTAGTGGTCCACTAGTCCATAGCGATGAAGTACAGTTGACGTTGGCATTGGGCATCGTGTGTTTCTCTTAACCTTGCTGTTCCGTGCTTTCTATCTTTGCTCCAGGTGCGGGTATGGCGTCGAGGCGGGCAACTCGCTCTCAGCAGGGGCAGTCGGCTGGAGGTCAGGAGATCCAGCAGGAGGTTCAGCAGGAGCAGGAGGAGCAGAGTAGAGTGCCAAATGCGGCCACCGAGGCAGTGGATACTACGAGGTTTTCGGGTGCCGAGGATTTCTTCCGTGGCATGTACTAGCTTATGTCTCAGTAGTTCGGCGGAGAGGCTGGTGAGGGCTCGTCGACCAGGGGTGGGCCAGGCGGAGCAGTGAGGGATTTCATGCAGTTTCATCCACCTTACTACGGCGGTCAGCCAGACCCTAATTTGGCTCGGAGTTGGCTCGACGAGATGGAGCGGGTGTTCAGTTCCGCGCGGAGTATTGCGGAGGATAGAGTGATGTTGGCCTCCAACCAGTTGCAGGGTACGGCTCGGGAGTGGTGATCTTCCGAGTGGAAGACGTCTTTCTAGCTTCGTCCACTAGAGCAGATTGTGTGGGGTGACTTTGTTAGTGCTTTCGAGCGTACCTACTATCCAGAGTTTATTGCTACGCAGCGGATGCGTCAGTTTTTGGAGCTGGCTCAGGGCGACATGTCCGTGTTGCAGTACAGGGCCCGGTTTGTCAAGCTGGGTCGGTATGCACCTCATATCAAGGAGAATGAGAGGGTGAAGATCGCACAATTCGTTCAGGGCTTGAGGTAGGAGCTGAGGCACCATTTGATCGCGAATGCTGCCACCGATTTGGAGATAGCATCTCGCGTTGCTGCTTCTTTGGAGATGGATATGCAGAGGACTCGAGGACCGATTAGCCAGGGGCAGTCTTTGTCAGGTCACAGCCAGCAGTCGGCTGCCCAGCAGCAGGGTTCCTTCCAGCATGCGTCGGGTGGTCTAGGAGCGCCGGCACCGGCAGCGTCAGTGACAGGATCCGTGTCTTTCAGCTCAAAGGTCAAGAAGTTTCTCAAGAAGGGTTTATCTAAGAAGAATTCAAAGGGTCAGGGGCAGGCTTCATCGGGCAGTGTACAGCAGCCGGTTCCGTTTCAGCGTCAGGGATCAGTGGGTGGATCACGAGGACAGTGTCCACGGTGTAGCGAGTTCCATCCGAGCAGGCAGTGCACGGCACCGATTATCTATTTTCGATGTGACCAGCCAGGGCATATGGCGCGTGACAATCCTCAGAGGGAGCAGCAGTAGTTTCCTCAGCAGCAGAAGAGGCCACAACAGCAGCAGCAGGGACAGTATCCGCCGCTACCCAGGTCAGCTAGTGTAGGAGGCAGGCAGAGAGCCCGGGGCCAGATTACACACATGACCAGGGCAGAGGCAGTGGTGTCGCAGCTCGTGGAAGGTACCTTTCAGATTTTGGGTCGTGCGACTCGGGTTTTGTTTGATTCAGGCGCGTCTCATTCGTTTATTTCGGAGGATTTCGCACTGAGCATCGAGGAGCCGGTGACCCAGTTGTCCTGTGATTTGGCAGTGGAGTTGCCTTCGGGTGATTTTATGATCACTCCGTATTGCTTCGATGAGTTTCCCGTGTGGGTGGAAGGGCGGAGTTTGCCGGCTAGGCTCTATGCGTTGCCGCTTCAGGACTTTGATGTGATTTTGGGCATGGATTGGCTCGAGACACATCATGCGTTGGTGGATTGTGGCTCGAAGAGAGTTTATTTTCGGCGACTTCGTGGACCCACCTTCTATTTCCAAGGTATCAGGTCTTCCTCTTCCTGATTCCTTATTTTGGCGATTCGAGCTCGTCGTTTGCTTGATGCGGGTTGTCAGGGTTTTCTCGTTTCTGTGGTCTTGGTAGACCAGCCGCGTCCGGATGTCAAGGGCATTCCGGTGGTGTGCGAGTTTCCTGATGTTTTCCCAGAGGACTTACCTGGATTGCCTCCCCAGCGGGAGATCGATTTTGTGATCGAGGTCGTGCATGGTACGGGACCTTTGGCGAAGGCCCCCTACCGTATGGCCCCCGCTGAGTTGAGGGAGTTGCGGGCGCAGTTGCAAGAGTTGCTGGCCAAGGGGTATATTCGTCCTAGCTTTTCCCCTTGGGGTGTGCCAGTGTTGTTCGTAAAGAAGAAGGACGGTAGTTTACGACTGTGTATTGACTACCGGCAGCTGAATGAGGTGACCATTAAGAACAAGTATCTGTTGCCGCGGATTGATGATTTGTTCGACCAGCTTCAGTCTGCTCGAGTGTTCTCGCGGATTGATTTGCGGTCCGGTTACTATCAGCTAAGAATTCACGAGTTCGATGTGGAGAAGACTGCGTTCAATTCGAGGCACGGGCATTATGAGTTTCTGGTGATGCCGTTTGGGCTCACCAATGCCCCCGCAGCCTTCATGGACTTGATGCAGAGGGTGTTTCATCCGTACTTGGACCAGTTCGTGGTCGTATTTGTGGACGACATCATTATCTATTCGCGGTCTGCCGAGGAGCACGCGTACCATTTGGGTGTGGTGCTGCAGACGTTGCAAGATCACCAGTTGTATGCGAAGCTCAGTAACTGCGAGTTCTGGCTTCGTGAGGTGCACTTTTTGGGGCACGTGATTTCTGATGATGGTATTTCCGTGGACCCTGCCAAGGTCAAGGCAGTAATGCAGTGGCCGAGGCCGAGGTCGGTGACGGAGATCCGGAGTTTCTTGGGGCTTGCGGGTTATTATCGTCGGTTTATCCAAGATTTTTTACGCATTACGACCCCGATGACTAGACTCACACAGAAGGATGTGCCTTTCGTCTGGTCTGAGGAGTGTGAGCAGAGTTTCAGGGAGCTGAGGAGATTGCTCACCTTCGCTCCGGTGTTAGTTTTGCCTTCTAGATCGGGAGGTTTTGTGGTGTGTACAGATGCTTCCGGCGTTGGATTGGGTGTTGTGTTGATGCAGCATGGTAGAGTGGTGGCTTATGCATCTCGACAGCTAAAGCCCCATGAGGAGAACTACCCTACCCATGACCTTGAGTTGGCGGTTGTGATCTTCGCGCTGAAGATCTGGAGGCATTATCTGTACGGTGAGAAGATCAAGGTGTTCAGTGACCATCAAAGTTTGAGGTATGTGTTCACGCAGAGGGACCTTAACCTCAGGCAAAGGCGTTGGATGGAGTTTATGAAGGATTATGACTTCACCCTGTCTTATCAGCCGGGCAGGATGAATGTCATCGCCGATGCTTTGAGTCGAAAGGTCGCGGTCAGTGCCTTGATGTTGAGGAAGTGGAGTCTCTGGGAACAAGTGCCCGAAGTTTCATTCAGGCTCAAGATTCCCCAAAAGCTAGGGTTAGCAGTGCTTGCGAGTCTGACTGTCATGCCAGCTATCCGCCGTCAGGTGACAGAGGCTCAGCATGCGGACCCTGAATTGCCCTGGATTTTGGCCTTAGCTGATGTGGAACTCGGCGAGGATGGTGCTGCGAAGTTTCGTGGTAGGCTATACATCCCAGCCAAGGAGCGGGTTCGGCGTGCGGTGTTGCGCGAGGTTCATGGGAGCAGGTACGCCATACACTCGGGTGCGACGAAGATGTATCGGAACTTACGGAGGCAGTTCTGGTGGCCTGGCATGAAGAGAGATGTTACCGAATTTGTGGCCAGGTGCCTGACCTGTCAGCAGGTGAAGGCAGAGCATCAGCGACCAGGAGGTACTCTCCAGCCCTTGGATGTTCCCTCGTGGAAGTGGGACCACGTGACCATGGATTTTGTGGTGGGTTTGTCGAGGACTCCGAGTGGGCAGAATAGTATTTGGTTGCTGGTGGATCGGTTGACGAAGGTGACTCGATTGTTACCGGTCAAGGTCAGCTGGAGTGTGCCCAAGTTGGCTCGTCTTTATGTGGAGCGGATCGTTCCGTTGCATGAGATTCCCATCTCCATTGTGTCGGATCGGGATCCGCGCTTCACTTCTGGATTCTAGAGGAGTTTCCAGCGAGCTCTTGGCACAGAGTTGGCGTTTAGTTCAGCGTACCATCCTCAGTCAGATGGTCAATTTGAGAGGACCATCCAGACTTTGGAGGATATGCTGAGATTCTACTGCCTGGAGTGGCAGGGGAGTTGGATTCACCACCTACCGTTGGTAGAGTTTGCCTACAACAACAGCTATCATTCGAGCATCGGCATGGCTCATTATGAGGCATTGTATGGGCGTCCGTGTCGGACTCCACTTGACTGGTTTGAGGTTGGTGAGCATGTTTTGACGGGATCGGAGTTGGTGCAGCAGTCTGTGGATGTTGTGCACGTGGTTTGTCAGAACATGTTGGCGGCCCAGAGTCGGTAGAAGAGCTATGCTGACCAGAGGAGGCAGCCCCTCACGTTCGCCGTGGGCGATCGTGTGTTCTTGAGAGTTTCTTCGATGAAGGGGGTGATGCGCTTTGGACGGCGTGGGAAGCTGAGTCCCCGCTATGTTGGTCCCTTTATGATTGTGGAGGGCATCGGTGAGGTAGCTTATCGGTTGCAGTTACCCCTTGAGTTGGCGTCGGTGCATGACGTGTTCCACGTCTCGATGTTGCGGAAGTATATGCCTGATGACTCTCATGTTCTTGAGGATTCTATTTGGCCCGAGGTGACTCCAGACCTTTCTCTCCCAGAGTTTCCTATCCGCGTTGAGGATAGGCGAGAGCAGCGCCTGCGGAACAAGGTCATCCCCTTTGGTAAAGGTGGTGTGGCAGCGGCACTCTAGTGGTGAGGCTTCTTGGGAACGTGAGGACGAGATACGTCAGCAGTTCTCTTACTTGTTTGAGTGAGTCTTCCTCTTCTTTCCCCTTGGGTTGTTCTCAATTTCGAGGATGAAATTCCTTTAAGGGGGAGGGCTATAATATCCCAGACCTTTTAGATCCTTCTTCGTGGGTCCTGGATCTGGTTTCTTAGAGTGTCTGGCTCTTTTGTGTCCAAAATTTCATTTCGGGCATCTTTCGTGTTCGGATCGGCGCGATCCGGAGCTGTTTCGGAGGCCCGGAAGCGTTCCGCGGCTTTTCCGCGCATGTTTTCCGATTATCAGTGTGTGTTTCGGTAATTCCTTCGGAACCTCGCTGCGGGTGAACCGGGTCGTTCACCTGGGCACGAGTGGTACCGTTGCGATCGGTGCATTCTGAGGATCCCGGAAATGTAATTTTCTATTTTTCAGTATTTTTCAAAAATTCTGGATTTTCTATAAATATCTCTCTTTTCTCTCTCTCCCCTAACCCTCTTCTTCTCCTTCTTCTTCTTCTTCTTCTTCTTCTTCTTCCTTCTCTTCTCCCTACCGTGACCACCGCCCCTCCCTCTCTCTTTCTCTCTCGTTCGGCCGCGGCGACGTCCCCTCCGGTTGTAGACGGCGCGGGGGGACGGCGTGACGACGTGGGCGACGGCGAGGTGATCGTGGCGGCGTAAAGCTTGTGGAGAAACGTGAAGGGATGAGGGTTTTCAAAGCGTTCTTCGTGATCTCGGCATTGATTCGGTAGAGCATTCGCTCCATTGAGGTAGGGTGACGTTCCCTAGCTCCCTGCCGTTCATTTCCGTGGTTTATAGGCCGAGGGGAGGCCGAGAGGGGCTTGATTGAGCGGGTTCGGGGTTTTCCATGATTCCAGGAGAGTTCGCCCGATCTATGGATTTAGCCCACGATTTCACGTTTTGGTGGCCTAGTATCATGCTAGGGGTCCCCAAGGGTCTTCCCCTTTGATTTCCCCCTCTCTAGTGGAGGCATGGGGGCGTGGTTGGGTTTTTTGGGCTTTTCTCGCCGTTCCGTCGTCGGGCAGGTGTGACGGTCCTTCCAGTGACCGTCACACCATGTGACGCACCTGGGTGGGTGCGTCACAGCCCTTGTTTAGCCAGTTAGGGTCTGGGAGCGTGACGGTCCTGCAATAGACCGCCACAGGTGTGTGACGCGCCTGGGTTGGGCCGTCAGAGCGTCCCGACCGTTGGCATCCGACCGTTGGTTTGACCGTGGGGGTCAAGGCGTGTGACGCACCAGTACTGGCGCATCACAGCCTTGTGACGGCCCAGCGTGGGTGCGTCAGAAGTTGTTTTACCCCCAGGCCATGTGACGCTCCAGGGCTGGACCGTTACATGTGTGTGACGCTCCAGGAATGGACCGTCACATGCTGTGACGCACCGAGTGGCACGCATCACGGCTTTCCCTTGTTTTCTGTTGTGACGCACCTGCATAGGTGCTTCACAGTTTGTAACGCACCAGGGCAGGTGCATTACACTCTGTGTTACTCCCCGTTTTACATTGGGAGCGTGACGGTCTCGCCTAGACCGTCAGGCGTCTGTGACGGTCCCGCCTAGACCGTCAGAGTCCTGTGACGCGTCTAGGGTAGACCGTCAAGCACTGAGTTGCCCCGAGTGGTTTGCAACCCCGTTTCCATTCTGACCATGGTTGTCGTGCGACAGTACCGGTACGTGGGGTGGTCCCCGTACGTTGTCGGATGCGGACGTGGTTTTCCATTGAGTTGAGAGTCTACTCCTTCAGTGACCCTCCACTAGTCGTAGCCCACCAGTACGCGGTGCTGGTCTCACCCGGAAGTGGTGTGCGGGCCGACCCTTAGAGACGGTTTTTAGACTGGTTTCTGTCGGTCCCCACATCTGTAGCCAGAGTCCGGCTAAGGGGAAAACCAGTCAGAGGGCCAGACCAGGGACGCGAGGTCTGTGTGTGCACACGTGGTTGGGGGCAGTTGGACACACGCTGATGAGCGTGACCCCAGCTAGTCACTTGTTTGTGGTACTTGTTCGGTGTCCGTGCCTCGGGTAGGCACTACCATGTCAGGCAGTTCACCTGCGGTGCGGTGTAAGTCATCAGGGGACGCTACCGACTGTGCTTCTAGTGGGAGGTACTCCTGTCGAGTCGGGAGTGTCAGACTGTCAGTCGTTACGACTTTGACCTTCGGGTTTCTGCCGTGTTGGCCGTTCTGTTCCAGTTGTTTCACCGTGGCACGTGTGTCGCTTTTCGTGCCGTGAGACCGGTGCTTTGTAGATGGCAAGGTTTCCCTTTTTGAGGTACTCGCTTACTGCTAGCGTAGCGGTTTCTCCATTTGCGAGGTAGGGTTCGAGTGATCCCTACTAAGTCTTGTTTCGAGACTCATTCCCTTCGTGTTTTCACCGTGTTCCAGGCAAGGCGAGGCTTCAGGGGAGTTCATCTGAGGCTCAACGCGGTTCAGGTGCCCAGCGTTAGTTCCAGAGGTCAGAGCCGGGGTATGCCTCGTGTAGCTGTACTTTCTTTTCTTATCTCTGTACTAGTTGTGGACTACTGTTGTTATTTTATTGTTATATTATGGACCAAGTAAAACGTTAATCCACTTCCTGCTTACATATATAACTGTTTAATTCTACAATTATTTGTGATACTTGTGTAGTTTCCACACCATCCTTCTAACCCTTCCGAGTCTTCGGACTCGTGAGTGGCGGTGCGAGTCTCAGGTTATCGGGCCTTCCCGGTAATCAGATTCTCGGGTCGTTACAACCTGAAATTTCGGTGGTCAATTTAGAAAGGGATCAAGAAGGCAAGGTCCGAACAGAGGAGAAAGTAGTAAGAAAGAAGAAGTGATCTGCTACGAATGCAAGAAACCCGATCACATGCGGGGTGAGTGCCCCGATCTGATGAAGAAGCTGAAGAAATGAAAATTCAAGAAGCCCAAGGCCATGATGGCCACTTGGAGCGATGAAGATGAGGAAGATTCTGGGAATGAAGATGGACTAGATGAGCTGGTCCAGAACCTATGCTTCATGGCCAATGACGACGATGGAAATGTGGTAGATTCTGAAACTGAAACTCTTACTTGTGAACAATGGCAAATTGCATATGAGTCGTTATATGAAAAATGTAAAAAATTCAGATATGAAAACAGACATTTGAAAAATAAAATTGAACATCTTGTGCATGCTGAAAACGCATGTGAAAATTGCCATGTGTTGAAATCTGAAACTGAGAAATTGATAAATGAGAAGAAAATTCTTGTGTCAAAAAATGAATTGCTTGAAGAAGAGATTTCATGCATGAGAGAGGAGCAATTCACACTAAGTAAAATGCATGATGATTTGAAAAATAATCTGGAACAAGAAAAGCTTGAAAGCATGGCATGCATTCAAGCAAAAGAAATGGCCGAAAATCAAGTCCATTCTCTAATGCATGAAAACCATGAGTTGAAGGATGCTATTATCGTTTTTGAAAAAGGAAAAACTTTACAATCTGAAACTCATTCAACTCATATGCCTCCCAGAAGTTCATCTCATCCACGTCAAAAACACATGTGCATAATTTTTTCTTCAATAAAGGAAGGAGAAGAAACAGGGATAGAACCATTACATGTTTTTACTGTGGAAGGTTAGGCCATGATATGTATGATTGCAAAATTCTGAAATTTGATGATGAAAGTTTTGCAAGAATGAGAAATATATCATACACATCTCATGTTTCTAACCATCGTGGACCCAAGCTTGCTTGGGTACCAAAATTTGCATAAGTATGATTGTTGTGATTGCAGGTCTGCTTGAGTGCTCAATGGAATAGGTGGTATTTAGACAGTGGATGCTCTCGGCACATGACAGGAAACAAAGAATTGTTTGCGGACCTGCATGAAAAGGATGGTGGAACAGTGACATTTGGTGGTAAGGACAAAGGCAAAATCATCGGAGAAGGTAAGATAGGTAAGAATCAAAATTATGCCATTGAGAATGTCTTGCTTGTGAAAGGTTTGCATCATAATCTTTTGAGTATAAGTCAACTTTGTGATAAAGGATGCAATGTAATTTTTGATTCTAACCATTGCACCGTTGTGAATAAAAATACTCATGAGATAAAGTTCATTGGCCGTAGGCATAACAATGTATATATGATTGATTTGGATGAATCCTCTCATAAAAATCTGTGTTTGGTTGCAAGGAAAAGTGATAATGTTTGGCTTTGGCATCGCCGACTTGGGCATGCTAGTTTTAATGTTTTGCTAAAACTGTCTCGAAATGATTTGGTTGTTGGATTGCCTAAGCTGAAGGTTACTGATGAAGGAGTCTGTGGGGCGTGCAGCATGGGTAAGCAAACAAGGACATCATTCAAGTGCAAGAATGATGTAACTACATCAAGCCCCCTTGAGTTAATCCACATTGACCTCTTTGGACCAAGCAGAACACATAGCTTGGGTGGTAAATTATATGGCTTTGTCATTGTGGACGATTACTCAAGATTTTGTTGGGTTTACTTCCTTTCACATAAAAATGATGCCCTGACAAAATTTGAAGTATTTTACAGGGTAGTCCAAAATGAAAAGGTGAGTTGCATCAAGGCCGTGCGGAGCGATCACGGTAAGGGATTTGATAACCATAAGTTTAGCAACTTTTATAGGGCTCAAGGCTATACGCATGACTTCTCCGCACCAAGAACCCCCGAACAGAATGGCATTGTTGAAAGGAAGAATAGGACGCTAATTGAGATGGCAAGAACCATGCTAAACGAGAATAATTTGTCGAGGTACTTTTGGGCAGAAGTAGTGAACACTGCTTGCTACATTGTTAATCGTGCTATGATAAGACCACTCTTGAAGAAAATCCCCTATGAGCTGTATCGAGGTAAGAAGCCAAACATCTCATATCTTAGACCATTCAGTTCAGTTTGTTACATTCACAACAATGGTAAGGTGGACCTGGCTAAATTTGACCCCAAAAGTGACAAAGGTATATTTATTGGATACTCTGTCAGCTCAAGAGCCTATCAGGTGTATAACTTAAGAACTTTTGTGGTTGAGGAAAGTCCTCATGTTATTATTGATGAATCATCTTCCAAAAACACTAATTGAAAATTTGATTTGCAGGACGATGAATTGAATGATGGTGATATCGGGATGATGGAAGGAAAAACTGAAAAATAAGAAGTAAAAGAACCACAAGAAGATGATGGAAATCAGGAAGCTCTGGTTGAACAGCAGCTTCCAAGGTAATGGACTTTCGAAAAGGACCATCCGTCGGAGAATGTGATCGGTAATATTGAAGACGGAATAAGAACACGAGCCTTTTTCAGGGAAGTTGAAAATCATGACTATATTACCTTACTTTCCCAGTTTGAACCTCACTCTATATAAGAGGCCTTGAAAGATGAGTCTTGGATCATGGCTATGCAAGAAGAACTACACCAGTTCCAAAGGAACAAAGTGTGGTTCCTCGTGCCATGTCCTAGAAACCACTCAGTGATCAGAACAAAGTGGGTTTTTTGAAACAAAATAAACGATCAAGGAGTGGTAACTAGGAACAAGGCCAGGTTAGTAGCTAAAGGCTATAGCCAAGAGCTTGGAATTGATTTTGATGAGTCTTTTGCTCCAGTAGCAAGACTCGAGGCAGTGAGAGTTCTATTAGCATTTGCATGCTGTAACAACATTATATTGTTTCAAATGGATGTTAAAAGTGCATTTTTGAATGGCTACATACAACATGACATGTACGTGGAGCAACCACCGGGGTTTGAGGACACAAAGCATCCAGACCATGTGTACAAGCTAGACAAGGCACTCTACGGTCTGAAACAAGCACCCCGGGCATGGTATGAACGGTTAAGTGATTTCCTTATTCAAAATAGATTCAAACGAGGTAATGTTGATCAAACCCTTTTTACGAAGTTGAACGGTAAGAAAATCTTAATTGTTCAAGTTTACGTAGATGATATTATTTTTGGCTCCACCAAAGATGCTCTCAGCAAAGACTTTGACAAATTAATGCAAAGTGAGTTTGAAATGAGTCTTATGGGAGAGCTGACATTCTTCTTGGGATTGCAGGTCACACAGATGGCTGACGGTATGTTCATACATCAGAAGAAGTATGCATTGGAGCTGCTGAAAAAGTTCAACCTGACCTCTACCAAACCACAACCAACTCCTATGTCCATCTCAATAAAAATTGATCAAGATGAATCAGGTAAATCCGTGGAACAAAAACTCTTCAGAAGCATGATAGGTTCCTTATTGTATTTAACTGCCAGTAGGCCCGACATTCAATTTGCTGTGTGTTTGTATGCATGATTTCAGTCCAATCCAAAAGAATCACAGATGTCAGTTGTTAAACGAATTTTCAGATATATTGTTGGTTCAAGTAATTTAGGATTGTGGTTTCCGCGTAATTCGAGCTTTGATTTAGTTGCTTATTCTGACACTGATTATGCAGGTTGTAAAGTGGATCGAAAAAGCACTAGCGGGTATTACCAATTTCTTGGGTGATGCGTGGTCTCATGGGCCTCCAAGAAACAAAACTCAGTGGCTCTATCAACCGCCGAAGCTGAATATGTGGCTGTCGGGAGTTGTGTTGCCCAGGTGCTATGGATCCAACAACAAATGATTGATTATGGCATTTCCTTCAAAAACACTTCCATCTTGTGTGACAACACTTCAGCCATAAACTTGTCAAAGAACCCCGTGCATCACTCTCGCACAAAGCATATTGAAATTAGACATCATTTTCTCAGGGATCATGTGAGCAAGGGTGAGGTAGAAATCAGGTTCATTGAAATAGACCAACAAATTGCTGACATTTTCACCAAACCTTTAAGTGAAGAAAAATTCACAACATTTAGGAGAGAATTAGGGGTTTGTAGGATAGACGAATCTGAGTCATGTTCATTTGCATAACTATGTATATACGTCGTTGCATAGCATGCATTTGCATTAGTATGGTGCATAGTTGCATTTCCCCTTGTCATGCATGTGCATTATGATTGCTTGCAAAACAAAACAAAAAAAAATTATATTTGTGTGAAAAACTATGATTGCGTGTATTGCATGTCTTCTATTTATAGAATACAACCATGTCATTGTAATTTTTATGGCCGATATTTCCTTGAGTTCTTTAAATGCCAGCAAGAGAGCATAACCCCTCAAAATCTGAAATTCAGAGACGTTAGATTATGAACGTTTACTATGATCCTAGATCTTCTTGAAACAAGTTTCCCAATGCATTAACCCATAAAACAACTCCAATTCTTTGATTCCAACATGATATTATCATTGGGGATTAGAGCCACGTCATTTTTTGACCTTCCCTTTCACTTAAACAATTTTTTGGTGAAAAACAGTGGAAGGGTCGACCCACGCAGAAGGGACGACCCCAAGGGTCGACCCTTGCGATAGCGGATCCTGTATGGGGCCGGGGTGAAAGGGGTCGACCCATTGGGTCGACCCGTTACGGTCGGGCGGCGTCCGCCTCGTCCGAACCGCCCTAAAAAGGGGTGGAAACCCTATGTTTCCCCCTTCCCATCTCCTAAAACCCCCAAAGCCCCCTTCTAGCCCTAGCCACCACTCCTTTCATGCCCCCAAATCTCCTCTTGGCACCCACTTGCTCAAGCCCTAGCCGCGGCTCTCTCGGTGGCGTACCACGCACAAAATCCTTCCGAGCGACTCCAACGCATCTTCCTTGAGCTTCACTCCCACTGAGGTATGTTCTTGATGTGTGGAGGATCATAAATCTATGTGGATAGCCTTCCTCTCTCGTTGAACCATCTATATCTACACCCTCATCAACTGGTTCCTTTGGTCTATGTTTAGATGGCCCCAAAGAGGCGTTCTTCTCGCAGCGGAGGGGAGTCTAGTGCGGCCATGGCACGTCGTGGTAGGGAGGCTGCCTACGGCTGAGGATTTGCGCCTTCAAGTAAGGTCTTGGACAGAAAGGTACTCCGACCTCGAGCGGTATCATTTGCCAACCTTAACCGCCATCTTCCGAGTTTAGTGGATGTTCTTTGCAGTCAGCCAAATTTGGACTTCTTCATGTCTGAACATCGACGCATTTATCCAAATTTGGTGCATCAAATTTATAGCAACTTAACCATGTCTGGGGAACATCCGATTACTGTGGTAAATGGCAAATGGGTTATACTCTCCACAGAATTTTTAGGAGTGGCATTTAATCTCCCTCATGAAGGCTTTACATTTGGAGATATTGTGGTTCCAGAAGAAACTTTTTATCAAATGATGACATCTGAAGAAAATTCTCTTGCTGGGTTAAACGCCAACCATTTTCCTCCCCTGCAGCATATATTACACAGGATGATCACTACTATCCTGCTACCGAGAGGAGGAGGCCATGACAAAGTGACAGAGATTCATATGTTTTTATTTTATTGTCTCTTGGGTGGTATTCCAGTTATTTTCCCAACTATGTTTTTAGCACATATGTGTAACAGCATGAAGCACAAGAACAGAACTCTTCCACATGACACCGCACTTACTGCTATCTTTGCACATATGGACATAAACCTCTCCAAAGAATCTTCTCAAACTATTAGAGAGGCTGATATATTTATTGTTCATTCCATTTGTCATAATATGGGCTATGAACTGCGAGATGGTAACTTGGTCTAGACATTGAAAAGTGCTGCACATGACATCAGTTCTGAGGAGGAGGATGACGATGATGCACAGGCCGGTGTGCAACTGCCACATATTCCTGTTGAGGAGATGCCTTCCGAGGCGGTTCAGCTGCTCATGGACCGTTTGGATACTATTGATGATCATTTAGACAATTATGGGGAGACAATGGAGGCTAATGAACATGCTCTCGCTGATCTGAAGCTATCTCATCAAGAGCATTCTCAGTATGTTACTGCTACTTTGGCTAATTAATCCCACCTGCTTGAAGAAGTATTGGAGTATATTAGGCGTCCGCCAAGCTCCCCGACTCCGGATGATGATTAGACGGCTATGCTCTTGCATAATGGCACACTTCCTATCCCTTGACACCCCCTCCTTTTTGATGATGCCAAAGGGGGAGAAATTTTGTACTATATGTGTGCCCAGGCAATCGGCTACTTATATTTTATGTGTGTTGTGTGCTTGCATGCATGTGTGATTTCATCATATTTCTGTTCATTAGCAATGTTGCATTTAAGTTTTGTTGCATTTCAGTTTGCATTTAAGTTGTGTTCAGTTGCATCTCATGCATTGGATCTTGAAATTTGCCCTTGAACTCAGACCTTGTTTACCTTTAACCTGTGTTGTCGACAAAGTACTTTGGAACGTGTTTTTGCTCATCAATCTCACATCGTTGGCTGGTCTTGTATTTCACTATTATAATGCTTCTTGAGCAATTCATGTGATGCATGTAGAGTTGAACAATGATTCTTGTGTTTTGCTCTTAATATGAAGGTTTAAGGTGGCATTCAATGTAAATGCTAAATCATTTTGAAGTCATATGTTTATGTAAGGCATGTAGTATTATGTCATCATCAAAAAGGGGGAGATTGTCGAACCCCCTCCTTGAGTAAATACTTATTTGTGATGGCTTTTAATGATGACCAAACACTATATGCATATATATATTATCCTTGAAGTGTTCTAGCATATAAAGTCTTGAAAAGCTCAACATGCTATTGAGATCTTGGAGCTAAGGAGGTTAAAGAACAACCTCAACGGGTAAGCTTCTTAAAGTCAAAAATTGCAAGGCTACATCTAATTCACAAGTTATGTCTTTACAGGGCAAGGAACGTGCATAAGTGCTTAAGAAGCTCAAGGACGGTCGGTGAGATCCACTTCAACTCATTGACCCTTAATCTTGTGGTTTGATGTTCATTATTTTTGATCTCAAGGGTCATATTGGTTTGGGTCGTTTCTAAGCTTAAATGTATTGGGTTTTTCTTATTCTTGTCCTTACAAGATTCCCTCTCATGTTTTATAAACCCAACTTGAAACCCCCTGACTTGTTCTTGGACTTAGTGACCTTTTTAATCAACCTTTTGGATGTTCTGGAACAAGGGTCGACCCATTGGGTCGACCCCTAGGTCCCCTGGTTCTGTAAACGTAGTTTTTTGATCTCCAGCTGAAAGGGTCGACCCATTGGGTCGACCCCCAGCCGCAAGGGTCGACCCCTGGTAACTTGATTTAAAACCCGGCGGGTTCGTTCACCACACCTGCAAGGGTCGACCCCAAGGGTCGACCCATTCACACGAGGGTAATTTATTTCAAAACCCGCACGGATAACCTCTAAAACCCTCACGAGTTGACCCTTTCAGTTATGAACATTGAGCCGTCATTTTGGACTTCCGTGCACTTGCACCAAAAGTCTTTCCAACCAGTCCAACTTCCCTAAATCGCTCCAGGTATTGTGGATCTGGTCTCTAGGGTGTCTTTGAACGGATCTAGCTCCTTATATACATAATATTGGGGTATGAAACCCTAAGTGTGAGAAAGAAAAAAAGAAGTGCTTCTTGTTCTAACCTTTGTGTGTGCAGGTTCGCAGTAGCAGCTCAAGGGCCTTCTTCCACCTTGTTCTGAGCCTGAACGTGAAGGGAAGAAGCTTGAATCAAGCCTCCATATCATCCCCAACAACAAGCTACATGGGTTATCAAAGCTGCAACCTCATTTGTACGACAAAGCTTCATTCTTCCTCAAGGATTGATCTTCCTCCTACAAAAGCATTCAATTACATTCAAGGAAGTGAAAGGGGGAGCTTCAACCAAGATAAATCATTCTTCACTCCTTACTCTCAGATTTACTTTGTGTTTACTTGAGCATTTGATGTAAAAGTTGATTCAGATCTGTGTGTGGGTTGTTCGTGTTCGGAAACACGAACTTGTGTGTGTGTGTGTGTTTATGGTAGCCTAGATCAGGAGCCGCGTATGTGTGTTTGCTGTTTTACACAACGTGTGTGTGTGTGATCACTTCATAGTGAAGTCTTAATCCTCTAGTGAGGGGTGGACGTAGGGGACATCGTAGTGTAGCCGAACCACCTAAAAATTACCTGTGTCCCTTGTGATTTGTTCTTCCGCATCCATAGTCGAGTGGGCTTCACGGTAAGTTGAGTGTACACCAATTCCATTGTCAAACACTTACCATAATCCACACCCATTCACAAGTGTATCCATGTTCGGGTGAGATCTAGTGCATGTATGATTATTTTACTTAGTTTCACTTCGAAAGAATTTTAATTGGCCAATCAATTCACCCCTCCCCTCTTGATTGCCACCTTTCGAGACTCAACACAACTGACCCACGGTAGCACTCAATTGATGTAAATTTGGGACCGGGCACTCTCTCACCGTCCGATGGAGCTAAGAGGAAATACTAATTAAGCAAGATAAATCAGCAAAGAGAGGGGGGCAGGAGCTCACCTGATCAGCGTGAATACGTCGATCCCGACAGGAGATGATGACGAGCGGGGAGGCGTGGGCATGCACCCGCACGCCGCGTCGGTGTAGCTTCGGATGGCGACCTGCTAATACATGCACTACGCCCCTTGCAAGGGGGTTAGACTAGGGGTGGAGGAGTAGAATTATAACCAAAATGTACCTCCACGTAGGGAGGGGCGCTCAGCCGGCCAGGCGGGGAGGGGAAAAGTCGAGCTAGGAACTAATTGGAAGGCGGTTGCCGAATCTGTCCGCTCTCTGGAACATGGGATAGGTAGTCGATGTCGCCGTTGCTGCGGCCACTCTCGGACTCCATTTGCTACGAAACCAGCGGAAAAACCTCCTGGGTTGGCCCAGGAGGACGTCAGATGTTTGGGAGGACTTCTGGTTGTCGGCATTGGTCGGGGCAGGGCCGTGAGCAGGGTCTCTGTTCTCTGGTCCTATCTGCTTCAGCACCACTACCGCAAGAAGATGAGGTTGCCATGGGTGCTCCTGGGCTCTGATTTGGGCGTGGCTGGAGTTGCTGGATTTTTTGTCAAGCCCTCTTCGAAATGAGACCTATGGGGATGCCGGAGGGGGTCAGAGTAGACAGGGACAGCCAGAATAGTGATCGGGTGTCTGTTCAGTCCCAGAGTGGATAGAACAGCACACCCGAGGGAGAAAATTCAGAAATCGCTACTCCGGATGCCGAACGGGGTGCCGCTTCTTGGTAATGGAAGAAGACTTCTCGTAGAAGCTCTCAGCCAAGTGGCGCCTCAAGAAGCATAGGAATGTGGCCGTGGGAGCTTCTGGAAGTTGTTTCAGGTTGCTGACCAGACCTATCCTGTGCAGTCGGAGAAGAACGGCTCTCCCTGGTAGTCACGAACTCAGACGGGGACGAGACCACCACCGTTGTAAAGTTGACAGGAAGACGAATCCAACGGTATATGATACATCTCAAGGAGCTTCACAGTGACATCGGTGGATGCAACACCCGCCCACAGGAGAAAGAAGACTGCACTTCTGCGAATAATGACGGTCGAAGACAGGCGTGCCAGATGAAGATGAGGGTCTTACGATAAACCGCTAGAGGACTTTAGCGCTCCAATACACAACCGCTAGAGAACAACAGAAAAAGAACTTTGGGACTTTAATCTCCACTTCTTCTAGCCAGCCAGAAGACTTGGGCCTCGTGCTATGGACCTGTAAAACCTACAAAAAACGCGTAGAGACACAGAAAAACACCCAGATTAGCCCTTTGAAGAGTGTAGTAACTATAATGGAAGAAAATAAGAAAACATGCAATTGGAAAGGGAATACCTGGGAGGTTGGTTTTTTTTAACCCCTGTGGGCGTTTTAAAAGATGGGAGGTGGTTTTAAAATGATGCAGAAGATGAAGAACGTGAGAGAAGAAGAGGGAAGATGCTTTGATGCTATGAGGGGAAATAAGAACTAAAAACACAAGAAAACACTAAAAAATCCTTGGAACTTGATACTCCCTGGACTTAGGAAGCAGATGGATGTGGGAAGTAGTTCTCCTTGATTGGTTTTAGCTCCAGGATGTGGCAGCACTTCGACGCGAACTCCAGATATCTCCTCTTCAAGCTATGAAGTCAAGGGTTCTATTTATAGACCCTCAAACTCTAGGTCCAAGTTGGAGAGATAATGACTCGAAATCAAGCCTGACACCAGATAATCTTTGAAGATAATACTCCCAAGAGTCCATAGAAATAAATGGGAGCTTCTAAGGATGAGTATCGAAGGAGAAATCATCAGATCAAACTCTTAATTCGACCACGGAGTAGTAGAGAAAGAGCAGTTCTGCTAGAACTCTCTATCTGATGTAACGGCCTTACGATAAACCGCCACAAGTATTTAAAGGCCAAAGAATGGACTGCCACCCAGCGTTTATCCAACAAAAGATAAGGCCAATGGGAAAAGTTTTCGAAATAAGGACTCTACAAGAAGTTGGCGGTCCAAGGTTCATGCGCCAGAAGGCTCTGACAGTCCCACGATAAACTGCTACAGCACAACGGATAAGAAAGGATAAGACGGAAGGAAAGACGTTGGCTCTGGACTCTGACGTCATCTAGCGGTCAAAGGGAGGAGAGCCACAATGTCTCTAACGGCCATACGATAAACCGCCAGAGCTCAACGGATAAGACGGAAGGAAAGACGTTGGCTCTGGACTCTGACGTCAGCAAACGGTTCATAGATAGACCGCCAAACATCATCAAACACCCATTCAATAGACCGCCAGAGACAATGTAGGTCGACACAAGAAAAGATCAGGTTGGTGTAAGAATGAAACCAGGTCGGTGCAATAGTGGATCAGGTCGGTGCACATGTGCAGAAAACAGTCAAAGAATAGACCGCCAACAACGTCTAACGGCCGTGTTATAGATCGCTAGGTGCCAGATTGCAACAAAACCATTGAAATCCCACTAAGCTTCAACCCACGAAAAACAAATAAGGAGCGAGACCCAATCAAGGAGAATGACCCATGAAATAAGCCCCAAAAACTGACTAAGATGGCCCAAAAATGGCCTATAACTCGGAGCATCATAAAGATAAGTAAGAAGATGACCCAACTCATTGATCATAAAATGGATGTCAACAGATGCCCCTCCTTAACGTCCTCTTTGCAGGGGAACGAGCGAAGGTGAAGTGAAAGCAACATGGAATATGGAGGTGAAACGGAAATGAAGCGGAGTAGACTGAAAAGTGGGCGTTAAGTTAAACGACACTCGTTCTTAACCAATAAGCGATAGGAATCTTCCGGAAAACTTCAAACTAATCACAAGGAATGGCAAAACTGAATGACTCATGCCTGGAGGAACTAACAACTAAAGAAAGGAAAACACGGCCAGCGGCCGGAGTAACGGAAAAGTAAAGAGACGATTAACTAAACTCCAGACATTAATCCTCAGCTAACCAGATCGAGCGACAAGACCGAAGGAAACCTTCCAACTCAGAGTGGAATAATTCTTCTTACTCAAGTCCATGAACACAGTAGTTATCTACCATTACTGAGACACTTCAGACAGATGAGGGCTCATGAATGCTCAAAGATGCGTATGATGCATGCTGGGCTAAAATAAAGAAACCATCAAAACAAATGCATAGAAAGGATAAAATAACTAGATACTCGAGAATAATATTGCTAGACCGGATAAATCAGGGTCAAGACACTATCTGTGTAGCAACCCTAATAAATGAATAATTGAAATGAATTAAAACATATATATTACAAAAGTAATATATATATAAAAGGAATAGGGTTAATTGGACGAAATAAAACAAATTAAAAATAACGCCTCTTATTAAGGCGTTAATTTATAAATAAACGCCTCTACCAATGGCGTGAATAAAGAAAGGACGCCCACACCTACGGTCGTCAGTTCTCACGCGACCAAATGAGTAAGTAAAAGAAACGCCTCTACCTTGGGCGTGTTTTAAAACAAGAAACGCCCTTTTTAAAGGCGCTTTTTAAGAAACGCCCTTATGCAAGGCGTTAATTCAAGAATACACGCCCTGACCAAAGGCGTTAATTCCATTCGAGTTCCGTTCGACACGGGAGCTTATCCAGGGAAGGATTATGTTAATCCAGTAAGTATTTAATAGGGCAAGGACTCTATATTGGAAGCATTGCTTCTACTAGAACACTAACCTTAACAGGACGTCCAAAATCCTATATATAATCTTGATCGAACAAACCCTAAACCTATTTGGACGATCGAACCGCACAGGTACGTGAAGAACATATCTTCTTCTTCTTCTTTTCCTTATGAACGAAATAGCAGTTCATATAAGTTTCTCTTTGCTTCGGTTACATGAAGAACTAATAGTTCTTCATCCTCTTTTCCTCTTACAGGTTGAGGACGCAGCAGCATAAGTGAAGAACAAGGTAACGTTCTTCTAATCTCCTCTGTTCTGATAGGTGAAGAAATTAATAAATGTTTCTTCTTCTGTTCTCGTAGGAATTACAGGACCGTAGAACTAGAGCTCCTCTTCTCACAGTTCAAATCATCAAATTATCATAAGGTAGGTTTTCTCAAGTTACTGTAGCCCAAATGAAATTAATGCAAGATATATATATATATATAAGCATGTCATGCATATGATTATTATAGTTTTCATGCGTTTTCTGAATTGTTTGAAAGAAACGCCCTGGAATAGGGCGCTATTTTAAAATAAACGACCATAACAGCGGTCGTCAATTTATTAAGAAACGTCCTGTACACAGGCGTTAATTTTACGAGATCATGACTTAAGCATGATAAGAACGGATTATATATGAAACCTTGATTATTAATGCATGATCCTGTCTCCAAATCTAATGTCCTGCAATTTCTTGAATTCACGGCCTGTACAAGGTCGTTTTCCACGTATTAACGCCTCATCAGAGGGCGTGACTTTAAAAGTAACGCCCCTTGCTTAGGCGCGTATTATCCAGAGTCCTGGTATGTTCTGAAACATAGAGTTAAGCCAGTAACGCCCCTTCTCAGGGCGTGTCTTATATAAGTCCTGCAACTTATTTATATTCTGTCAAATCCGTAATTCATGAGACGCCTGCAGCAGCAGTCGTCAAATATGAAGAAACGACCCTGTCCAGGGCGCTTTTTAGATAGAGTATTGAAATAATGAAATTCTGCGAAACGGAACATATATAAACGCCCTGATACTAGGCGTTAGTTACTTGAAAAACGTCCCGGACAAGGGCGTGTTTTTCATAAATTAATGAGATTATTGAAAATTCTGTAAAATAGAAATATGTTAACGCCCCTATGTTAGGCGTTAATTACTTGAGAAATGACTTGACCTAAGTCGTTATTTTACTATAAACTGATTTTCATCTGATTTGCTAACCGATGGTTTTATATATATCATAATATATATAAATAGGCACTATTCTCCACTCCGTGAGTATAGTCCCATGTTTTCATGTTGATTTATCGATCACACTCAACTCTCATTGACATACAAGCTCTCCATTGGACATTCCGTTCCTTTGGACTAGCGAGTTAGTCATAGAGACCTCCGTAAGACTCCTCGTAGCCTTGGATTCCCTCAAGGCCGACTGAGCTGGTTGTACCCTAAAAACCCATTACACGATCCTTGCCATGTCAATCTAAAGAAACATGGTATACCGGCCCTTATGATTATACAAAGAGTATATCATAAGCAATTCTTGATGGGATGATGATATCATGCCATATCGTGTCATTCTAGTAAACCCCAATTCTATGATAAGAATGAGGGTATCTTGCTTGATCTAATGTTCATGTGGACCTCAATTCTATATAAAGAATGTCCATATTGATTTGTCATGGTACCTAAGTTAAGGGAACCATATTCTACCTGGTTTTATCGAACTCGTGATTATATCATTATTATCGCCAATCTATGTCCTTTGTCATATTTTGGACTCTATTCTATCAAAGTTGTCATACGTATCTACAAGCTTGATTATTGAAATTCTATATTGGCTATATAAACAAGAGTGGATGTCAAAACACATGATAAATGCCTGCGCATATAGGGCCCGATCTGGTCCTGGGAGGAGCACCCGAAAGTACTTGTGCCCATGGGAGTTAAAATGATAAGGTATCTGGCATTATACCGAGTACTTGACTTGCTTGATTGGACATTCCACACACATCTTGTACTTGACTCGTACTTGACATGAAATGAAATGCGTGGCCCGAAAAAGGGTAATTTACTTGCTTGATACATGATAGCCAAAGTTCTTGACATGACTTGTTAAATGTACTTGCTTGAATATCTCGAATAAACTTGTTATCTTGTTGGAAGTTCATGACTAAGTTCATCTTATTTTCTTGATATTACATTCTCTCTATCTTGTCGTTTCATGCGAGCATGCATAGCTTTATTGCATCCATGAAAATGTAATTACTTAAACCACTTGCTAGTACTTGAGATATAATTTCCTACTGAGCGTTCGCTCATTCCGTTTGTCCCTTTTTACTTTTCAGGTAAGTCCGACGACGATGGAAGTCAATCGGATGGGAATGGTCAAGAGTGAAAGTGATAGAGCTTCTACAAGTGTCGTCTAGTCTTTTCCATAGTTTCTTGAGTCAACTATGTATTCTTTTCCTTTTTATTTAACAGAGTATTGGATTTGTAATAGTCTATCCCTTATAAAATAAAGGATTGGGTTATCTTGCTATTTTGCGCATCTCTGTCTTTGTGTCGAATACACGACCACTCTGATTGACATGATTGATATAGACACGTCGCGCATCTCCGGGTATCTTCCGCGCTCGGGGCGTGACAGTCTTTGTGGTATCAGAGCCTAAGGTATTCAATTCCTAGGAAACCCAAGTCCAAGGATAGGTTTCAAAACCTTTAACCAAGTGAGAGGGGGTAGAACCAAGGGTTAAATGATCAATGAGTCCTTTATAAGATCATAGTGATATAATACTAACATAGCTATTGTAATTGTAGGATAATGGCTGCCGAACGTGCTCAATGGCGCAACATGCAGCGTACCCTTCAAGGGATGACCCAAGTGCTACAACAGGTAGCACAAGGTGGTGCTCCACGAGCTGGAAGCTTACACCAAGCATTCAAGAATATGAATCCCCCGAAGTTCATGGGATCGACCGATCCAGACGATGCCGAGCATTGGGTTCGGGAGATTGAACGTATATTCCGTGTCATGCAATGCACGGATCAGGACAAAGTCTTATTAGCTACTTTCCAGTTAGAAAAGGATGCTAGATGCTGGTGGGAGTCGATTGAAGCTACTATTGACCCAACTCAAGTTACATGGGGTGAATTCGTTGAATATTTCAACGCCAAATATTTCTCTGATAGGGTCCAGGAAAGGAAGGCCGCCGAATTTGCCGCATTAAAGCAAAGATCTTTATCGGTGGCTGATTATGAAGCACAGTTCTCTAGACTGTCTAGATATGCTAAGCATTTAATTGGCACGGAAAAGATGAAAGCCCGTAGATTTCTTAATGGGCTTAGGCCCCACTACATTACTCAACTGGCGCCTATGGATATTCAAGTTTATACTGAAATAGTGCGCCGAGCTCAGTTGCTTGAAGATGCCACGGAACTATCTGATAGGATCCGTGGGAAAGACAAAAAGGAGCAAGTCACAAGTTCGGGTTCTTTTAAACCCAACTTTAAGAAGAGGCCCAATAATGGAGGTTCTTCCTCTCAAGATCAGAAGTACAAGAAATCCAAGCCTTTCTCTATCACCACTACCCCTTCAAACGTAGTATGCAAGCATTGTGACAAGGCTGGTCACAAAACAGAAGAATGCTGGAGGAAATTAGGAGCATGTCTCCGTTGTGGGAGTCGTGAACATCGGATTCCCGATTGTCCATTAATGAATGACCAAGACGGTGAGGGTAAACGCCCAGTGACAAGGAACGCGCGTCTTCATGCAATCCAAGAGACCGAACCAGAAGAAGAAGGCGGATTGGTGGAAGGTACATCAAAAATTTGTTCCAAATATGCACATGTCTTATTTGATACGGGTGCATCGCATTCCATTATTTCCAAGAAGTTTGCTGACCCATTACCTCTAGAACCAGAATGGATGAAAATAGTGTTGTCTACTCCTCTCGGAAACGAGACGGATATCACGCATCATTACCAAAACTGTGAGGTGTTGGTTCGAGGAAAGAATTTTCCTATTGATCTTATCTGCTTAGATCTAAAAGAATATGATGTTATACTAGGAGCAGATTGGTTATCTAAGTACCAGGCAACGGTTGATTGCCGTAATAGCAAGATTGTTTTCAAAGAATTTCCGGAACTGACTTATACTAGTCCTAAGAGTCGAAGCAAATCCCCTCTTATTTCGGCTCTTCGAGCAAGCAAGCTCGTCAAGAAAGGATGTGTATCCTTCTTTGCTTTTGTCACTATTAAAGAAGCTAAAGAAACCGAGATAGAGGACATTCAGGTAGTGCGAGAATTCCCAGACGTATTTCCGGAAGAATTGCCGGGATTACCCCCGCAAAGAGATGTGGCCTTTACCATCGACTTAGTCCCTGGTGCTGGTCCGGTTTCAAAGGCACCATATAGAATGTCCCCTGCTGAACTCAAGGAGTTGAAGGAGCAGTTGATGGAACTAATCCGAAAAGGGTTTATTAGACCAAGTACTTCCCCGTGGGGAGCACCAGTCTTATTTGTAAAGAAGAAGGATGGATCCATGAGATTGTGTATCGACTATCGACAGTTGAATTATCTCACTATCAAGAACAAGTATCCACTGCCGAGAATCGATGAATTGTTTGATCAGATTTCAGGATCCAAATATTTCTCCAAGATTGATCTCCGGTCGGGATATCATCAATTAAGGATCAAGGATGATGACATTCACAAGACCGCATTCAGAAGCAGGTATGGCCATTACGAATTTGTTGTTATGCCTTTTGGACTAACAAATGCCCCTGCTGCCTTTATGCAGTTAATGAATAGCATATTCAGGCCTTACTTGGATCAATTCATAGTAGTCTTCATCGATGATATATTGATATATTCTAAGACTAAGGAAGAACATGAAGAGCATTTGAGGATTGCATTGCAAGTCTTGAGGACAAATCAATTATATGCTAAACTCAGCAAATGCGAGTTCTGGCTTGAAGAAGTGGCTTTTCTCGGACATGTCATATCCAAGGACGGTTTATCTGTGGATCCGTCAAAAGTTGAAGCTGTGAGAAACTGGGAGAGACCCACTAATGCAAGCGAGATCAGAAGTTTCTTAGGTCTTGCAGGCTATTATCGGCGATTTATCAAAGATTTCTCTAAGATCGCCGTACCACTTACAAGATTAACTCGTAAGGAGATCCGATATGAATGGAGTGAGGAATGTGAAAGCAGTTTCCAAACTCTCAAGGATCATCTCACCACAGCTCCAGTCTTAGCCCTACCAATTGAAGGAGAGAAATTCGAGGTCTACACTGATGCTTCTGGCATTGGCCTCGGATGCGTTCTAATGCAACATGGGAAGGTCATAGCATATTCTTCTCGTCAACTGAAGAAGCATGAGGAGAATTACCCCGTCCATGACTTGGAATTGGCCGCGGTAGTATTTGCCCTAAAGATATGGAGACACTATCTCTATGGGGTACAGTTTACTGTATACTCCGATCACAAAAGTCTCAAATATCTATTTTCACAAAAGGAGCTGAACATGAGACAAAGACGTTGGCTAGAATATCTCAAGGACTTCGACTTCAGTATACAATACCATCCCGGAAAGGGTAATTATGTGGCTGATGCCCTTAGTCGAAAGCCGAGAGCAAAGATAGCAAATTGTATGATACAAGAATGGAGGTTACTTGAACAATTCTCCGAGCTCAATATAAGCTTGGACACGGAATCCAAATTTGTCACACTATCTCATGTAAGCATACAGTCAGATTTGTTATCTGAGATACAAACACTTCAGGATGATGATCCTATGTTAGTAGAAATCAAAGGCAGATTAGAAGGACAATCTGATTTTCAACTAACTTCTGATGGAAGATTATCGTTCAAAGATAGAACTTGTATACCCGATTGTCCGGAATTAAAGAAGAAGATCTTAGATGAAGCTCACCGATCAAGATACACTATTCATCCTGGATCAACTAAAATGTACCAAGATGTAAAGAGGAACTTTTGGTGGCCCAATATGAAAAGAGAAATAGCGGACTATGTATCACGCTGTCTCACATGCCAACAGGTCAAGGCGGAACACCAAAAGCCTGCGGGAAAACTACATCCTCTAGATATTCCTAAGTGGAAATGGGAGGATATTGGTATGGACTTCATCATGGGTTTGTCTAAATCTAAAGGAGGACATGATGGAATCTGGGTTATCATTGACCGATTGACTAAATCGGCACATTTCTTGCCAATCAAAAGCCGATGGTCAATTGATGTGCTAGCTGCACTATACATCAAAGAAATAGTCAGGATACATGGAATTCCTGTCTCAATCGTGTCGGATAGAGATCCCCGTTTTACTTCTCATTTTTGGAAGGGATTACAACATTCGTTGGGGACGAGACTCAACGTTAGTACTGCTTTTCACCCGCAAACGGATGGTCAGACCGAGCGAACTAATCAAGTTGTTGAAGATATGCTGAGAGCATGCATTATTGACTTTGGAGGAAGCTGGCATGACCACTTACCTTTAGTTGAATTTGCATATAATAATAGCTACCAAGCTAGTATCCAAATGGCACCTTTCGAAGCCTTATACGGAAGGAGTTGCCGATCTCCCATATGTTGGAACGAAGTTGGAGAGAAACAACTATTAGGTCCAGACATGGTAAGGGATACAACCGAGAAGATACAAGTAATCAGAGAAAGATTACAAGTTGCTCAGACAAGGCAAAAGGCTTATGCTGATACCAGGAGAAGAGATCTTGAATTCCAGGTTGGAGATCATGTATTTCTCAAGATATCCCCTGGACGTGGCATACGGAGATTTGGTGTTAAGGGCAAGCTTACGCCAAGATTCATCGGACCATTTGAGGTACTCGAAAGAGTTGGCGAGGTTGCTTATCGCATCGCGTTGCCTCCTCAGTTGTCCGAGGTACACAATGTATTTCACATATCTATGTTGAAGAAGTATGTGCACGATCCGTCACATATTATTGAGCATGGAGATCTGGTGATCCAGAAAGATCTCACATATGAACAGAAGCCCTTGAAGATATTAGATCGAGAAATACGAGCTCTAAGGAATAAGGTTATTCCCATGATCAAGGTGCAATGGAATAAGAATCCTGAACGCGAAGCGACATGGGAGACCGAGGAATCTATGAAGAAACGATTTCCCGAGTTATTCTAAGAGGTATATGTCCTACACTCTCCGCATGTATAATTATATATATATTGAATTTGGGGACCAAATTCTTTTTAAGTGGGGGAGGGTGTAGCAACCCTAATAAATGAATAATTGAAATGAATTAAAACATATATATTACAAAAGTAATATATATATAAAAGGAATAGGGTTAATTGGACGAAATAAAACAAATTAAAAATAACGCCTCTTATTAAGGCGTTAATTTATAAATAAACGCCTCTACCAATGGCGTGAATAAAGAAAGGACGCCCACACCTACGGTCGTCAGTTCTCACGCGACCAAATGAGTAAGTAAAAGAAACGCCTCTACCTTGGGCGTGTTTTAAAACAAGAAACGCCCTTTTTAAAGGCGCTTTTTAAGAAACGCCCTTATGCAAGGCGTTAATTCAAGAATACACGCCCTGACCAAAGGCGTTAATTCCATTCGAGTTCCGTTCGACACGGGAGCTTATCCAGGGAAGGATTATGTTAATCCAGTAAGTATTTAATAGGGCAAGGACTCTATATTGGAAGCATTGCTTCTACTAGAACACTAACCTTAACAGGACGTCCAAAATCCTATATATAATCTTGATCGAACAAACCCTAAACCTATTTGGACGATCGAACCGCACAGGTACGTGAAGAACATATCTTCTTCTTCTTCTTTTCCTTATGAACGAAATAGCAGTTCATATAAGTTTCTCTTTGCTTCGGTTACATGAAGAACTAATAGTTCTTCATCCTCTTTTCCTCTTACAGGTTGAGGACGCAGCAGCATAAGTGAAGAACAAGGTAACGTTCTTCTAATCTCCTCTGTTCTGATAGGTGAAGAAATTAATAAATGTTTCTTCTTCTGTTCTCGTAGGAATTACAGGACCGTAGAACTAGAGCTCCTCTTCTCACAGTTCAAATCATCAAATTATCATAAGGTAGGTTTTCTCAAGTTACTGTAGCCCAAATGAAATTAATGCAAGATATATATATATATATAAGCATGTCATGCATATGATTATTATAGTTTTCATGCGTTTTCTGAATTGTTTGAAAGAAACGCCCTGGAATAGGGCGCTATTTTAAAATAAACGACCATAACAGCGGTCGTCAATTTATTAAGAAACGTCCTGTACACAGGCGTTAATTTTACGAGATCATGACTTAAGCATGATAAGAACGGATTATATATGAAACCTTGATTATTAATGCATGATCCTGTCTCCAAATCTAATGTCCTGCAATTTCTTGAATTCACGGCCTGTACAAGGTCGTTTTCCACGTATTAACGCCTCATCAGAGGGCGTGACTTTAAAAGTAACGCCCCTTGCTTAGGCGCGTATTATCCAGAGTCCTGGTATGTTCTGAAACATAGAGTTAAGCCAGTAACGCCCCTTCTCAGGGCGTGTCTTATATAAGTCCTGCAACTTATTTATATTCTGTCAAATCCGTAATTCATGAGACGCCTGCAGCAGCAGTCGTCAAATATGAAGAAACGACCCTGTCCAGGGCGCTTTTTAGATAGAGTATTGAAATAATGAAATTCTGCGAAACGGAACATATATAAACGCCCTGATACTAGGCGTTAGTTACTTGAAAAACGTCCCGGACAAGGGCGTGTTTTTCATAAATTAATGAGATTATTGAAAATTCTGTAAAATAGAAATATGTTAACGCCCCTATGTTAGGCGTTAATTACTTGAGAAATGACTTGACCTAAGTCGTTATTTTACTATAAACTGATTTTCATCTGATTTGCTAACCGATGGTTTTATATATATCATAATATATATAAATAGGCACTATTCTCCACTCCGTGAGTATAGTCCCATGTTTTCATGTTGATTTATCGATCACACTCAACTCTCATTGACATACAAGCTCTCCATTGGACATTCCGTTCCTTTGGACTAGCGAGTTAGTCATAGAGACCTCCGTAAGACTCCTCGTAGCCTTGGATTCCCTCAAGGCCGACTGAGCTGGTTGTACCCTAAAAACCCATTACACGATCCTTGCCATGTCAATCTAAAGAAACATGGTATACCGGCCCTTATGATTATACAAAGAGTATATCATAAGCAATTCTTGATGGGATGATGATATCATGCCATATCGTGTCATTCTTGTAAACCCCAATTCTATGATAAGAATGAGGGTATCTTGCTTGATCTAATGTTCATGTGGACCTCAATTCTATATAAAGAATGTCCATATTGATTTGTCATGGTACCTAAGTTAAGGGAACCATATTCTACCTGGTTTTATCGAACTCGTGATTATATCATTATTATCGCCAATCTATGTCCTTTGTCATATTTTGGACTCTATTCTATCAAAGTTGTCATACGTATCTACAAGCTTGATTATTGAAATTCTATATTGGCTATATAAACAAGAGTGGATGTCAAAACACATGATAAATGCCTGCGCATATAGGGCCCGATCTGGTCCTGGGAGGAGCACCCGAAAGTACTTGTGCCCATGGGAGTTAAAATGATAAGGTATCTGGCATTATACCGAGTACTTGACTTGCTTGATTGGACATTCCACACACATCTTGTACTTGACTCGTACTTGACATGAAATGAAATGCGTGGCCCGAAAAAGGGTAATTTACTTGCTTGATACATGATAGCCAAAGTTCTTGACATGACTTGTTAAATGTACTTGCTTGAATATCTCGAATAAACTTGTTATCTTGTTGGAAGTTCATGACTAAGTTCATCTTATTTTCTTGATATTACATTCTCTCTATCTTGTCGTTTCATGCGAGCATGCATAGCTTTATTGCATCCATGAAAATGTAATTACTTAAACCACTTGCTAGTACTTGAGATATAATTTCCTACTGAGCGTTCGCTCATTCCGTTTGTCCCTTTTTACTTTTCAGGTAAGTCCGACGACGATGGAAGTCAATCGGATGGGAATGGTCAAGAGTGAAAGTGATAGAGCTTCTACAAGTGTCGTCTAGTCTTTTCCATAGTTTCTTGAGTCAACTATGTATTCTTTTCCTTTTTATTTAACAGAGTATTGGATTTGTAATAGTCTATCCCTTATAAAATAAAGGATTGGGTTATCTTGCTATTTTGCGCATCTCTGTCTTTGTGTCGAATACACGACCACTCTGATTGACATGATTGATATAGACACGTCGCGCATCTCCGGGTATCTTCCGCGCTCGGGGCGTGACAGTCTTTGTGGTATCAGAGCCTAAGGTATTCAATTCCTAGGAAACCCAAGTCCAAGGATAGGTTTCAAAACCTTTAACCAAGTGAGAGGGGGTAGAACCAAGGGTTAAATGATCAATGAGTCCTTTATAAGATCATAGTGATATAATACTAACATAGCTATTGTAATTGTAGGATAATGGCTGCCGAACGTGCTCAATGGCGCAACATGCAGCGTACCCTTCAAGGGATGACCCAAGTGCTACAACAGGTAGCACAAGGTGGTGCTCCACGAGCTGGAAGCTTACACCAAGCATTCAAGAATATGAATCCCCCGAAGTTCATGGGATCGACCGATCCAGACGATGCCGAGCATTGGGTTCGGGAGATTGAACGTATATTCCGTGTCATGCAATGCACGGATCAGGACAAAGTCTTATTAGCTACTTTCCAGTTAGAAAAGGATGCTAGATGCTGGTGGGAGTCGATTGAAGCTACTATTGACCCAACTCAAGTTACATGGGGTGAATTCGTTGAATATTTCAACGCCAAATATTTCTCTGATAGGGTCCAGGAAAGGAAGGCCGCCGAATTTGCCGCATTAAAGCAAAGATCTTTATCGGTGGCTGATTATGAAGCACAGTTCTCTAGACTGTCTAGATATGCTAAGCATTTAATTGGCACGGAAAAGATGAAAGCCCGTAGATTTCTTAATGGGCTTAGGCCCCACTACATTACTCAACTGGCGCCTATGGATATTCAAGTTTATACTGAAATAGTGCGCCGAGCTCAGTTGCTTGAAGATGCCACGGAACTATCTGATAGGATCCGTGGGAAAGACAAAAAGGAGCAAGTCACAAGTTCGGGTTCTTTTAAACCCAACTTTAAGAAGAGGCCCAATAATGGAGGTTCTTCCTCTCAAGATCAGAAGTACAAGAAATCCAAGCCTTTCTCTATCACCACTACCCCTTCAAACGTAGTATGCAAGCATTGTGACAAGGCTGGTCACAAAACAGAAGAATGCTGGAGGAAATTAGGAGCATGTCTCCGTTGTGGGAGTCGTGAACATCGGATTCCCGATTGTCCATTAATGAATGACCAAGACGGTGAGGGTAAACGCCCAGTGACAAGGAACGCGCGTCTTCATGCAATCCAAGAGACCGAACCAGAAGAAGAAGGCGGATTGGTGGAAGGTACATTAAAAATTTGTTCCAAATATGCACATGTCTTATTTGATACGGGTGCATCGCATTCCATTATTTCCAAGAAGTTTGCTGACCCATTACCTCTAGAACCAGAATGGATGAAAATAGTGTTGTCTACTCCTCTCGGAAACGAGACGGATATCACGCATCATTACCAAAACTGTGAGGTGTTGGTTCGAGGAAAGAATTTTCCTATTGATCTTATCTGCTTAGATCTAAAAGAATATGATGTTATACTAGGAGCAGATTGGTTATCTAAGTACCAGGCAACGGTTGATTGCCGTAATAGCAAGATTGTTTTCAAGAATTTCCGGAACTGACTTATACTAGTCCTAAGAGTCGAAGCAAATCCCCTCTTATTTCGGCTCTTCGAGCAAGCAAGCTCGTCAAGAAAGGATGTGTATCCTTCTTTGCTTTTGTCACTATTAAAGAAGCTAAAGAAACCGAGATAGAGGACATTCAGGTAGTGCGAGAATTCCCAGACGTATTTCCGGAAGAATTGCCGGGATTACCCCCGCAAAGAGATGTGGCCTTTACCATCGACTTAGTCCCTGGTGCTGGTCCGGTTTCAAAGGCACCATATAGAATGTCCCCTGCTGAACTCAAGGAGTTGAAGGAGCAGTTGATGGAACTAATCCGAAAAGGGTTTATTAGACCAAGTACTTCCCCGTGGGGAGCACCAGTCTTATTTGTAAAGAAGAAGGATGGATCCATGAGATTGTGTATCGACTATCGACAGTTGAATTATCTCACTATCAAGAACAAGTATCCACTGCCGAGAATCGATGAATTGTTTGATCAGATTTCAGGATCCAAATATTTCTCCAAGATTGATCTCCGGTCGGGATATCATCAATTAAGGATCAAGGATGATGACATTCACAAGACCGCATTCAGAAGCAGGTATGGCCATTACGAATTTGTTGTTATGCCTTTTGGACTAACAAATGCCCCTGCTGCCTTTATGCAGTTAATGAATAGCATATTCAGGCCTTACTTGGATCAATTCATAGTAGTCTTCATCGATGATATATTGATATATTCTAAGACTAAGGAAGAACATGAAGAGCATTTGAGGATTGCATTGCAAGTCTTGAGGACAAATCAATTATATGCTAAACTCAGCAAATGCGAGTTCTGGCTTGAAGAAGTGGCTTTTCTCGGACATGTCATATCCAAGGACGGTTTATCTGTGGATCCGTCAAAAGTTGAAGCTGTGAGAAACTGGGAGAGACCCACTAATGCAAGCGAGATCAGAAGTTTCTTAGGTCTTGCAGGCTATTATCGGCGATTTATCAAAGATTTCTCTAAGATCGCCGTACCACTTACAAGATTAACTCGTAAGGAGATCCGATATGAATGGAGTGAGGAATGTGAAAGCAGTTTCCAAACTCTCAAGGATCATCTCACCACAGCTCCAGTCTTAGCCCTACCAATTGAAGGAGAGAAATTCGAGGTCTACACTGATGCTTCTGGCATTGGCCTCGGATGCGTTCTAATGCAACATGGGAAGGTCATAGCATATTCTTCTCGTCAACTGAAGAAGCATGAGGAGAATTACCCCGTCCATGACTTGGAATTGGCCGCGGTAGTATTTGCCCTAAAGATATGGAGACACTATCTCTATGGGGTACAGTTTACTGTATACTCCGATCACAAAAGTCTCAAATATCTATTTTCACAAAAGGAGCTGAACATGAGACAAAGACGTTGGCTAGAATATCTCAAGGACTTCGACTTCAGTATACAATACCATCCCGGAAAGGGTAATTATGTGGCTGATGCCCTTAGTCGAAAGCCGAGAGCAAAGATAGCAAATTGTATGATACAAGAATGGAGGTTACTTGAACAATTCTCCGAGCTCAATATAAGCTTGGACACGGAATCCAAATTTGTCACACTATCTCATGTAAGCATACAGTCAGATTTGTTATCTGAGATACAAACACTTCAGGATGATGATCCTATGTTAGTAGAAATCAAAGGCAGATTAGAAGGACAATCTGATTTTCAACTAACTTCTGATGGAAGATTATCGTTCAAAGATAGAACTTGTATACCCGATTGTCCGGAATTAAAGAAGAAGATCTTAGATGAAGCTCACCGATCAAGATACACTATTCATCCTGGATCAACTAAAATGTACCAAGATGTAAAGAGGAACTTTTGGTGGCCCAATATGAAAAGAGAAATAGCGGACTATGTATCACGCTGTCTCACATGCCAACAGGTCAAGGCGGAACACCAAAAGCCTGCGGGAAAACTACATCCTCTAGATATTCCTAAGTGGAAATGGGAGGATATTGGTATGGACTTCATCATGGGTTTGTCTAAATCTAAAGGAGGACATGATGGAATCTGGGTTATCATTGACCGATTGACTAAATCGGCACATTTCTTGCCAATCAAAAGCCGATGGTCAATTGATGTGCTAGCTGCACTATACATCAAAGAAATAGTCAGGATACATGGAATTCCTGTCTCAATCGTGTCGGATAGAGATCCCCGTTTTACTTCTCATTTTTGGAAGGGATTACAACATTCGTTGGGGACGAGACTCAACGTTAGTACTGCTTTTCACCCGCAAACGGATGGTCAGACCGAGCGAACTAATCAAGTTGTTGAAGATATGCTGAGAGCATGCATTATTGACTTTGGAGGAAGCTGGCATGACCACTTACCTTTAGTTGAATTTGCATATAATAATAGCTACCAAGCTAGTATCCAAATGGCACCTTTCGAAGCCTTATACGGAAGGAGTTGCCGATCTCCCATATGTTGGAACGAAGTTGGAGAGAAACAACTATTAGGTCCAGACATGGTAAGGGATACAACCGAGAAGATACAAGTAATCAGAGAAAGATTACAAGTTGCTCAGACAAGGCAAAAGGCTTATGCTGATACCAGGAGAAGAGATCTTGAATTCCAGGTTGGAGATCATGTATTTCTCAAGATATCCCCTGGACGTGGCATACGGAGATTTGGTGTTAAGGGCAAGCTTACGCCAAGATTCATCGGACCATTTGAGGTACTCGAAAGAGTTGGCGAGGTTGCTTATCGCATCGCGTTGCCTCCTCAGTTGTCCGAGGTACACAATGTATTTCACATATCTATGTTGAAGAAGTATGTGCACGATCCGTCACATATTATTGAGCATGGAGATCTGGTGATCCAGAAAGATCTCACATATGAACAGAAGCCCTTGAAGATATTAGATCGAGAAATACGAGCTCTAAGGAATAAGGTTATTCCCATGATCAAGGTGCAATGGAATAAGAATCCTGAACGCGAAGCGACATGGGAGACCGAGGAATCTATGAAGAAACGATTTCCCGAGTTATTCTAAGAGGTATATGTCCTACACTCTCCGCATGTATAATTATATATATATTGAATTTGGGGACCAAATTCTTTTTAAGTGGGGGAGGGTGTAGCAACCCTAATAAATGAATAATTGAAATGAATTAAAACATATATATTACAGAAGTAATATATATATAAAAGGAATAGGGTTAATTGGACGAAATAAAACAAATTAAAAATAACGCCTCTTATTAAGGCGTTAATTTATAAATAAACGCCTCTACCAATGGCGTGAATAAAGAAAGGACGCCCACACCTACGGTCGTCAGTTCTCACGCGACCAAATGAGTAAGTAAAAGAAACGCCTCTACCTTGGGCGTGTTTTAAAACAAGAAACGCCCTTTTTAAAGGCGCTTTTTAAGAAACGCCCTTATGCAAGGCGTTAATTCAAGAATACACGCCCTGACCAAAGGCGTTAATTCCATTCGAGTTCCGTTCGACACGGGAGCTTATCCAGGGAAGGATTATGTTAATCCAGTAAGTATTTAATAGGGCAAGGACTCTATATTGGAAGCATTGCTTCTACTAGAACACTAACCTTAACAGGACGTCCAAAATCCTATATATAATCTTGATCGAACAAACCCTAAACCTATTTGGACGATCGAACCGCACAGGTACGTGAAGAACATATCTTCTTCTTCTTCTTTTCCTTATGAACGAAATAGCAGTTCATATAAGTTTCTCTTTGCTTCGGTTACATGAAGAACTAATAGTTCTTCATCCTCTTTTCCTCTTACAGGTTGAGGACGCAGCAGCATAAGTGAAGAACAAGGTAACGTTCTTCTAATCTCCTCTGTTCTGATAGGTGAAGAAATTAATAAATGTTTCTTCTTCTGTTCTCGTAGGAATTACAGGACCGTAGAACTAGAGCTCCTCTTCTCACAGTTCAAATCATCAAATTATCATAAGGTAGGTTTTCTCAAGTTACTGTAGCCCAAATGAAATTAATGCAAGATATATATATATATATAAGCATGTCATGCATATGATTATTATAGTTTTCATGCGTTTTCTGAATTGTTTGAAAGAAACGCCCTGGAATAGGGCGCTATTTTAAAATAAACGACCATAACAGCGGTCGTCAATTTATTAAGAAACGTCCTGTACACAGGCGTTAATTTTACGAGATCATGACTTAAGCATGATAAGAACGGATTATATATGAAACCTTGATTATTAATGCATGATCCTGTCTCCAAATCTAATGTCCTGCAATTTCTTGAATTCACGGCCTGTACAAGGTCGTTTTCCACGTATTAACGCCTCATCAGAGGGCGTGACTTTAAAAGTAACGCCCCTTGCTTAGGCGCGTATTATCCAGAGTCCTGGTATGTTCTGAAACATAGAGTTAAGCCAGTAACGCCCCTTCTCAGGGCGTGTCTTATATAAGTCCTGCAACTTATTTATATTCTGTCAAATCCGTAATTCATGAGACGCCTGCAGCAGCAGTCGTCAAATATGAAGAAACGACCCTGTCCAGGGCGCTTTTTAGATAGAGTATTGAAATAATGAAATTCTGCGAAACGGAACATATATAAACGCCCTGATACTAGGCGTTAGTTACTTGAAAAACGTCCCGGACAAGGGCGTGTTTTTCATAAATTAATGAGATTATTGAAAATTCTGTAAAATAGAAATATGTTAACGCCCCTATGTTAGGCGTTAATTACTTGAGAAATGACTTGACCTAAGTCGTTATTTTACTATAAACTGATTTTCATCTGATTTGCTAACCGATGGTTTTATATATATCATAATATATATAAATAGGCACTATTCTCCACTCCGTGAGTATAGTCCCATGTTTTCATGTTGATTTATCGATCACACTCAACTCTCATTGACATACAAGCTCTCCATTGGACATTCCGTTCCTTTGGACTAGCGAGTTAGTCATAGAGACCTCCGTAAGACTCCTCGTAGCCTTGGATTCCCTCAAGGCCGACTGAGCTGGTTGTACCCTAAAAACCCATTACACGATCCTTGCCATGTCAATCTAAAGAAACATGGTATACCGGCCCTTATGATTATACAAAGAGTATATCATAAGCAATTCTTGATGGGATGATGATATCATGCCATATCGTGTCATTCTAGTAAACCCCAATTCTATGATAAGAATGAGGGTATCTTGCTTGATCTAATGTTCATGTGGACCTCAATTCTATATAAAGAATGTCCATATTGATTTGTCATGGTACCTAAGTTAAGGGAACCATATTCTACCTGGTTTTATCGAACTCGTGATTATATCATTATTATCGCCAATCTATGTCCTTTGTCATATTTTGGACTCTATTCTATCAAAGTTGTCATACGTATCTACAAGCTTGATTATTGAAATTCTATATTGGCTATATAAACAAGAGTGGATGTCAAAACACATGATAAATGCCTGCGCATATAGGGCCCGATCTGGTCCTGGGAGGAGCACCCGAAAGTACTTGTGCCCATGGGAGTTAAAATGATAAGGTATCTGGCATTATACCGAGTACTTGACTTGCTTGATTGGACATTCCACACACATCTTGTACTTGACTCGTACTTGACATGAAATGAAATGCGTGGCCCGAAAAAGGGTAATTTACTTGCTTGATACATGATAGCCAAAGTTCTTGACATGACTTGTTAAATGTACTTGCTTGAATATCTCGAATAAACTTGTTATCTTGTTGGAAGTTCATGACTAAGTTCATCTTATTTTCTTGATATTACATTCTCTCTATCTTGTCGTTTCATGCGAGCATGCATAGCTTTATTGCATCCATGAAAATGTAATTACTTAAACCACTTGCTAGTACTTGAGATATAATTTCCTACTGAGCGTTCGCTCATTCCGTTTGTCCCTTTTTACTTTTCAGGTAAGTCCGACGACGATGGAAGTCAATCGGATGGGAATGGTCAAGAGTGAAAGTGATAGAGCTTCTACAAGTGTCGTCTAGTCTTTTCCATAGTTTCTTGAGTCAACTATGTATTCTTTTCCTTTTTATTTAACAGAGTATTGGATTTGTAATAGTCTATCCCTTATAAAATAAAGGATTGGGTTATCTTGCTATTTTGCGCATCTCTGTCTTTGTGTCGAATACACGACCACTCTGATTGACATGATTGATATAGACACGTCGCGCATCTCCGGGTATCTTCCGCGCTCGGGGCGTGACAATCTGCAACCATGGCGTGCAAGATAGAACCATCGTTCCCCAATTCTGCCAACCTAACGGCCAATCCAACGATTAAATATGTAAACTTAGATCATCATCATTTTTGTTAAAGGGGAACATCAGATCCCAAAACACATGAATGACCAGCCGGTTCTCGAAGTAATATATCATAAGGTAACATATAGTAATGCATTAAGGGACCAGGGATTAAAATACTTACCTGACTTACCTGCCCGATCAGCTGTGACATGATGTGATGGCGTTCATGATTTTTACTTAAAAAGGGTTAGCCATCAAGAACAATCAATCATGATCATAGAAATAGGCATGAAACATTAACATCAACATGAGATAATAAAAATGAAGCATTGTCAACATAAATATATCATGAAAGCTCAATGGACAAAGCAAAATAATCATCAATCAACTTCAAGACAGAAACGGTCTTAGATAGGAGCGCCAGAAGGAAGTGACGGCCAAATCTTGGACCGCCATAAGACGTTGGTTCACATACCCCAAGAAGGGTAGATCAGTGATGGGGGCATCACTTACCCATCCACATTTTGTGAAGCTCTGATGGATCAACGGTTTGCGCCATTGTGTTCTTCACATTTTTTTGAGTCTATCCACGTAATTTTTATATTTTATTTGAGTCATAAACTATGTAATTTTTCCTTTATTTGAGTCCGCTACCAAGGTATAAGGGTCATTTACCTAAGTCTTGAGTCATGTGGTTAATTAAGTTGTCTATTGGGCCCAACTAGTGGGCTTGGCCCAGAGGTGCCCTCCCTTGGACTGCTTTGGTCATTAGTTGTTTAGTCATGGTCATTTTAGTCCTAGGAAAATATGAGTGCCTATAAATAGGTCACCCCACTCCCTCATTTGTAATCTTTTGGTCAATCAAAAATTGAGTGTTCTAGTGTAATTGGAGTAGATTCTCCATCTCTCTCTCCCTCTCTCTCTAAGGGGTCGATTCCCCTCTCTCTCACACACACTCTCTCTCTCTCTCTTCCCACCACCAAATTTCAAAATTTCTTCTCTATCCTCCCCATTCACTCTTCATTAATATCCCCCCCTTCCCCATACACTCATTCAAGTCCCCCCAACCCCCAAGGTAGAACCCACCAATCTCCAAGCCACCCTCCAAACCCCAACCACCCACTACCCTTTCCCAAGCACCCTTCCATCTCCCCAAGGCTGAAGCGGCTCAAACCCTAGGCCAAATTTGAATCTCCCTCCCTTTCTGGTTGCCTCTCACCCCTCCCCAACACCCCCTTCCTACCCTGGTCACCCTCCCCATTTCTCATTGCTTCCCTTGGCCATCCCACCCTCATACACACAACCCTACACCATCAGCCTATTCCCAGCTCGCAGGCAACAGAGTACCAGTGACTTTCTGAGGCTGCCACATTATCACCAAGTAGTTTCAGGAGGCGTACCATATACCGTTGGAATCGTCGTCTAGTCAGCTTCGTAGCCGAGGTGGTTTCGTCTTCGTCCAAGCACCGAGTTGCCCGTGAGAGTGATTTTTCCTCGACTGTGCAGAACCACTCAGGCAGAGAACCAGAGCTCCAGATCAAGTTCCACCACGGCCACTCCCTTGTAGATCTGGGCACGAAACTTGGCTGAGGGATTCTCCTTCAAGCCCTATTCCATCCCCAAGAAGCAGAAGTAAGTTTCGACCCCGGCATCAAAAGTAACAAATTTTCCATTCCAACTGCGTCAGGTCAGTTTTCCCAAGCCAGAACCGACACATCCCTGTTGTTCAGGCCCTCACGATCAGCTCCGACATCTGCCGATGGTGCCGTTGGTCCCGACGGAAAGAAGACTTGACCACAATCGCAACGGTACCCATCTTACCTCCAACAGATTATCGAAAAGTTCATGGGCTCCTATCTTCTAGCAGCATCACCCTGAGAGCAACTAGACCCAGCAAAGACCAGCCCTGTTCCAGGCTTTGCCCCGGCCAGCGACATCATCACAAAATTCCAAGAAAATTCAGGCGACGTCCTGGGTCAGTCTGGAAAGTTTCGGCACCTGTTTAGACTAATGCTGAGCTCAGCTGAGCCCATGGCGGCACTGACATTAACTACCTGTCAAGCTGTTCCTGAAGCCGACAGAACCAACGAAGCTCGACAACTCGATTTTTTTCTATCATACTTTCCCCACTCCGCCTGGCCGACTTACAGCCCCTCCTAGCGTGGAGGTAGTATTTCGTTGTAAATCTCTTAACCCCCACCCCGAGATCCCCCTCCTGCGAGAGGTGTAGTGTTGTAACCCACTATATTTCAGGTTGAAGCTTCATCGGCGCGGCGTGCGGCCAAGCCCACGCTTCCCCGCTCGCCCTCGTCTCCAACCGGGATCGGTGTATTCACGCTGATCAAGTGAGCTTCGGAACATTTCTCATTGCTGGCCCTTAATTGCTTAGTTTAGTATTGTTTTTGGTTGCTCTATCGACGGTAAGAGAGTGCCCGATCCCAAATTTGCTTATAATTGAGCGACCACCACGGAGTGAGTTGAGAGAGCGACCCTACAACCCACGCCCTTGGCGTGCTGGCCGCCCACGGAATTGGGCATCCCAGGCACTTGGGGGTTCAATCTTAAGCTAGCCAACCCCCTAGAATCTCAAGGTCCAACCTCGGACCCTCATCCCCATCGCCGGTCCACAAACAGACCTGGGTGCGCGCTACGCGGGTGAGTCCGCTTGAGTGAAGTTGCCGGTCCATTGCATTACTTGCTTGCTAGGTCCAAGGGGTCTTCGGTCTTGTGACTATCACCCCCAAGGTGGTCTCACATCAAGTGGTATCAGAGCAAGTTCTTAACTTGTCTCTACAAGTTGGTCCTAGGGCGCATTGGCATTCATCACCCGGTGCATCACTCTTGTCCACTAGCATGGCCGCCTCATACCGACCTTACCCATCGTCCCTCTCCATGAGTCCAAACCCCAAAGAGAAACCCACCACCAACACACATGGCCTCCACGGTTGTGTCAACTACCTAATGGGAGCCTTGACCTATGCCAATGAGCGGCTTGATAGCCTATCGGGTCGACTCGACCAACTAGGAGAAAATGGGCTCACCCCAAGGGTGACCGGTAAGAGTGCACCTTCCCACCCACCCACCTTTGATGGGTCTAGCAATTTGAGTGACTATTTAGATTGGGAAGTCTTAATGAACCATTACTTCACTTAGTATCCCATGTCTGAGGATGAGAAGGTCCGGTTTGCCAAATTGCAACTTACCAAACGGGCTCAAACTCATTGGTTGAAAATTGAAGGCTGAAGGATAATTAGAAGGGAAGCTCCCCTCACCACATGGGGGGACATGAAGGATCAACTTAGGACTAAATATGTTTCCCCCTCTTACCCGGGTTACCATAACCCGAGGAGCACTCCCACTCCTCCAACCCCACCAGTCCAAACCCTTCCCACTAAAACCCAAGTGGTCCCGACCACCGTCTCTCCTTCTACCCCTATAAGGGCCCCTACACCCCAACCTAAAACCCCTCCACCAACCTACACTACTCAAACCGCTTTGGCCCCCACCTCCGTCCCTCCATCTTCTCCCATAAAGGACACACCTCCCAAGTCCAACCAACCCAAGCCTCCTCACCCAACCCATCTCCCACTCCCAACCCCAACTCTACCATGTCCTAGGCCTCCACTACTTCCCCTCCCTATCCTAACCCAAGTCTCCCTTTACCCACCACCCCAGGTGCACCATGCACCAACCATCATCACCCCATCCCCAAAAGACCTTCCCATTCCCTTGGGAAAGGAGGCCACACCCACTCACATAGGAGTAGATGCTAGCCTGGACGCTCTCCCCACCCATGAGGAAACCCAAGTTCACACCAATGATGAGGAAGAGCCTCAAGCCTTCGCCACTCCAAATAGTCTGGATCCTCAAGAGCCACAAACCTTCACAAATGGCACCATAATCATAGATGGTCCCCTAGCTAGATGGCTAAAGGAGAGACCGATCCCTCCCATCACATCCCATGCCTACCCCTCCATGGAGCTAGACCTTCCCATAGTACCCCTCTCCTCCTATCACACCACAATCCAATCATCCTACCAAGTGGAGACCTTAGGGGATCTCATTAAGGGCTTAGATTGGCAAATGAAGTTGACCGGCATGTTGACCACAGTGGCCAACCAACCTAGGAGCCTTGACCTCCTACACCTATGTGTCGGGTCTATCACCTCGGTTTACACTATGGGTTGCTACACTAGCGACCTCCTGTTATTCCTCCCCACACCCGATGAGCCCGACCATATCCTCAAATTGGAGTCCCTCATATCAGGTAGAAAGCCAAGCCATTCCCTCATGGCCAACCCACCCACTAAAAACTTCGGCCCAATCATTTCATTAGAGGAGGATGATCCACCACCATATTGTGAGGACCTTGAGGATGTTGAGATGAACTTAGAGCTCCTTTCCCCCGGGTACACTTATGTTGATCCTTTTGACCCCTGCCAAAGGGAACCTGGGAACCCATGTGGTCCACCCACATCACTTATCACTCACTCCTTTCTACCCTCACCCACCATGTTGGACCAAGCCCACCTCTCCCAAGTCCCGGGCAACACAAGGGTAGCTATGACCAAGGAAGATCTACACCTAAGGAACAAGGAGGTGCCCCTCCCCATGATGTCCACCTTCCTTGACCCCTTCGATACTTTTGAATGGAAACTCCAATGCCAAACCATACCCCAACACATCAAAGTCATTTTCGTGTTAGGAAAACATATGTCTTGGCACCACTTGGCATGATTCATAAGTCGGGCACATTCATTCATATCACCCACATGTCAAGTAGGAAACATGAGTGGTCCATATTCGGATGTAATGGTCCACCTTCATTCATCATGAGTATTAAGCATGTTAGGAACATTCATGGATGTCTGGGTCCTCCGGCACTCATCACACCCACGCATGAGAGGGACACCTATGGATGCCCCGGCCCTCCCACTCCCTTCAAAGTCTCCATGGCATCTCTGCATGATTGGTCTAAATATGGTTGTCTTGGCCCCCCTTTGCATATCATACATTTCCCCCTCACACCGCATCATAGTACATGGCATGAGTATTTAAGCAAGCAACGAGCGATGAGAATCACAAGAAGCGGGCAAAAGGTCGCGAGCGTCACTTGAAATTCCAAGTTGGCAACTTGGCGATGATGACTTTGGAGTGGCTCTACCCTAGGGTCACCTCCAATTTAAGGGCATGAGGACTTGGACCTTGCCAAGTTCCGAGTGGCTTTGGCAACCTGGCTTACGGGTTGGACTTATCGATGGGTTTTGGGATTCACCCCCATTTGCCACGTGGCGGATCCTGCACCCTATATGGGCACCGCAGCTGATCCTAGTGAGTGCTTTGAGCCTATACCTTCCTTTAAGAGGGACACCCTTGGAGAGCCACCAAAAATCAGCCTGAGAGCCCGACATGTGCACACGAAGGCAATACTAGGCAAGGAAGGTATCATTACCAGCATTAGGGTGTGTCCATGCCACTTTGTGAAGCTGAAGCACCATCCCCCGGCCATGGACGCGGGGTTGAGTTTGGAGATCATGGCTCGCCCAGAGCTACAATTGGTTTACCACTTCCCCGGTGGACCCATACTCGATGGGGTAGAGTTCTCCCCACCCCGAGGGTATGATGGGGGCATCACTTATCCCTCCACATTTTGCGAAGCTCTGATGGATCGACGGTTTGTGCCACTGTGTTCTTCACATTTTTCTGAGTCTATCCATGTAATTTTTATATTTTATTTGAGTCATAAACTATGTAATTTTTCATTTATTTGAGTCCGCTACCAAGGTATAAGGGTCATTTACCTAAGTCTTGAGTCATGTGGTTAATTAGGTTGTCTATTGGGCCCAACTAGTGGGCTTGGCCCAGAGGTGCCCTCCCTTGGACTGCTTTGGTCATTAGTTGTTTAGTCAGGGTCATTTTAGTCCTAGGAAAATATGAGTGCCTATAAATAGGCCACCCCACTCCCTCATTTGTAATCTTTTGGTCAATCAAAAATTGAGTGTTCTAGTGTAATTGGAGTAGATTCTCTATCTCTCTCTCCCTCTCTCTCTAAGGGGTCGATTCCCCTCTCTCTCACACACTCTCTCTCTCTCTCTTCCCACCACCAAATTTCAAAATTTCTTCTCTCTCCTCCCCATTCACTCTTCATTAATATCCCCCCCCCTTCCCCATACACTCATTCAAGTCCCCCCAACCCCCAAGGTAGAACCCACCAATCTCCAAGCCACCCTCCAACCCCCAACCACCCACTACCCTTTCCCAAGCACCCTTCCATCTCCCCAAGGCTGAAGGGGCTCAAACCCTAGGCCAAATTTGAATCTCCCTCCCTTTCTAGCTGCCCCTCACCCCTCCCCAACACCCCCTTCCTACCCTGGTCGCCCTCCCCATTTCTCATTGCTTCCCTTGGCCATCCCACCCTCATACACACAACCCTACACCATCAGCCTATTCCCAGCTCATAGGCAGCAGAGTACCAGCGACTTTCTGAGGCTGCCACGTCATCACCAAGAAGTTTCAGGAGACGTACCATATACCGTTGGAATCGTCGTCCAGTCAGATTCATAGCCGAGGTGGTTTCGTCTTTGTCCAAGCACCGTGCTGCCCGTGAGAGCGATTCTTCCTCGACTGCGTAGAACCACTCAGACAGAGACCCAGAGCTCCAGATCAAGTTCGACCACGGCCACTCCCTTGTAGATCTGGGCGCAAAACTTGGCTGAGGGCTTTTCCTTCAAGCCCTTTTCCATCCCCAAGAAGCGGAGCTAACTTTGGACCTCGGCATTAAAAGTTACAAATTTTCCATTCCAAGTGCATCAGGTCAGTTTTCCCAAGCCAGAACCGACAAATCCCTGTTGTTTGGGCCGTCACGATCAGCTCCGACATCTGCTGATGGTGCCGTTGGTCCCGACGGAAAGAAGACTTAACCATAATCGCAACGGTACCTGTCTCACCTCCAACAAATTAGAGGAAAGTTCGTGGCGCCCCCGTCTTCCAGCAGCATCACCCTGAGAGCAACCAGAACCAGTGAAAACCAGCCCTGTTCCAGGCTTTACCCCGGCCAGCGACATCGTCACAAAATTCCAAGAAAATTCAGGCGACATCCTGGGCCAGTCTGTAAAGCTTTGGCACCTATTTTGACTAATTCTGAGCTCAGCTGAGCCCGTGGCAGTGCTGACATCAACTACCTATCAAGCTGTTCCTGAAGCCGATAGAACCAACAAAGCTCGGCAACTCTATTTTTTTCTATCGTACTTTCCCCACTCCGCCTGGCCGGCTTACAGCCCCTCCCTGCGTGGAGGTAGTATTTCATTGTAAATCTCTTAACCCCCACCCCGAGATCCCCCTCCTGTGAGAGGTGTAGTGTTGTAACCCACTATATTTCAAGTTAAAGCTTCATCAGTGTGGCGTGCGGTCAAGCCCACGCTTCCCCGCTCGCCCTCATCTCCAACCGGGATCGGTGTATTCACACCAATCAGGTGAGCTTTGGAACACTTCTCATTGCTGGCCCTTAATTGCTTAGTTTAGTATTGTTTTTGGTTGCTCCATCAGCGGTAAGAGAGTGCCCGATCCCAAAATTGCTTATAATTGAGCGACCACCGCGGAGTGAGTTGAGAGAGCGACCCTACAACCCACGCCCTTGGCGTGCTGACCGCCCGTGGAATTGAGCATCCCAGGCCCTTGGGGGTTCAATCTTAAGCTAGCCAACCCCCTGGAATCTCAAGGTCCAACCTGAGAGCCTCATTTCCATCGCCGGTCCACCTACGGACCTGGGTGCGCGCTACGCGGGTGAGTCTGCTTGAGTGAAGTTGCCGGTCCGTTGCATTACTTGCTTGCTAGGGCCGAGGGGTCTTCGGTCTTGTGACTATCACCCCCAAGGTGGTGTCACATCAATCATATAAGAAATGGTCAATGGGAGACGCGCCAGAGATAAGTAACGGTCTTACGATACACCGCCAATTTTCCTGAGTTTTCAAAAAAAATAAACCGTTCGTTCTCCCCCTCTCCATTCATGCATTCAATCGAACAACGCCCCATCCGAGACACTCTGCATCCCACTCCGGTAAACTCCGGCGACCCCGACGACCACCGTGCTCCACCACTCCAGCCACCGCCATGGTGAAGAGGAAGGCTATTAAGAGATTCCACGCGCGGGTAGAGAGAGAGGATGACGCTCCCCCGACGGCGAACCAACCGGAGGAAAGAGAAAGGCCGGCGACGGCGGCCCAAACCGAGGGGGAAGAACCCCCTGCGACGATGAGGGAACATGGAGAGGCTGTCAGTGACGAGGAAGATGCCCCCGCAGCGGAGGCAACGCCGGAGAAGGCCAAATAAGGCTGGTCGTCCGAGGTAGGCCACCGGCCCTAAAACCCCTATTTTTTTATGAGTTTTAATGGTTGCATTTGTATGAATGGATGGGGAATGGGTCTAGGGACCCATTAACATTGATTGTAGGCCATTTGTGGCCATTTCCAAGCGCTGGAGAAATGAAGGAGATAATGCCCAACTACGGGTACCGTAGCAATCGTTCCAGTGACCGCTACATGGCCTGGCGCTCCACCCCTGGTCCGCCAGAAAATTCTGACGGTCCAAACCTAGGCCGCCAAAGAAACCAGAGATAGCATGTTAATTTTGTGTATTTTGTTTTGCTTATTCAATTTTTTTGGTGTTTTATTCATATTGAATGCAATGAAATTAAACCAATGCAACGACTAACCTATGTTCTACATGTGCGTAGGGGAAAAGACGGACGAGGATTTCCTGGCTCCAGGCTAGGGCAGTGTACCAAGCACTGCCCGACTACCAGAGGGACCGATTGACAGCCATGGGTGTTGACACCCATTTTTTTGCCGATAAGTTGAGTCGTTCTGCTTACTCCCATTTGTTGATGCCTCGAGTTGTCTGTCACTCATCGGGGCTATTTTCAGGCACGTTTTGGGCCAGTGTTATGGGTTGCCTCCCTCCTTGGCAAGGATTGTTTCATTTCAGGGCTTAATGGGCCTTGGTTTTGGTTGATTTGGCCTTGTTATGAGTTTCAACGTCCATATGCACGCACGGTTCACCCACGACCGCTCAATCAATGTGCGGTCGACTATGGGCCATCCATATATTTTGGAACATTTTGGTTAATTTTTTGAATTTCCACCGACAAGAATTTATGCGGTCCTAATCAAGCCGTTCAACATAATGGACGGATGGATAGTAACCGCTCATATCTCAGAGTCCTGCGCTCGATGGCTTTCTCAGATAATTATCCAAATAATTGAATTATCACCAATAAGGATAGAACGGTGGGTCCTTGGCCGCTCTAATTTTGGACGGTCTAAATGGAGCCGTTCTTCTATGAGAGTCTAACGGCAGGCATTTTGGTCAGTTCGAGGGATAATCTGGATTATCTCAGATTTATTTTGAATTTCCACCGACAGGGTTGGACGGTCCGGACATGGCCGCACATCCCGTTGAGCGGTCTATCGTAAGACCGTTCATCCCGTCGATTGCTGAATTTCAACAAATTTTATCCCTTTTATCCGAGGTTTTATCCCCAACTTCATTCATCATTTTCTTCGCGGATAATCAACCATTTTATCTGTCGTTTCGACTGGATAAAAGATGATTCATTTATCTACAATTTCTATTTGATAATCTCGACCTGAAAATACCTCTAAACCCTAATTTCGGGGCTGGCTTTCTAGGCTCTATAAATAGACCCTAAAGGCCGGGTTTGAAAAGGGGGGAGATTTTGGTCGACGGCGAAGCCCTGCCGCATTCTTGAGCGACCTAGCACCAAGGAGGGAGGCTTTCTACGTCCATACAAGCCTCCGGTCCAGGGAGTAGTCGATGTTTAGAGTCGTTTGTGTTTTATAGCTTTCGTCACTGTTCATTGCATGCATTGCTTTCTCCCTACGTCCTCCTTCATTTTTTTCATCACCATGCACACATCCACCTGTGTTTTTGACACCCTAGGGGTTTAAAACCCCCCAGGTATCCCCCTTTCCATTTATCTATGTTCGTCTATTACTATCTTGACATTTACTCCACCATTTAGTTCTAATCTAGGTGTTATTCTTGTGTCTTTACGTTGTTTTGCAGGTCAGCACTTCATCAGCACGAGGCCCGTCCCCTCTGGCCGGCTGGAGAGGGTGGAGGTGAGCCCTTTTGCAACTCCTGGCGTGGTGGACTTGAGCGGATCCTAACTGCCCATTCAAGAAGATGTGCGGCTCTTCCTACACCGCCCTTCCTCTTCTTGCGATCTACTTCAAGCCGTCCATCCTCCAGGAGCGCTTCCTCCCGCACGTTCTGCAGCACCCTTAGGTGGTCTATCGTAACACCACGCGTCCTATAGGCAGTTCTTCATCAACCGCGCATCTTCCCAGTGCTACAGCTAGGCGAGTGTCTCCCCTTCCTTTCCAAAGCATGGCGTGTTCATCCCGTCTGACGCTTTGGTGGCGATCACGGTCACATTCGTTTTCCATTCTCCTCTTGCTATTCTTCACTTACTCATCGCATGTTGATTTATTCATAATACCTCCCTTTAAGTAAGAGGAGGAAATATATCTATAATGGGCTTCAGAGAACTGCTGAGCATAGAGGTCACCAGAGTGGACACAGCCCTGTTGTATGCTTTCCACGAGTGATGGGATCCGATCAGCCGGGCCTTCATCTTCTCCTGGTGTCACATGATCCCGACACTGGAGGATATGGTGAGGATTATGGGGCTACGGGTGCACGGAGTAGCAGTGACAGGCTACACATACACAGACTACCGGCCGATGGCAGAGGAGTTGCTTGGGCTGGACCTAATGAGGTCGGGGCACCACTCGTCCCAGCTAGCACGGGCGACGCTCCAGGAGAGCCTGGGGCTGAGAGGAGCGGCTATTGTAGTAGGAGAGATACCCGACCAGCACATTGATAGAGTGATAGAGCAGATCCAGCCTCGAGTGTCAGCGGAGGTAGGACCAGAGGGAGATAGGATTTTGAGGCGCTTCCTCATCCTTCTATTCGGGAAGTTGCTATTTGCCACCAGAGCTGATGGAGTGAGCGTCAGACTCCTCCCGCTATTGAGAGATCTGGACAGGGTTGGGAGATATGCTTGGGGAGCTGCAGTGTTGGCCTTTCTGTTCGAGTCACTCAGCACGACTGACCGACAGACGATGTTGGGCAGATTCTCACCTTGCTTACATGTAAATGCTCTAAATTCTAAATGCTTCTAATTTATCCTCTAAATGCTGACAAATGACATGACTCATGCAGATCTGGAGCTTCCTATACCTTCCCAGGATCGGGCGAGGTACTCAGCTACACCTAGAGCGGATCCCCTTCGCGAGACAGTGGGTCACTGCCAATAACATGGGGTCGGTCAAGAGACTGACCCGAGCCATCCAGGATGACATTGACTCGTTCCCATATGCATCGGTTATTTTATAAAACTTAAACTCTCCATATATGCTTCTAAAATGCTTCTAAATGCTTTCGAATGCTTCTAGATGCTGACATGGACTCGACTACCTTTTCAGGTGCGCTGGTCACCGTACAGGGACGAGGGCCATGAGGGACAGCCGTGGGTGGAGGCTTCCCTGGCGTACAGTGGACGGGACATCTGGTTGCACTATATCGAGATCATCGAACCCCTGCATTATCGGCTCATCCTGAGAACGAAGGGACTACACCAGCCTGAGGTTGAGTTCCCCGGACGAGACGACGAACGCCCCGGGAGATCTTCAAAGGGTCTCAGCGACGACACCGATTGGAGCACTCGAGTGGCCGAGCAGGTCCGAGACTGGACTCAGAGGGGCCGGGTAGTACGGACCCGTGCTGATAGCGACGAGGCCTACGCCCGGAGGTACGGAGACCAGGTCTTTCGTGGCGTCCGACGACCGGTATGATTCCTAAACTCAAACTCTTTCTATTTAATTATTTCTATATGCTCTGACATAGACTTGATATATGCAGCTAGACCCGCAAGGATGCATTGCGGAGCTCCAGGGACTCCTACATGCGACGATCCAGCAGCGGGATGAGTATAAGGCCGCGCTAGAGCTTTTGGTGAGCTTCCCTAAACCTTGGACTTAATTACGCTCATGCTTATGCTTATGCAACTCGACTGACCTTGACTTTCTAAATGCAGAGAGCTGAGAGAGCTCAGAGGGCAGGACCGGACGCACCATCCTCGTCTTCACAGCCCGCAGGAGGCCATGCCGAGCGAGATGCGGACTTCGCTCGAGTAGTTACTCGGGCCAAGGAGGCCGAGGCTACCCTCACGGAGCGGGTAAGCAAAAACCAACCGAGTTCCCTTAGACTTAAATGCCTATGATTATGCAAATATTTTGACTGACTATGATGAATGCTCATGCAAGCGAGAGAGCTGACTGCAGCGGTGGCTGAGGCTGAGCGTGCTCGGGCCGAGGCTGAGCGTGCTCGGGCCGAGACCGAGCGAGTCCGGGCAGAGAGAGAGAGCCATCAAGCAGATGAGGTGGAGATGAAGCGACTTAGAGCTGATGTCGCGTGACTGAGGGGCGAGCGGGATCAGTTCCGAGTGCATACCATTGAGATGAAGGGCGTGATCTCGAGCATGAAAGAGGCCCTTCGACTTCTGGGGAAGAAGTCAGGGACTAGTAGCAGGAGCCATAGTGTCGCACCGAGCAGTGGAGTCCGAGGCTACTTCACCAGCTCCTCCGACTGCCAGAGCAATGAGGAGGCAGACCAGAGATGAGGACGTAAGGAGGAGAGCAGCGTTATGGAGCCCCCAGCGAAGCGGCGCGAGGGTACCGGTGATAGCGACGGCCTGGGAGACAAACTGGCCGAGTGACTTGTTTTTTTGCTCTTCTTTCTTTCTTGATGCGCACACTTGTACATGACTTTTGAAAATGTAATGAAAATCTTTTTGTTGTTTTTATTTTGTTTGTGAAAAAAGTGAATGTGGATAATGTGAATGCTTAAATGTATGGGGCATGCAGACAAGAGGACAGAGTGAGAGATGGAGAGAGAGAGTGCGCCAGGTTTGATAAAAGGAGAGCAGAAAGAGTTATCTAAAACCTACAGAAAACCATGAAACGGTCTAAGTTAGAACCGCCAGGGTGATTTAGCGGCTGTACCTTCGGCCACTAGAATATTAGAGAGAAGGCGGTGAATGAAAGGAAGTGACGGTCCAACATTAGGGTGCCAGAAGGCTATGGCGGTCTTACGATAGACCACTAGCGCAGAAACTGTGTCCATCCGAGAAGGACTCTCCCGTGAGAGTCCAAACTCGGGGAAAAGAAGCCTTAATCTGCACTATAACTCTCCTAAACTTAGGATAAGGCTACCCCACTCAAATCCTAACACTCCAATACTAAAATCAAGCCTCTATAATTAGGAACAAGCTCTCAATTCGCAGCTCACACCAATTCTAAACTACAAGTTCAAAAATTCCATCAAAACACCCAAAAAACACCATGAAAAGGAGTTTTGGAGCTAGTGCAATGGGGGAGAGGGTCTACACCGGACCTAAAGTAGCTAGAAAGGAGCACGGGGAACTGCAGAGGCTAACCTCCATCCCCAAACATCTAAGCTCAAGTTCTTCAAGAGAGGTAAGTGGCAACTTGATTCAAACTTTCATAAATTTCTACACTCTCCTTCTCATGATCTTCCTCCCTTCTTCCTCTTTGTTTTCTTTTTTCTTAGCTTCTTCCTAGCCCAAGGCATTATTCTAACCTAAAGTGGGTGGCTCCCATGCTAAAAGAACTACCTTTAGAAGTGATCTCAATCCTTAGGGCATGGAACCTCCAACCTCTACTAGTCTTGGCCAAAAAATTCCAAAAGCTTTCATATGATTGGCCTAGCATTTCAGCCCTTGTGGAATTATGGCATCCTCAAACACACACATTCCTCTTCCCATCCTTTGAAGCCACTGTCCTATCAGAAGAGGTAGAGACCTACCTGGCCTTCCCTAAGACAAAAATAGGGGATGAAGATCTAGTGTGTCACACGGTTGAAGCAATAGACCCTTCCTTGATTCTAAATGATTTCATCCATAACCCGAAGGATGTTAGAACCATGATCAGCCCACGCCATATTCATTTGATACACATGGCTCAATGGATTATCGCCTATTGTAAAAACAAGAGCGGGAGATTTGAAGCCATAGCCAAAGCTACCTCGATTTGCTTGTGCGGGGTCTTCCTTTTCACTACCACTGACCACCTCTTAGATATCTAAAATCTTAGCATCATCAGTGGGTTGTGGCGGGGTTTATCTATTTCTCAAGCGGTCCTTTCATACCTCTATGAAAGGCTTAGCTCAGCTTGCCTAGAAGGGCCTCTCTTCGGTTCTATGATCGTCCTTAAGTGTTGGATGGGAGTGAGGATTAAATTCTTACCCAAGGAGGATTTACCTTTAGTGAGCCGGATATTCGGGAGCCACCCACTATTCTTCATAGGAGGCACTTTTGGATTCCCTTCACAGGTTGAGTGTCGGACAGCGGACAAGAAAACAGGAGATGATTGGCGCCTTTTTCTCAACACATTGTCAATTGATAAGTTCATGATGCGGCCAAGTGTTCTTCGAAGCACCATCCTTAGAGTTCCTCGGCGACCAGGCCTAGACTTGCAGCTAGTGGGGAACACTACCATGGCGATCTACAACCCGCACCGGTGCTATCTTCAAACCGGGCTACCCCGAACCATGGTTCATGCACTATCATATCTCCCTCCCCTTCAAGCTAGGAAGATGGGGACCGAGGAGGATGAGTGAGCAGTCTGGAATGCTCTTACTATGTGGGAAATCAGCTGGGCGCACGCTTGGTAAGCAGATGTGGCAGAAAATGAAGAGGGATACCGCGCTTATGTAAAAGAATTGCACAAAATCTGGCCTCGCGCGGATGAGAAGTTAAATGTAATTTGAGCCTTGTTTTTGATGTATTGAAAATTATCAACCCAAGAATGTTCATTAAGCTTAGTTGAATGAAATAAAAGCTTTGATTCTGAAAGATATGGAATTAGTTGCTTGATTGGGCTTAATTTAGCTAAAAACAAGGTTTGCTGACTGACATGGCGGTCTATTATAGAGCCGCTATAACAGTCTAGCGGTTCCACGATAAGCCGCCAGAAGAAGTGACTCAGGGAAACTGAGAGTTCACTGTTCTTCGGGAGAGATTAGCGGTCAAACCATGGGCCACTAGAGCCTTTTAGCGGTCCATGATAAGAGCGCTAGAGATAGTTTACTGAGAGTTGGGGTTTTTCAGTCTTCGGGAGAGATTGGCGGTCAAATTATGGGCCGCCAGAGGGATTTGGTGGTCTCATATTAGACCGCTAGAGAACCAGAAACTGCAAAATTGTGAGCTTTGAATTCAGAGCACTTGAACCTGTGTTCTGCATACACTTAGACAAAAACAAGTTAGATATGTTCTTAGACTCAACCCCTTGCTTGAAGCAAGTTAGAGAGTGACTAGTTCTTGATATTTGGTCAAGGGGTGGAGCCTTATTAAATAGGCGGAAATAATGGGAAAATGCAATGCATGCAATGCAAGATGATGGTATTTTTGGAATTGATTTTTTTGAAGATATTTGATTTTTGTGAGGTTTTGAAATATGTGATTTTTTTGTGGGTTTTAAAATTTCTGATTTTTTGGGGTTTTAAAATATATGATTTTTATGGATTTTGAAATATATGATTTTTTGTGGGTTTTGAAATTTATGATTTTTTGGATTTTGAAATATATGATTTTTATGGATTTTGAAATATATGATTTTTTTGGATTTTGAAAGCCAATTTTATCCCGGCAACAAGGGCCCTACGTGTCCCACTCGGAATCTCCTGAGGTTGGCGTGCCTATGAGATGACAGTTCCTGACCGGGGCCAATTTGCATAATGGTGATTCTGCCAAGGCCATACCCAGGGTACTGTTTAGTCCTAAAAAGAAAAATAGAAACAAGGGGGTAAGCTTTAACCAGGTATAGAGGTTCTTTAGAGTTTGAGTCCTTCTCATGACGACCCTTTCAGAGACTTAGTCTGTTTGGCCGGGGCTTTGTGTCCGTCATCGAACCTTTATCCATCCTAGGCACGCGTACGACCGGGATCATAACGTCCCGCAGAGAAACTGTACTGCCACTCTTGCCATGTCTAGTCTTATTTTTTTGTGGAGCTTATAGACTTTGAGATATGGACTTTGTGAGATCAATCTTTGTTTTTCCTTGTTGCGATTGTTGCTCCACTTTTCTTTTTTTCTTTTGAAATGCTCTTTTGTATGGAATCAGGTCATAACAGACTGCCCCCTTTTGAGACCTCCTCTCATCAGGGTGTCTAGATTAGTCATCGCCCCCTTTATTTACCTTTTGTCCCTAGATTCAGCTGAGGAGAGAAACGGACAGGGACCTTGACTTCCCCCGGGCATGGCCAAGGAGAAAACGGTGCTTACACAACTGGGGGAACCCGACCAGGGATGCCATGAAGTGTGTGATTTGCCAAACTCGGGGTCCTCCTTCGTGATCGAGGAAGGGACTCCTTGCTATCAGGTTTCATTAGCTTGACTCTAAGGATAAAAGCGCTTAAGATACAACCCATTCTAAGCGTGAGCGAGCTCGTCACCCTCTGCGTTGACTAAGCGATACGCGTTCCCTGGATAAGCTTCTCTAATGACGAACGGACCTTCCCAGTTTGGTTGCAATTTGGACCTAGGACCTCCGGACCTGATGAATTTCCGTTTCAAAACCATATATCCTACTTGAAATTTGCGTTCGATTACCTTCTTTTGAAAATAACGCGAAACTCTCTTTTGATAAATGGACACGTGATCGGCCGCATTCATCCTCTTCTCATCTAAGAGTTCCAACTGGACGAGCAACGCCTCTCGACGTTCATCGAGATTAAGTTCCTTATCGAGTTGCACCCTTAGTGAAGGGATTAAGATCTCATATGGGAGCACCGCCTCCATCCCGTAGGTGAGAGCATAGGGGGTTTGCCCTGTGGGAGTACGGACGGAGGTGCAGTAAGCCCATAGAGCTTCCACTAACCTTTCAGGCCAATCGAAAAATTTGTGAGATTCGCATGTTTTATTTATGATTCTCAGAAGGGTTTTATTAGTGGCCTCGGCTTGGACGTTGCCTTGAGAATAATATGAAGATGAATGATGTAATGCAATATTGAACTTCTTACATAAGTCCTTGAGCTCTTGAGAGATGAACTGAGGTCCATTGTCGGTGACGATGCTACTTGGCACTCCGAACCGTGAGATGATATTCTTCGTGATGAAGTGGCACACCGTTGTTGCTTTTATTTCCGCGTATGCTTCCGCTTCGGCCCACTTGGTGAAGTACTCCGTGACGGTAAGGATAAAGAATTTTTGCTTAGTTTTAGAGTTAGGATCATCGAGCGGGCCGACAACGTCGAAAGCCCACATGGAGAACGGCCAAGGAGCAGAGAGAGGATGTAAGGATGAAGCTGGAGCATGGATTTTATCAGCATGGAGTTGGAATTTTAGACACCTCCGGACATAGAGGGAGCAATCTTCCTCTAGAGTGGGCCAATAATAACCCTGCCTAAGGATTTTCTTCTCTAGAGCCTGGCCATTAACATGACCTCCACACTCACTAGAATGGGCTGCTTCGGCCACCTTCCAAGCTTCATCGTCGTCCAGACACCTCATGAGCATTCCATTGAGAGCGTGCCTGTACAGTTCTCCAACAATGATAGTGTACCTTGAGGCGACTCTTCTCATAGCCTTACGTTGCTCAGTGTTTGCCCCTTCTGGGAACGACCCATCTTTGCAGTATAGCTCGATTTCATGATACCATGGCAATTCTTCCTCTTCCAGGATCTCTTATAATTCTGTTAAAGATACTTCTTTCAAGTCTTCCTTCTCAGCCCTAGCCTCTACAGTCTTCCTAATGTTGTGATACCAAGGATCCTGAAGAGAGGGTGCGTCCAATCTCTGAACGGCTATAGTCTCAGTATTCCGACTGAGAGGGATAGATAAAGAGGAAGCGAGCGATGCCAGCGCATCAGCAAGAATGTTCTGAGATCGAGGGGTATGGATGTAGATCAACTTGCGGAATTACCGAGTTAAGAGAGTGACCAAATCTTGATATGGCTTGAGATTCGGATCAAGAGTGCGGTAAGTGGACAGAACTTGCCGCAGAATGAGCTGAGAGTCTCCTATGATATTCAAATAGTGCACGCCTAAAAGGTAGGTGTTCTTTAATCCAGCTAGGAGAGCCTCATACTCGATGATGTTATAAGTAGTAGGAAATCAGAGTTGATAAGCAAAGGGAATCGTTACCCCTTCCGGGGTGAGCAGAACGGCACCTATCCCTCGGCCTTGGGAGTTGAGCGCACCATCGAAGTGCAGAGACTAGAAGGGATGATGAGTAAGGACAGAGAGATGCTCATCAGGGAAATCATCCTAAATAGAGTATGTGCACGGGATGGGAAGATGGGTGAGATGCTCAGCGATGGCATATCCTTTGATTGCCTTCTGAACAATGAACGTGATATCAAACTGAGAGAGGAAGCTCTGCCAGCGAGCCAACCTACTAGAAAGGATAGGCTTTTCTAAGAGATAATGGATTGGGTCCATTCTAGAGATCAACCTGATTGTGTGGGCTAGAAAAAAGTGTTTGAGCTTCTGAGCTACCCACACTAAGGTGGCACAAATCTTCTCTATAGCGGTGTATTTGGCCTCTGCCGGGTTAAACAACCTGGAGAGGTAATAAGCTGCCCGCTCTTTACCTTCATCGTCTACTTGTGCTAAGACCGCCCTTAGGGAGTCCTCAATGACCGAGATGTATAGGATTAGGGGTTTCCTAGGGACAGGAGGTTGCAAAACTGGGGGATTGGATATATATTCCTTTAAGTCCTCATAGGCCTTTTGGCAGTCTTGAATCCATTCAAATTTGACCCCCTCCTTTAGCAATTCATAAAATGGGCGGCACCTCGGAGAATGTTAGGATATGAATCTTCTGATGAATTGCAATCTACCAATCAGTCCTTGAAGTTCCGTGATATTTTTAGGCGGAGGCATTTCCATGACGGCCTTTGCTTTATTAGGGTCAATCTGAATCCCCCGTTTGATGACTATAAAGCCTAACAACTTCCCTGAGGAGACTCCAAAAACACACTTCTTCGGATTCATTTTTAACTTATACTCCCTAGCTCTCTAGAGCACCTTAGCCAGAATAGAGGGGTGTTCTTCTTTAGTTCTTAACTTCACCAAGACGTCATCCACATAAGCTTCCATATAGATGTGCATCATATCGTGGAATATAGCCATCATCGCCCTTTAATAAGTGGCCCCCTCGTTCTTAAAACCAAACGGCATAACCACATAGAAATACGTGCCCCATGACATGGTGAAGGAGGTTTTCTCTTGATCCTCGGGAGTGAGACGGGTCTGTTAATATCCTGAGTATCCATCCATGAATGATAAGGCTTCGTACCCGGCGGTGTTATCCACCAAAACATCTATGTGAGGCAGTGGGAAATCATCTTTCAGACATGCTTTGTTAAGATCCCTGAAATCGATGCAAATGCGCACCTTTCCATCCTTCTTGATAACAGGGACAATGTTCGCCACCCACTGGGGATATAAGACAACTCTAATAAACTTGGCCTTGTACAACTTGTCGACCTCGTCTTTAATCCTTAAGGCCATGTGGGGGTGAAATCTTCTTGACCTTTCTTTCACGGGTGTTGCCCCTAGTTTAAGTACGAGTCGATGTTCCACTAAAGAGGGGTCAAGACCCGGCATTTTCTCATAAGACCAGGCAAAAGAATCATTGTACTCCCTTAGAACCTTGATTAAATATTCTTCTACCTGTGGAGGGAGATTAGCGGCAATGATAATGGGCCTTGGGTCTTCTTCAGTTCCCAAATTTATTTCCTTCATAGGTTCATCCACTGCCAACAATGGCTCATCGAATCTCTTTATTCCTTGTGCATACAGATCGGCAGTGTCATCTACGTTGCTGTCCTCATCATCAACTGGGTCTTTCTCATCCATGAGTTCATATACACCTAATCCATTGTCGCTCCACACCCCTTCTTGTTCCTCATCATCCTCTATCACAATCGCCGTAGCTGTGAACTCCAGACACTTCAGAAGAGCGTGACATTGCTGAGCTAGATCCTGCAAGAACCTATTAGGAATGGATTTGGAATGACGCGCAAATGGGCGCGTCTCAAGCGAGGAAGGGTTGGACGACCTAGAACAAGACCCTACTTCTCTAGACCTAATAGACTCTTCTTTCTTAGACTCGACGGACCCTACGTCTAACCTAGGAGAAAGAAAATCTAGTGGGAAGGAAGGAGTAGGGGACTCATGCCCCTGGGAGGAGGATGGATACAAGATAGCATAATCTTCCACCGAAATCTCCGTTTCAAATTTGGCATTTTTTTTTGGAGAACATTAGTGGAGACCATGTGGCAAGAAGGAAAAGACGGAGGAGGGGGGAGTTAGAGAGGGAAGAGAGATGGGAACAAGACATCGAAGAATGGATCCGAAGAGGAGAACCACATTTCTGAGAGGTTAGAGGAGTGGGTCCACAGAGTGGAGAGATCAACAGGTGGGCATTGCCCACATGCACAAGGTATAATCAACACCTCGGTTGGCAGTTCCGTGAAGTACGGATCAATCATGATCGGAGGTGAACAAGGTATGGATTCCAGCTGCTGGAAGAGAGACATAAGATGCGAGGGATACCAAGTAAAGATAGTGGGTGAGCTCCCCTTCTCCCATGGACGGTCAGCTGGCTTGTTCGGCTTCCACTACACTAGCCGTACTTTCTGGAAGCTTTCATCTTCATAAAATAGCCTTTCGAAGGCTTGGCTGTAATCAATCATATCATCAACTAGCCCCTTCGGTAGCAGAGACGGACTGGCATCTGTGCAAGCTGTGCTTTTCTTTTCGGACTGTGCTAACTGTTGATTCAATGTACCTGGCTGGAGAGGCCCTCTTATGAAATGCTGGCGGTAATCCCAGGTATGTGGCTCTGAGTCACCCAAAATTGATAATGCGGACTCTCGGTAACCGAGACCCCTTCGGCTCATCTTTCTTCCTTTGGGGACTGGTTTGGTCCGCCCTTGTAATTGTGCATCGACGCCTCTCCACAGTTGATATCCTAATTTCAATATAATATCTCAGCCTTTGGAATCTCAGATCTGGGGCTTCATTTTAATGTTGACGGGTGTAGTGACGGGCTTGCGTGTTGCATATGCCCATGGAAAGTCCAGATTCAACACAGAAATAACCGGCCGAGTGCTGGGCCACAGAGTTGGCAAGATCTTCTCTGATACAGCCTTTACGGACTGGACCGTGGACAAGCTTTTCTTAATCTCTTGCAATCTGAACTTCATTGCTTATAGTCTGAATATGAGATCATGAGACCGATAGCACTACGGCGTAAGAGCTTTCTATTATATGAACTGATGATTGTCCATTCAATGAAAATGGTTCAGATTTAATGATTTTCTTGAAGTTCTGATATATCTTTTGAAATCATCTATGTTCTGTGATTTTAATAAACCTTAATTAGAGATTGCATGTTGTGCCTTGAATGACTCTCCTGAAATCTGAAAATCCAAACGTCATGACAATCTTGGTGATACTCTATAGCTTAGTATTGTTTCTAAACATCTTGATGAGCTGGAATTCCTGAAAATTAATTTGACAGAGCAATGATATTGTTGCACGGAGAAATATGTCACGTCATCAAATCAAGTGACGAATGATATGTCATGATGTGCCCCTGTTATCTCTGTCTTAATTATATTTGGACTCTAGGCAGAGCACTGGCATAATTGCTGAGAAATATATCTTCTCATCAAAGAAATGAGATTCGATATGTCATGACGTGACTTTGCTATCTCTGTTCATTCTGAAGCATGACTGTCAGTCTTGCCAAATACCTAGGGATACTGACGTCTAAACAACGTGTATTCTTACGGCTAGGAGGCATGTACTAGACTTGATTGCTCGTAAAATATGAGTCATGTGCCTTCAAATAAAAAAGTTTCGGAAAAATCAAGCATGCTGCAATCATACAATTCCATGCTTTACTCATGCTTGTTTAGCCTCAATACTCATTTTTGTGTTATTCCCTTTGTAGTTATTGAATATGGATATATAAGACAAGGGAAGATTACACACTGCCATGATATGCACTTTTGGTTCATTTCTATTAAAACTTGGATGTAGATGCTTTTCAAACTCTGTTGATGATCTCGGATTTCATTAGCTTTGAACCATATATGTTGCTCACGGTCTGGTTCAGGTTTGCATATAATGGCTTGCTCTCATCTCCTTTCAGCTCTGGTCTCACAGACATTAGTCGCCTTCTCTACCTTATCCCTCCTTTTTGCTGCTGTCAGAGGGGGAGAAAATGTCTTGTTGTGAGTCCTTTATGAGCTAATACCTTTGTCCGTCCTTTATGCGGCCTTTGTGAGTTGTCAAAGGGGGAGAGTGAATTATGGACGGGGTAGAGAACCTTGTAAGCTTTGAGTCTTCATATGTGATGAGGGTTTGTGCATAGCACTCACATGCTTTGATCATGCATGCATACATATCCGCATTCACATGCTTTAATTATCATGGATCTTGAGTTGCATATCTTGAGCTGCATATGTTATAAAATTTGTCATCTTGGACATTACTGTCACATAGTGACTCATAGTGTTGTCATCATCAAAAAGGGAGAGAATGTTGTGCCCCTGTGGTCATTTGAGTTATTTGATATTCATGGTTTTGATAATGGCTAAACACTATAAGTCATTGATGTTTTATCACTCTTATATGACTAAACTACTTGATGTTCTTTCATGACAGATATGCCAAGGAATGGAGTGGAGATGGCAAAAGTGAAAGCTCAATGATTGCGTCCTCGCACGCGGATCAACCTGTGCGGTGAGGTCGCGGGGATCAACCTGCTCAGTCAAGTCGCGGGGGTCAAGGCGGCAGGGCCCCTTGAGGGGGTTTCTGGGGGCGGAGCCCCCGGAGCAAAATTTTGATTATAGGAGCGATATAATCAACAGAAATCTTCAAGACAGTCAAGGTTGATGCCACAGATGAGAACAGACTACTAAAGGACTCAAGCGACGGAGCTAAAGAGGTTAACGGACCGACCCGGGAAAACCCGGGGTCTGCCCAGCTGGCGGTCGACCGCGAGCACAGGGGCGGTCGATCGCCCCAGCCAGTAGCTCCCAGTCTGCATGAGTCTCAGTGGCGGTCGACCGCCAGCCCAGTAGCGGTCGACCGGAAATTCCATGGACCATCCGTCCACAGCGTTTCTCAGTAGCGATCGACTGCCAACTTCTGCAGGTCGACCGCCAGCCCCGAGCCAACAAATGTTGACTTTGTTCTCCACTTCGATAAGAGCCATTCTCCTTGTATTTGTTTAATCCTAAAGTCACCTAATCACCCACAAAACGTGGATCTGGTCTGGGGGGTGTCTATGGACCATTCAAAGTCTATATAACACATACAAGAGGGTTAGAAACCCTAATGCTTCAATTGGAACAAGAGAGATCAAGGGAGGCTAGAGGAGGTGATTCACGGGTACTGTAGCACCTCCATGAACAGTGCTTCGGGCTAGAGTTCTTCATCCATCCAAGGTGATTCAAGCTTCTTTCTGAAGCCATCAACCTTAAGAAGGTGTAGAAGCAATCAAGGTTCAAGGCTGCATCCATTATCTCCTCCATCAACTCAAAGGGGATTCAAAGAAAGAGGGATCAAGGGAGATCAAAGGAGGCTTGGAAGAAGAGGTACTGTAGTCGTGAACAGTACTTTGGGCAGAAGTTCTTCATCCATTCCAAGGTTATTCAAGCATAGATCTGAAGCAAGCAACCTCCAAGGAAGCTAGAAGCAATCAATATTCTCAAAGGTGATTCAAGCTCATATCTCAATCCAGCAACCTCCAAGGAAGAGTAGAAGCAAGCAAGCCTATCAAGGTGAACCATTGAAGCTCATTTCTCAAGGGAGATCAAATCTGCATCCTTATCCTCTTCATCAACTTAAAGTGATCCAAGCAAGCTCCTTTCACAAGGAAGAAGATACCACTGAAGCATCAGATTCAAGCTCCAGCAATCTCAGACAAGATCTTTTCTCTTTAAGCATATTCCATATCTTGTTTGAGTGTTTTCAATTTGTTCTCGTTTCATTTTGTTCAAACCATTGAAACTGAAGATCGTCCCTACCAGTGGCTAGTAGGAAGGCAATCGGAAGTTGTCCGATCTGCGGTGTTGACGTCCCTACCGGTGGTTAGTAGGAAGGCAATGAAAAGTTGTCCGATCTGCGGTGTTGACGTCCCTACCGGTGGTTAGTAGGAAGGCAATCGGAGGTTTTTTCGATTTGCGGTTCAGTCCGTTGCACTAGTGGAGCCTCATCGGATTTGGTGAGGGGTGGACGTAGGACTGGGGATTCAGTCCGAACCACCTTAAAATCCTTTGTGTTGTGGTTTGCTTGTGTGATTGTTTCGTGATAGATGCATGCTTAGGTTCAATATTTATATTACTTATTCATCTTGATAAGTAAATTATTGTGTGCTACGCTAAGCTAGTTATATTTCGTTGTAATTCTTTTTATCTAACTTAAAAGAGGGCTGCATTTCGAAAAGAGGGGCAGATCTATTCACCCCTCCCCTCTAGATCCGCCATCCACTACTCAACAAGTGGTATCAGAGCCTGGCTCTACCATTCTCAGATCCTACGATCTGTAGGGAAAGATCCCGGTGTATTTTATTTAGATGGCTTCATATGCTACACATGCTTCGATGGTTTCTCCGCCCATTTATGATGGTTCAGATATTTCTACATGGGTAGGGAGAATGTTCATCTATGTTAGCTCCATAGATCCACAATTGTGGACTCTTATATATGATGGTCCTCATGAGCTGCCATCAAATTCAATTGATTGGTCACCCGAACATGAGACCAAACACAATGATAATCTTGCTGCATATAACTTAATTACAGCTATAGTTGATCTCAGACTAACTCATCTTGTGTCCTCCTGCAGCACAGCCAAGCAAGTACTGGACAAGTTGGCGAAAATCCATGAAGGGAAGGAACAAGAACAAGAATGCTTCATGGCCGACCGTGCAGAACAGTCTAGCAATACATCCTCATCACAGGTAAACTCTGACTCCGAGGAATTTACTTTTGAAGAGCTTATGGAAGCCTGTGATGAGTTGATTACACAATACAAAAAGGTTAAATCAGAAAATAAAAATTTAAAAAAGTATCTCAAGAAAAATAACCAAACTGAAAGCTTGGTTTGTAAAAAATATTCTATTTTTGAAGAGCTCAACGACACTCTTTCTTTTGATCTAGATACGCATAAACAAAGCATTGCATGTCTAAGTGATGAAAATGAAAATCTTCATGATAAAATCACTAGGTTGGAAGAAATTGTAATAAAACTTAAAAACCAACCTAAGTCAATCTCTAATGATCAAACTATGGCCGATGAGCTAATCTATTATGAGAGGTTGATTGAAGAAAATAAAAATTCTATTTCATGCTCTGCTAATTTTGCATGTGAAAAATGCTCATTCTTGAGAAACATAAATGTTGGTCTCCATGATGATCTTGAATGGAAACAAAATCTGATTGATTCTCTGAAAGAAGAGAATAGAGAGTTGTTGGAAAAGAAAATTGAACTTGAACAAGTTGAAGAAGAATTGCATGAAAAACTGGCTGCACATGAAAAAGGTAAATCTGTCATTGATGATCACTCTGAAACATTGCATGCTTTAGAGCAACAAAATCAAAATCTTAAAGTAATAAATGCCATGCTCAATGAGCAATTGGCAGCATGCGAAGAGGGTCTTGATGAATCTAAACAGCATATTTCATCACTTGAAAATAAAATTCAAGGTCTGAATGATTTCCTATCTTTGTTTGCCCAAATTCAAGATTCAGGCTCACCAGAAGCCACCACCTCCTGTGGTCACCAAAAAGGGCATACTGCTCAAAAGAAAATCAAAATTCAGCATGCTCATCCAAACATGCACCACAACATGTCTAATGCTAAATACCATGCTTTCCACAAAATGAATGTCCATTGTTATTATTGTGGTAGACATGGTCACACTGTGCATGATTGTTTCATCCAGAGAAATGATGTGCTTAGAACATGACAACAAGTGAAAGGGCAAGGAAAGAAACAGGTCAACACTGGCAGAGGGCCTACTCAGCAGAACTCTGCACAGAATCGCATGGAGAATCAGAAGTGTCGACATTCCCATCCAGACAGGTCGACACTCCCCATGGTCTTCAACAAAAATACTTCTCTTTGCTGCTTTCATTATGGTAAGATCGGTCACACTGACCAAGAATGCTGGCATCTGAAAGAAAGACACCACCCTCCTACCATGAAAGGTAAAAATCACGCTCACCCATAAAAGCATAGTCCACATGCACACGCACATGAACATAAAAAGAATAATCCATCTTTTGTGTGTTGTTTCTATTGTGGAAAAAATGGGCATGAGATATATGATTACCACACAATGAGGGAGGATGATGCGATTGCCCTGAAAAAGAGGAGCCAAGATGCTAAACATGTTGCTAACCCACAAGGACCCAAGCAAGCTTGGGTACCTAAAAATTCTAAATGAGAATTTTGGGTTGAGGATTCCTTGGAGCTGAGAAATGAATGGTCAGGTAAATAAAAGCTCAAGGCACAGATATGTAAATAATATTTTTTTTTATTTTGCATGTTTAGTCTTGACATGTAGATAGTGCATCATAAGTTTACCCATTTTGTTCAATAAAATTCTGCAAATTGAATTGCTTGTTTGAATGATGATTTATCCCCCTTGGTGTGAAGATGAACACATGAGCTAGATTAATTGCTCACACCCCGCTTGACCTCTGCTATTTCAAATGGTCGAGAGTTGAAAGACAAGTCATGCTTGCCCAGAACTCTTACTATGCGTGAGAAGGATCTAAGATCAAAACCTCTGCCGTGTACCAGAGATCAATTATTTCAGCTGTTTAATTCATGAGAAACTTGTTATGCTGATGAAGTTGATGTGATGATGAGTTGTTTGGTACCTGATATCAGCCACATGAAATTCTTAGATTTTGGTTTTGATGATGCATATCATGGCTGCATTTTCAACTCGTTATTCATGTTAGCATTGTTCAAAGGGGGAGTCTAGCAATTGGCATCATCATGTTGCATTTAATTAAAAATCAATTGTGAATGATTTATGTTTGCATCATCTTGTGATCTCATATACTCTAATCCAAATCATGTTTAAGAAAACAAAAAAAAATGTGTAATCATCATGCAGCATCTTCATTGCATTGTGCATTCACATAAGTCTTAGGCTGCATAGTTCTTTGCCAACCCATGCATGCTTTCAGTAGGAGTCAACATCTAAAACCAAGCTGCATGCTCTCTTAAAATAAAGTTGTATCAAATGGATGTAAAAAGTACTTTCTTGAATGGTTTGATCAAGGAAGAAGTCTGTGTGGAACAGTCCCCTGGCTTTGAGAACTCTAACCATGCAGATTTTGTATACAAGCTAGATAGGGCACTTTATGGCTTGAAGCAAGAACTAAGAGCTTGGTATGAGAGACTAAGCTTGTTCCTCATTGAGAAAGGGTACACACAAGGTAAGGTAGATCAAACACTTATCACCAAGAAGCAAGGTAAGAACATTTTGATTGTTCAAATTTATGTTGATGATATTGTGTTTGGTTTTACTAAATCTAAAATGTGTGAGGAATTTGCTAACCTCATGACTAGCGAATTTGAGATGAGCCTAATGGGAGAACTTCAATTTTTTCTCGATTTACAGGTGAACCAAGGAGAAGATAGGTGCTTCATAAGTCAAGCCAAATACATCAAGGAGCTGCTAAAAATAATTGACATGGTAAATAGTAAAATAATTACAACTCCTATGAGCACCAAAACATCACTGGATTCGGATGAAAATGGTAAAATAGTGGATGCAAAAATCTATAGAGGTATGATCGGCTCCTTACTTTATTTGATTACATCCCGACTAGATATCCAGTTTAGTGTTTGCCTCTGTGCTAGATTTCAAGCTAGTCCTAAAGTAGGACCAAGTATATTGAGATTAGGCATCACTTCATTAGAGATGAGGTCTTTAAGAAAAATTTTGAACTACATTTTGTTGATACTCTAAATCAAATTACTAATATTTTCACCAAGCCCTTGTGTAATGACAGGTTTTCAACACTCAGAAGGGAGCTTGGTCTTTGCCGACCTCAGGCCAATAAAAATTGAAATGATGATCTTGTTCAATTTAGTTGTGTGTTTTTGCAGATTGGTTTCCATGCATTGTTATAATGTAATTATGTCAATTTGCATATGGTGTAGCATTGCATGTAGTCATAATGCATAATAAAGTTGAATTCATGTTCACGATGCATTGCATGGCTTGTGTAGCATCATACTTGCATGGCTATGGTATATTAAATGTTGATGTATGGAAAGGCAGGTTATGCTTGTCTAGAAGCACTCAATATGCGTGAGACTTCACCTCCGCCAAGTACCATGCGTCACTGTCGCATATAGGCCATATAGTAAGGGGGAGTTATCTTTTTCAAGCATTCATGCATATTTTTCATCTTCATTCTGTTGCCATGAATAAGTGTACAACCATGTGTTGGGTCATGCATTTCATTTCTGCCAACTTCATGTTCGATCAGGTCAACCCCTGCATGGTTCTTGTCAACCTCTCCTTGACATTCGTCATTCCACTTGATTGCCAACATAACTCCTTGAGTGCATTCACTGCATATCCTTAGGGGGAGTCCTACTGCTATTCTTAATCTCTTGCAATCTGAACTTCATGGCTTATAGTCTGAATAAGAGATCATGAGACCGACAGCACTACGGCGTAAGAGCTTTCTATTATATGAACTAATGATCGTCCATTCAATGAAAATGGTTCAGATTTAATGATTTCCTTGAAGTTCTGATATATCTTTTGAAATCATCTATGTTCTGTGATTTTAATAAACCTTAACTAGATATTGCATGTTGTGCCTTGAATGACTCTCCTGAAATCTGAAAATCTAAACGTCATGACAATCTTGGTGATACTCTAGAGCTTAGTATTGTTTCTAAACATCTTGATGAGCTAGAATTCATGAAAATCAATTTGATAGAGCAATGATATTGTTGCACGGAGAAATATGTCACGTCATCAAATCAAGTGACGAATGATATGTCATGATGTGCCCCTGTTGTCTCTGTCTTAATTATATTTGGACTCTAGGCAGAGCACTGACATAATTGTTGAGAAATATATCTTCTCATCAAAGAAATAAGATTTGATATGTCATGACGCGACTTTGCTATCTCTGTTCATTCTGAAGCATGACTGTCAGTCTTGCCAAATACCTAGGGATACTGACGTCTAAACAACGTGTATTCTTACGGCTAGGAGGTATATACTAGACTTGATTGCTCGTAAAATATGAGTCATGTGCCTTCAAATACAAAAGTTACTGAAAAATCAAACATGCTACAATCATATAATTTCATGCTTTACTCATGTTTGTTTAGCCTCAATACTCGTTTTTGTGTTATTCCCTTTGTAGTTATTGAATATGGATATATAAGACAAGGGAAGATTACACACTGCCATGATATGCACTTTTGGTTCATTTCTATTAAAACTTGGATGTAGATGCTTTTTGAACTCTATTGATGATCTCAGATTTCATTAGCTTTGAACCATATATGTTGCTCACGGTCTGGTTAAGGTTTGCATATAATGGCTTGCTCTCATCTCCTTTCAGCTCTGGTCTCACAGACATTAGTCACCTTCTCTACCTTATCCCTCCTTTTTGCTGCTGTCAAAGGGGGAGAAAATGTCTTGTTGTGAGTCCTTTCTGAGCTAATACCTTTGTCCGTCCTTTATGCGGCCTTTGTGAGTTGTCAAAGGGGGAGAGTGAATTGTGGACGAGGGAGAGAATCTTGTAAGCTTTGAGTCTTCATATTTGATGAGGGTTTGTGCATAGCATTCACATGCTTTGATCATGCAAGCATACATATCCGCATTTACATGCTTTAATTATCATGGATCTTGAGTTGCATATCTTGAGCTGCATATGTCATAAAATTTGTCATCTTGGACATTACTGCCACATAATGACATACAGTGTTGCCATCATCAAAAAGGGGGAGAATGTTGTGCTATTGTGGTCATTTGCGTTATTTGATATTCATTGTTTTGATAATGGCTAAACACTATAAGTCATTGATGTTTTAGCACTCTTATATGACAAAACTATTTGATGTTCTTTCATGATAGATATGCCAAGGAATGGAGTGGAGATGGCAAAAGTGAAAGCTCAATGATTGCGCCCTCGCACACGGATCGACCTGGGCGGTCAGATTGCGGGGATCGACCTGCCCGGTCAGGTCGCGGGGGTAAAGGGGGCAGCGCCCCTTGAGGGGGTTTCTGGGGGCAGAGCCCCCGGAACAAAATTTTGATTATAGGAGCGATATAATCAACAGAAATCTTCAAGACAGTCAAGGTTGATGCCACAGATGAGAACGGACTGCTAAAGCACTCAAGCGACGGAGCTAAAGAGGTTAACGGACCGACCCGGGAAAACCCGGGGTCTGCCCAGCTGGCGGTCGACTGCCAGCATAGGGGCGGTCGACCGCCCCAGCCAGCAGCTCCCAGTCTGCACGAGTCTCAGTGGCGATCGACCACCAGCCCAGTAGCGGTCGATCGGAAATTCCAGGGACCATCCGTCTACAGCGTTTCTCAATAGCGGTCGACCGCCAGCTTCTGCAGGTCGACCGCTAGCCCCGAGCCAACAAAAGTTGACTTTGTTCTCCACTTCGAGAAGAGTCATTCTCCTTGTATTTGTTTAATCCTAAAGTCACCTAATCACCCACAAAACGTGGATCTAGTTTGGGGGGTGTCTATGGACCATTCAAAGTCTATATAACACATACAAGAGGGTTAGAAACCCTAATGCTTCAATTGGAACAAGAGAGATCAAGGGAGGCTAGAGGAGGTGATTCACGGGTACTATAGCACCTCCGTGAACAGTGCTTCGGGCAAGAGTTCTTCATCCATCCAAGGTGATTCAAGCTTATTTAAGACAAGGGGACCCTTTAGCTCCTGCCCTATTCATAATTGCAGAGGAGGTGCTCAGTAGGGGTCTTAACCACTTATTTTCTGAGGGCATGTGTAAATATTATCATCTCCCCCGAGGGGTGCAACCCATTTCACATTTGTTGTATGTTGATGATTCCTTAATCTTCATGAGTGGTGGAGTCCCCTCAATTAAGAAGTTACTCCTTTTTTTGGGAAGATATGAAGCAGCCTCTGGGCAACGGGTTAATGCTCACAAAAGCAGTATCATTGTTGCTAAACAAATGCCTCATAGAACCATAGCTCGCATTAGTCAGCTTATTGGATATACACATAAAAGTGGAAGCATTACCTACCTTGGAATTCCTATGTTTAAGGGCAGGGTCAAGGTTCCACATTTCAAGTATCTTATTGACAAAGTTAACAGTAAACTTGCAGGCTGGCAAAGTAAATATCTATCTCAGGCTGGCAGATTGGTGCTCATAAAGTCAGTCTTATCTGCGGTTCCTATATATACTACTGCTGCTGTTTCTATTCCATACACTCTCATTAAACATATTGGGAGAATATGCTCTAATTTCTTTTGGCAAGGACTAGAAACTATGCATAGAAAACACTGGGTATCATGGGAAAAGATTTGCAGTCCAGTCCCTGAAGGCGGTTTAGGAATCAGAGGCCTTCTTGACATACAACTATGCTTCTATGTCAAACTTATTTGGCATTCTATTCACAGTAAATCCCTTTGGGCCAATTATACAAGGAGTAAATACCTTCATAACCAGCATATTCTCAACTGTAAAACTCCTTTCCTTGCATGGATTAAAAAGCATGACTTTGATAAGGCTCTATCAATTTTCCTGACTGGCTCAAGAATGATGGTGTATGATGGGGCTAAAACCAACTTCCTAAAGGATAGCTGGTATAAGGAAAAATCATTAGCTGACATTTTATCTATACATAATCAATCGGAGCTAATTGATGTTTCTGTTAAAGATGCAATGGCAGATTTCCAGCACCCTATATGGGAGAGGTTAGAAGACCAACAGCTGAAGGAACAAGTTTAGAAATTTATAACCATTGATGGGGATGATATCCACATCATGTCTCAGTCTAATACAGGCATGTTCAGTATCAAATCCACTTATAATCTTTTGAAAGGACAGTCAGCCAGACCTAATTTGTCTCTCAAGAAGCTATGGCATAACAAATTCCCCCCAAGGCCATCTCTATTCTGCTAGAAATTATTAAACCATGATGTCCCTATTGATACCCGCATTCAAAAGAGTGGAATTTACTTGGTTTCTAAATGTGACTGCTGCCATAATTCTTATGATATAGAGGATGAAGACCATTTATTCATAAAGAGTGATACAGCCCACTGTCTTTGGAGAAAATTTGCTCCTATATTCAGCAACACATGCATGAATGTTGATTGTATTACCAGCAGATTGGAAAGCACTATAAACAAGACTGTGTTGAACAAACCCAAGGATTTCATTCGGCTGAAGCTAATGTTAATGATAGTCTAGGCAATTTGGAAATGCAGATGCTGTGCTAGATATGAAGAAAATCATACTAGTCCTATGAAAATTGCTGATATCATATCTGCAGATCTTGCTTGCTCGGTTGGAAAGATGAAATTTAAACAAGATTCCAGCTGGAATTTCTTAAGAGTGTTAGAAAGCTTTGGGATAAATATTGCTTGTTCCCACACTATTTGCATAATAGTTCGGTGGACTGCTCCTCCAGTATGATATACTTTAAATGTTGATGGTGCTTGTAAAGGGAATCCTGGTCAATCCGGGGGAGGAGGTTGCATCAGAGATCAAAATGGTCAGCTTATTTTGGGATTAGCTTACTACTATGGCCTTGGCACAAACATGGTTGCTGAATGTAGAGTATTATTAGATGGTCTTCGATTGGCTTACTTCCACAACATTCCTCTAGTAGTAATTCAAATTGATTCCCTTACTTTGACAGGCCTGCTGAAATCCAAAAAAGACCCGCCTTGGACTTTGCTCCCTTGGTGGCTACAACTACTACAGCTGCACCATACACTTCAATATCCAGTCAATCATGTATATAGAGAAGCTAACCAGCTAGCTGATTCTTTAGCTAACCATGCAGTTCATGTGGGGGAAAACAAAGAGTTTCACCATATCCGTTAGCTACCACTGTTAGCAAGGGCGTATGTTATAGCTGATGCTAGAGGCTTACCCAATTTTAGGGTGAAACATGTATAGGTCTTGTTTCTAGTTTCCTTACATACTTGTAGATAAGAGGTATGCCTCTTTCTGATGATCTAATTCTTTTTGAATAAGCAATAATATAAGCATCTAATGGTTGTTAGGTGGAGTGAGAACATTCCCTTCCTCTGGAATGGGGGTGCACTCTCCCTTTACACCATTAGATGACTGGGTTTGATAAAAAAAAAATCTTATTTCTGAAGCCATCAACCTCCAAGAAGGTGTAGAAGCAATCAAGGTTCAAGGCTGCATCCATTATCTCCTCCATCAACTCAAAGGGGATTCAAAGAAAGAGGGATCAAGGGAGATCAAAGGAGGCTTGGAAGAAGAGGTACTGTAGCCGTGAACAGTACTTCAAGCAGAAGTTATTCATCCATTCCAAGGTGATTCAAGCATAGATCTGAAGCAAGCAACCTCCAAGGAAGCAAGAAGCAATCAAGATTCTCAAAGGTGATTCAAGCTCATATCTCAATCCAGCAACCTCCAAGGAAGAGTAGAAGCAAGCAAGGCTATCAAGGTGAACCATTGAAGCTCATTTCTCAAGGGAGATCAAATCTGCATCCTTATCTTCTTCATCAACTTAAGGTGATCCACGCAAGATCCTTTCACAAGGAAGAAGATACCACTGAAGCACCAGATTCAAGCTCCAGCAATCTCAGACAAGATCTTTTCTCTTTGAGCATATTCCATTACTTGTTTGAGTGTTTTCAATTTGTTCTCGTTTCATTTTGTTCAAACCATTGAAACTGAAGATCGTCCCTACCAGTGGTTAGTAGGAAGGCAATCGGAAGTTGTCCGATCTGCAGTGTTGACGTCCCTACCGGTGGTTAGTAGGAAGGCAATCGAAAGCTATCCGATCTGCGGTGTTGACGTCCCTACCGGTGGTTAGTAAGAAGGCAATCGGAGGTTTTTTCGATTTGCGGTTCAGTGCGTTGCACTAGTGGAGCCTCACCGGATTTGATGAGGGGTGGATGTAGGACTGGGGATTCAGTCCGAACCACCTTAAAATCCTTTCTATTATAGTTTGCTTGTGTGATTACTTCGTGATAGATGCATGCTTAGGTTCAATATTTATATTACTTATTCATCTTGCTAAGCAAATTGTTGTGTGCTACGCTAAGCTAGTTATATTCTGCTGCAATTCTTTTTATCTAGCTTTAAAGTGGGAAGCATTTCGAAAAGAGGGGTGAAGGGGCGTGATCTCGCGCTTGTCCTGAGCTGGGAGGATGATCACCGGGAAGTGAACTGCAAAGAAAGGGAAACAGATCAGGGGGCCCAGGGATGGTTCCCTGGGGAAAACCCTCCGATGCCTAAGTCAGTAGAGCACTGGTGGAAGATAGAGAGGGAGGTAGAAAGAGGTGCACGAGATCCCCCAACACCAAGGTGGTGAAGTGGTTCCTGCTCAGGGGTTTTTAGGCGTGTATTGCCATTTTCTTCCACTGGAGGGAATCCCTGGTTTACATAGTGTGCTCACCTTATGAGTCCCGTAAGCTGAGGAGTTTCAGGCGAGAGTTACGTCCTCATCATGGGATCGTTACGTCCTCATCGTGGGATTGTAACGTCCTCATCGTGGGCTCTTCATGGCCTTGAGGGATCATGGCTCTTTTATCCTCGTAAACTCCTGTTCATAAAGGGCTCTTCAACGGCTGCGTGGATAAGCACTCGTCAGTTGGTCCGATCATAAAAGGTGCCAGACCTGTCCGGGCGATAGGCATGGCTCGGACGGAGTCAGGTCGGAGTGGGAGCAGGGCGCCTGCCTCTATCCCGGTGAAGGGATAACTCAGGCATGGGTCCTCCTCCGTTCTGACGCTCGGGCCTTCCGAGCCTAAGGGCCGCCGAGGAAGGGGGGATCCTGAGTAATCTTTATTGGGCTTTTTAGCCTAAGTGGGCCCCGTGGGGCTGTCACTTGGATGAGCTGAGCCTCGTTCGGTCCTGACGGGCCTAGTTTGGATGCTCTTATATGGACTACAGAAATCCCCCTCTCCACTTGTCCCCCTCCTACTCCCGAGCTTTAGTAAGCTCAGAAGAGTAGCTATTTTGGGGTTTTGGACCAGCGTGGCTCAGGTGGGTGGAGATCTGGCGGTGTCAGTAAGCCACGTGTCGTGGTCACCTGGGCCCGTGTTAATGATGATCCTGACGAATTTGAACTGAAGGGGCCCCCTTTCTCGGAGGTCAGAACAACGTGTCGCCTCCCGCGTGGGGATATAGGCGTTGGGCGCTTGTTGTCATTCCAGAATCCTTCCATCTTAGGGTTTTGGCTCTCCTCCGTTCTTTGCTTTTGGGGCTCTTCGATGCGCCGTGAGGACGCGACGGAAGAGTAGAGGCTTGCAGCGGCGTTCGAGGAGTTGGCAGAGATAATCGCGGAGGCAGTCCTGCGGCTTCCTCCTCCCCCGAATCTTCAGAGTCTCGAGACCGCCTTTCCTCAGAGTCTTCTCCGGATTCCATAGCGGACCAGCGCACGGAGGCTGAGGAGTGGGAGGACGAGCCAGTGGCAAGGGCGTCGGTTCCAAACTGTAGCGAACTCGGGGAGGCGGATGTGAGGAGGTTGGAGCACCAGTATCGCCTGCCCCACAAGTTCAGTTTTGCCGCAGCTTCTCCATATGAGACGAGCCTGGACTCTCATATAGGCCACATCTGTATGTTTCTTCTGTCGTGGAAGGGTGGATTCCGCCTTCCTTTCAAACCTTTCGTTCTCCAGCTCCTCAATTTTTTCATGTTGGCGCCCATTAAGTTGGTAGCCAACTCTTATCTTCTTCTTTCCGCCTTCTACATTCTCTGCCGCCAGTGTGGGGTTCCTCCTTCTATGGGCCTCTTTCACTATTTTTTTGAGTTGAAAGCACGCCCTTCGACTGGGAAGGGCTTCTACTTCATCCAGGCGAGGCGAAATAGCAGTTGCATCTCCCTGGCGGCAAAGGATTCTTCCCATAAGGGGTGGAAGACTCAATTCTTCTGGGCGGGGATTTGTTCAGTGCAGGAAACCTGGAGGTGCCCAGTAATCCCCAATTTCCACCCAAATATCCCTCCCAGGCAGGATGAGTTCCCTCCACATGTGGAGAAATACGCAGCCATCTTGCTGAAGCACCGCCAATCCATCGAAGAGCTGGTTACTCCAGAATATATCGAGTAGTGTCTTCTTATGCGGCTGCATCCATCGGGCTCAGGTGCCACAAACTAGATTCTCTTTCAGATGTGGGGATCATCTTTCTTTTCCTGAATATGTCTTCTTCTCCGTGCAGACACCGGGCGGGAAACTCTGAAGGAGGCCGCCGAGGTGATCGAGCTTGGTGATGACTCGGCTGCTCCCGCGGGTCGCTCCCGAGCCAGAGATAAGGGCAAGGGAGCGGCCCAGGGTGAATCCTCCAGACCGCGGGGGTCCAAGCGCAAGGACCCTGTGGAGGGTATGATCCGGGCCGCTGCGAGGGCCAGGAAGTAGGACAAGAAGGCCGGAGTCATGCCCGCGGTTGAGGGCGACCTTGCCGCGGCTCGCCCCTCCGCCGAGCGTGATGGGGCCGACCCTACCGGGCGAGCTCTCCCACCCGCCGAGTCAGAGGGGGCCGAGGAGGTTGGGGTTGCCCCTGCGGGCGGCGATGATGCGGGCTCGGTTCCTTCTTCGACCGGGATCGAGGGGGCCGAGGATGCATCTGCAACTGGCAGCGGTGCCGACCCGGCTCTCCCCTCGGTAAGAACCGAGGGGGCCGTAGCCGAAGTGAGGGATGCTGGGACCGTGGCTGGCGCTTCAGGCGGTGGTGCAGGTGCCGAGCCGGTCCAAGTTGAGAGGCCGCAGGAAAATCTGGCCAGGACGCGAGGGGCGACCGAGGCTGGGGCTCGATCCGAGCCATACGGTGGGGCGTCGGGCGATGGGGGGTTCTCCGTACCGGCGGCCTTGGAGAGGCTTGGTATCTCGGGCCCCCTGCACCAGGTATGCCGCGGTATATCTGTGAAGGTGAGGGGGGGAGGTAGGCAGCACTCCCTTTCCACGGCTCTCGCCGGGGTTATGGAGGGCGGCCTGGCCCTAGCCCAGATGGGGGCTGTTCTGGCAGAAGCGTATGCTCGGTCGGAGTGGGAGTGAGCGAACCTGGCCTGGACCCTCGGTGGGTCGGACAGGAGGTTGGCTCGGCTCGTCGAGGAGCGTGATGGGCTTTGGCGGGAGCTTTCCTCAATCAGGGAGCTGATACGGTCGAGCCAAGTGGAGACCCGGGCTCTAGCCGAGCAGCTAGCCAAGGCCCGTGAATCGCTTGAGAGGAAGAATCGGCTTCTCGAAGAGGAGCACCTAGCACGCGTAGAGCTGGACGGCCGGTGGGAGACCGAGCGTGCCGAGCTAGTGGACCGAGCGGAGGAAGCCGAGCGTCTTCGGTGGGAGGCCAAGGTTGATCGGGCCGAGGCGGAGAAGCAGGTGGCGGAGGCCACAGAACGGACGACTGAAGCCGAGTGGAAGTCAGCCGAGGCAGAGCGGAGGGAGTCTGAGCTCGCTGATAGGGTGGGATCGGCCGGGGTGGAGGCTCTCGAGTAGTACAAGAGCTCAGAGGCCTACCGGGTCGACCTTAAGGAGGCTGTCCTCCCTTACTACGAGCTAGGACTTCGCCGGGGCGTCCGCAAGGGATTCAAGCAGGGCTACGATCGGGCCGTCTATTATGCCGAGGAGTAGGCATCTGGGGTAGTTGATTTCCCGTCTGGGCAGTGTTATGACTCGGAATTATCATCCTCCAGTTCCTCTGCTTCGGCGCAGGATGAGGAGGATCGGGGGGGCTCATCATTCGAGGAGTCGCCAACTCCGGATGCCTCGGGAGGGCACGCAACCGAGACAGTTCCCACACCGGTGGGGTCAGTGCCAGGGTTAGCCATCACCGAGGATGCCAGGGGCAGACCGCTCGAGCCCTCTATTTCTGAGCTTCAAGGTGGGCCGGAGGCCTGATGTACTTGCTTCGCTTCTCTTTTTGTATGCCTTTTTCCCTTTTTGAAGGAAAAAACTTCCTCTTTTGTGAAAAAATAAATAAGGTAATAGTGTTATGATGGAGACTTATCTGTTCTATATCACCATTGCCGTATCTTGTTCAGCGTATCTGCAGTGGTTGGAAAGAGCCGATACTTTCTGCGTGGATCTCGCCTGATGGTTGGGTGAGCGTCAGACAGGGTGTCTTTCCGCTTTCTCATGCTTTGAACGCTTGGCCACTTCGTGTGTCCCGCTGGGGCGGAAGATGAGAAGTTTGAGGTGACTGTTCATAGGGAGAAATCCCTTTGGTGTGTTTTCGAGGAGAGAATCATTTAAGGCAAATAGCCTCCCTTTGCCTATAAAAGGTCTGAAGGGCGTCTCTTCCTCTCCACCGCTTAGGGGTTTCCCTGACAGTCTTTCCTCATTACTTCTTCACGTGGCATTGTGCCGTTGCATCTGTAGCATGGAAGACGTTCCGGAAGATGAGGCTACCGACGTTGGGGGGCAGATAGTTCTCGCTGCTTCGGATTTGAAGAGGGTTTGACGATCGTCGAACGGAATTGAAGAGGGTTCGACGTGTGGAGGCACGTCATCTTCTCTTTATTAGTTTCGGCGGCGCTTGCAGGGGTGCGAGATGGTGGACGGATGGGGGCATCAGACATCCCTGCCGCCCGTCCCTTCCTACTCGCTCCACGGAGGGGAGGAGGAAGCCAACTAAGCTCCCTCCCTTCCGGGCCTTCCCCTGCCTCCTCGCCTAGCTCTGCTGGTTTCTTTTTCTTTCTGGCAACCTCTTTTTCCCTCTTCTGCTCTGCTCCTCCTTTCTTTCACTCTTCAGAGGGTGCCTACACCCTCTTTCTTCCAAAGAGTTGGTAGGTTGGCGGGGAAGATGCTTTCATATGCATTCCCTCTCCCCCTTCTCTTTCAAGTTCAACTTGGAAGGTAGCCTTCTCTTTCCTAATCCCTCTGTCACCTTTGTCTCGAGCTACCCGAGCCAACGGGGTTGACTATCCTTTATCCGAGTCAGTTTCTACACGAGGCAGAGTCAGTGGCTGGACGCAGGAGGGTCATCCGAGTCAGCCGAGCGATGGGCTCATACGACGGTGCCAGATGAGTTTTTTGCTTTTTTGACATGTATTTTCTTGGCTTCGGCCTTCCTGATGTACAAGCGGGTTGTTTGAATAAAAGAAAGGAGCCTTTTGTTTTATCTCATGTCGTTTGCATAATACTCAGTACTCAGAAGTAGAACTTGCGTAATGTAGTCGCATTCCAGGTCCGAGGGATGAGCTCTCCTTCCATCGTGGATAGACGGTATGCTCCTTTTCCGAACGTCTCGACCAGTCGGTAGGGGCCTTCCCAATTAGGGGATAACTTGCTCGCCGCCTCAAGTGGTCGAGAGGCTTCGGCTTTTCTGAGGATGAAGTCTCCCGGCTGAAAGTGTCTATCTCAGACTTTGGCGTTGTAGTATCGAGTGAGGCGGCGTCGATATTCCATTGCTCTGATGCTGGTAATCTCTCGGACTTCATCTGCTAGGTCGAGGTTTTCGAGTAGTTTCTGGTCGTTTGCCTCGGACGAGAAGCAGATGACTCGGAGGGAGGGGTTGCTAATCTCCAATGGGATCACGGCCTCGGTGCCGTGTACCAATTGAAAGGGGCTTTCACCGGTTGCCGTTCTGGGAGTCGTTCTATGTGACCAAAGTACGTTCGGCAATTCCTCAAGCTAGCTGCCCTTGGCTTTGCCGAGCCTAGTCTTAATGCTTTTGAAGATAGTCTTATTGGCATTTTCGACCAGCCCGTCAGCCTGAGGGTGGGCGACCGAAGTGAAGTGATTGTGAATGTTAAGGTCGGCGCACTTGTCTCGAAAATAAAGAGAATCAAATTGCCGACCGTTATCGCTTACTATCACCCGGGGGATGCCGTAACGACAGATGATCGACTTCCAGACGACTGTCTCGGTGATCCTTGCTGTGGCTTCGGCCTCGATCCACTTAGTGAAGTAATCGATGGCGACGATGATGAACTTCTTCTGGGCCTGGGCCGTGGGGAACGGCCCGAGGATGTCGATTCCCCAGCGAGCGAAAGGGTAAGGCTCGGCTAGGGTGACGAGCTACGTTGCTGGCTGATGGACCAAGTGGTCGAAACGCTGGTAGCGGTCACAGTGTTGTATGTAGGCTGAGCAGTCGCGCTGTAGGGTGGGCCACCAATAACCTTGCCATAGCAAGATCCTGGCGAGCGACCTTCCCCCTAAATGCGCTCCGCACAGACCTTCATGAACCTCTTCGATCGCTCGGTTGGCTTCGTCGACGCTGAGGCACTTCAAGAGGGGGCCGGAGAAGGATCTCCGGTAGAGAGCGCCATCCAGAGTGACGAATCACCGAGCTTGGTACTTCAACCTTCGGGCTTCCTGAGGGTCGGGAGGCTCCTGAGAGTCTTGAAGCCATGATAGATAGGGGGTACGCCAGTCGCTTGGGGAGGCCAAGTCAACAGCTAGGAGCTCCAAATCGATGCTCGGTCACTCTAGCTCTTCGAGAAGGACCGATTGAGTACCCTCGGGGTCAAGAGAGGAGGCCAGCCGAGAGAGGGCATCCGCTCGGGAGTTTTCCTCCTGAGCTATTCGGACTACCTCAAAACTCTCGAACTGTTGTGCCACGGTCTTGACCAGTTGGAGGTATTTGATCATCGGTGCTTCTCGAGCTTCATAATCACCGTTGACCTAGCTAGCGACCAGTTGGGAGTCAGTGTGGATCCTGACTCGCTCAGCCCCTAATCATCGGGCCATGCGGGCTCCCGATATGAGGGCCTCATACTCGGAAGCATTGTTAGATGCTTGGAAGTTGAACTTCAGGGCGTACTGTAACTCTGCTCCTTTGGGGGACTTCAAGAGAATCCCGGCGCCGCTCCCGGCCGAGTTGGAAGATTCGTCGACGAACAGTTCCCAGGTCGGCCCGGGCGCGGATGGAGATCTTTCTTCAATCGGATGGTGCTTTCGGCGATGAAGTCCGCAAGCGCCTGGCCTTTGACAGCCGAGCGAGGCCGATACGATATATCGTAGGCCCCGAGCATGATGGCCTACTTGACAAGGCGTCCCGAGACTTCAGGGTGAGCAAGGATCCTCTTCAATGGTTCATCGGTCAGCACAGTGATGGAGTGCCCTTGGAAATAGGGTCAGAGGCGCTTGGCCGAGGTAACCAACGCTAGCACGAGTTTCTCGGTTGCGGGGTACCTTTTCTCAGTCTCGTTGAGCACCTTGCTGGTGTAGTAGACTGGTCTCTCGATTCCTGAGTCATTTCTGACTAGGACCGAGCTAACTGTGGATGGAGTTGCCGAGAGATAGAGATATAAGGCCTCACCTGGGACAGGCTTGGAAAGCACTGGGGGCGAAGCCAAGAACTCCTTAATCTCGGCGAACGCTCTTTGGCATTCCTCGTCCCACGTGAATGTAGCAGATGCCATTTTAGGCCCCCTCAACAGCTTGAAGAAGGGTAGGCATCGTTCAGCCGCGAGGGATAGGAACCTGCTGAGCGCAGTAACGCGCCTGGTAAGACGTTGAACATCTTTGATGCAGGTGGGTGGGCGCATGTCCAGGATGGCCTGGACCTTGTCGGGGTTGGCCTCGATCCCATGCTAGGTGACTAAGAAGACCAGGAATTTCCCGGACCTTACTCCGAAGGGGCACTTGGCAGGATTGAGCTTCATGTTGTACTTCAGGAGGGTGTTGAAGGTTTCCGCTAAGTCAGTGAAGTGGTCCTCGGCCTTGGGGTCTTCACGAGCATATCGTCGATATAGGCCTCGGTGTTCCGACCGAGCTATCCCTCAAACATATGATTAACCAGCCTCTGGTACGTGGCTCTAGCGTTCTTCAATCCGAAAGGCATCCGGGTGTAGCAGTGTACGCCGAAGTTGGTGATAAAGGTGGTCTTCTCGATGTCTTCAGGGTGCATCCTGATCTGATGGTAACCTGAATAGGCATCCAGGAAGCTGAGTATCTCATTGCCCGAGGTTGAGTCAACCAGTTGGTCGATGCTCGGCAAGGGATAGCAGTCCTTTGGGGTAGCCTTGTTCAAGTCGGTGAAGTCCACGCACATCCACCACTTTCCCGAAGCTTTTGGTACTAGGACGATGTTAGCCAGCCACGTCGGGTACAGGACAGGTCTAAAAAGGCCAGTCTTTTGCCCCTTGGTGACTTGCTCCTTAATAATCGCCTACTTTTCTGGCGCGTGCTTCCTTCTGCGTTGTTGTACGGGCTTCATGGCTAGGTCGAGGTTGAGCTTATGCATCACCGTCTCCTCCGATATCCCGGGGAGTTGATCATCAGACCATGCAAAGACTCGGACGTACGCGGAAAGGAACTTCTTGTATTGCTGTTGCACCTCAGATGTTAGGTCGGCTCTGATCTTTACTCCTAGGGTCGGGTCATCGTTTAGGGAAACCGCTAGCAATTCGCCTCCAGGTTCGACGGTTGCGGATTTTTCCTCAACTTCTTGGGGGCCCTTGTTCTTCCCATCCGGCCTTGTGGCTTCAACCGAGCTATTGTAGCACCGTTTGGCCATGGCCTGGTTGCCTCGGACTTCCCCCAACCCATTTTTGGTGGGGAACTTCATCTTTTGGTGATAGGTAGAAGGCACCGCTTTCGTTCGGCTGAGGATTCCCCGGCCGAAGATTGCGTTGTAGGCTATCATACCTTTAATCACTATGAAGTCCACCATGACCGTAACGGTTTTGGGTGGGGTGCCAAGATTAACCGGCAGGCTTAGGGCTCCCTCGGGATAAGTGGCCTGGCCATTGAACCGGTATAGGGGGGTTCGAATCGGGCGGAGTTTAGACGGATCCTCCCCCACCTTAAGGAAACACTCATAGGATAATACATCAGGGGCACTTCCATTGTCAACTAGAATCCTGTCTACGTTACAATGGTTTATTGTGGCCGATATGACTAGGGCGTCGTCATGCGGGGTTCTTAGCCCTTCCAGGTCTTGGCCAGAGAAGACTATGACCTGGGGCTCACTCGGCGGCGCCCTGGGAGGCTCGATGGCCCGGATCTCCCGCTCAGCATGACATTTCCTTCCTCGGCCACTATCTCCTCCTGATGCAGCTCCTCCGGTGACGACGTTGATGCGGACTCCTCGGGGGGCGTTGTCGATTTCTTCTGGGGTGCCCCGATCTTCCTGGTGCCCGGCCACGAAACGGGAGAGGTGCCCCTGATGAACGAGATGCTCGATCTCGTCCTGGAGCTGATGGCAGTCACCGGTGTGATGCCCGTGGTCACTGTGGAACAGGCAATGCTTGCTGCGACTGCGGTTCTTTGACTTCATTGGCTCGAGTTGGTGGAGGAGGCCCGAGCCTTTGATGTCTTCATATATCTCGTACACTGGAGAGGTTAGGGGACTGTACCGCTCGTACTTCCATGATGGTTCCTTGCGTTCCCCGTCCCGATTTCGCCTTTTTCTTTGGCCCGAGCTTGGCTCGGGTGCCCGCTTCTTGTTGTTGCATCCCTATGGTTTTGATGATGTCTCACACTATACATCAATCTTCTATCTCTAGATTTATGCTGGTTCATCACCTAAGTGACTTCAGTTCATATGCTGTTTCATTAATTCATCTATCAACACTGTTTGGTTAATATGGACAGTCGTGAGTCGACTCATCAGCAAGGGTGGGTCGACACATCAGAACATTGATATCTTGGGTACCAAAGTCTATACACCAGCTTGATCTATTTAGTCTGTACATTGGCATATCCTCTTCTAGTCTGTACATCGGGCACTTTCTAACTGAAGTCCATACACTGGTCTCAATACTCAAAGTCAGTTCACCTCAACCCTATACATCCTTCCAAGCTTCACGTCTATACACTGGCTGCTGCATTCTCATGATGTCTACACACCCGATAGTGTAAGTCTATACATCGCCCAGTGTCTTGTTTGCATAGTCTGTACAATGCCTGCTTTACACAATCAAAGTCTACACATTGCTTGTCAACAGGCTCGCACACACTAAAGTACATACATTGCACAAAGTCTGAACATTGCTTCAGAGATAGCTTCAGCAAAGTCTATACATAGACTGGCAGTCTTCATGCTAAGTATATACATTCCTTGAGTCCAAGTCTGTACAGCGTCCGTTGTCTAGAATCATTGAAGTCTGTACATCGGACTGCTTCTTTTGAAGTCTACATATTGGCTCTTTCACTTCTGCAAAGCATGTACATTAGACTGTGGCAAAGTCTATACATTCAGTTCCTTGGGCAAAGACTATACATCGCTAAGTCTGCACATTGCCTTCAGCTCAAGCGTTCAAAGCCAAGTCTATACAACGCCAAGTCAATACATTGAACAGTTCTCCAAGTCTATACACTGGACTGTGTTTCACCAACACTGTACATTCAATATCTTTTCCTACGCTTGGCCAAGTCCATACACTCAGACATTTCCCTACGCTTTCCTGGCCAAGTATATACATCGCTAAGTGTGTACATTGCATTCTGCTCAAACGTTCAAATCCTTCAAACGCTGTACAGCGTGAAGTCTATACATTAGCTCAGGAGCTTCAAGTCTATACATTGAACTGCTCTTCAAAGTCTGTACAGCGTCCGTCTCAGCCAGCGTCTCATGCTGTGTCTTAGACAAGTCTGTACATCGGCTTCATTCGCTCAAGTCCATACATCCACAGTGGTTCATCAAGTCTATACATTCACTAGTGGTTCTTCCATGTCTGTACAACGCTGAAGCCTTCACAAGTCTATACAGTGCTTGAGCTTCACCAAGTCTGTACATCGCTTCAAGCGATTCAAGTCTATACAGACTGGCTTCACATCCAGAGTCTGTACATCGGTTCAACAGCCGATCGTCTCATTCAGGCCTTTGCAAGTCCATACAACCTAGCGTCTCTTGCATCGTCTCACCCTGGCATAGTCTATACACTGGCTCAAGCATGTCGTAGTCTATACATCACCGTTGGGGTTCAAGTCAATACATTGCTCACCGTCTTATTAAGAGTCTCACACTGGTTCCAAGTCTGTACACTGGTTAGGCTTCGTGAAGTCTACACAGTGGCTGAGCTTTGTAAAGTATACACATTGGTAAGTCTCGTTTGCATTGTTCATAAGTCTACACACTACCATTCGTTTGCATTGTTCATAAGTCTATACACTGCCATTCGTTTGCATTATTCATATGTCTATACACTGCCATTCATGCGCATTGTTCATATGTCTATACACTGCCTTCACATGCGATTTGTTCATTAAGTCTGTACACTCTCTCACGTTGTACACACTTACTCAGTTGATGTTTCTGAAGTATATACATTCTTGTTAATAGCCTGAACTGACTAAGTATATACATTTCTTCTGTCTGTCTGCAGGCGATTCAGACTGATGATTGGGCACGTGAACCGAGGTTGGCACTTGACACGTGATCCAAGACAACAGGCACATGACACGTGGATGGCAACCTAGTCAGGATGCTGCCAAGTGGTCAAAATTCAAATGATCTAGCAAAAAGTTCATGGGTGGGAACCTGGCAGCCACACGCCAACATATGCTATAAATATAGAGCTTCATCCTTCAGTAGTAGAGACATCGTGAAAAGAAAAAGTAGAAGCCATTGGTGAGAGTTTGCACGATCCAGAAAAGAAAAAGAGCAGAGAGTTCCAGATCCGAGAGGAGTTTATTCGAGAGAGAGAGCAGTGTTTGTGGTTTGATGAATTGCTTCATTTGAAGCTACATTTTGTATTGGTTTCAGAACCGACTGCTTCTTCATTGGTTTTTGTTTCTCCTTTGTTTTCGTTTCATTTCGTTCATCCTTCTGATTTGAATTGGTTCCCCTCCGGTGTGTGGAGGAAGGGAGTATTACTCCAGTTTCCCTCTGGGTTGCAGAGGAAGAGAGATCTGTGATCTCTGGTGTTGTTAGTGACAGGTTGTCATTAACAGTTTCCCTCCGGTGTGTGGTGGAAGGGAGAGGATTCTCCGGTTGTGTTCTAGCTGGGAGCTAGAACATGTTTCAAGTTCTGTGGGTAGCAGAGCTTCGTTGAGGGATTTGTTCCCCTTGGTTGTTCAAGCTGTGTGGCAGCATGTTGTTCGCAGACTGAGTCTGCAGTGATCTAGCATTGTCTAGTGGAATCCTCACTCTAGTTGGAGTGAGGGGTGGATGTAGATTGCGGACTGCAATCGAACCACCTAAAAAACTGAGTGCCTCTTCTATGGTTTGCTGTTGTTATCTGCGCTCTCCATCTGCTTGTCTCTTTGCTTCCATGTGATCAGCTCTTCATTTTCATTTACTTATACTGCCTCGCTTGGTGACTGTATTTACATTTCTCTGTGTGCGGGTTAAGAAGGGGCGTTAGCAGTAGAGTTTATTTTCCGCCTAAGTCTCTGCAAATTGGGAGTGATCTATTCATCCCCCCCTTCTATATCACTCTTGTTGCGCTAACAATTGGTATCAGAGCAGGTTTACGCCATGTGGACGAATGGTCAAGGAAATGCTGGTGGTCCTAGAACCTTCATGGCCGAAGGTCAATCCATTAGTCGCCCTCCGTATTTTGATGGTAGTAACTATGTGTTTTGGAAGAACAGGATGGAAGTGTTCATCAGGGCTCAGAGTCATAAACTGTGGAGAGTAATCACGGTGGGGCCATATGATCTACCACCAAACGAGGACGCTTGGACAGATGACCATGTCAAGCTCTCCTCACTCAACTGGATGGCGCTGAATATCATCCAGTGTGCTGTTCACCCAGAGGAGTATGCCCGTATCTCTGCCTACAAGACTGCCAAGCGAATGTGGGATGAGCTGCAATTGATCTATGAAGGTACAGCTCAAGTGAAAGCCTCGAAGGTAAACCTCTACACTTCTAAGTATGAAATGTTTAAGATGAATGCAGACGAGAATATAACTGAAATGTATGCCAGGTTGTCTTTAATCACAAATACTCTTAAAGGGCTAGGGAAGGATCTTGCTGAGGCAGATATAGTCAGGAAAATCCTTAGATCTTTATCCCCGGCATGGCACACTAAGGCCATTGTGATTGAGGAGTCAAAAGATTTGACTATCTTGACTGTGAATGAACTCATAGGATCCCTTATGACCTATGAGATGAACTTCCAAGGAGGTGGAGAAGGAAGTGAGAGGAAGGGTAAAAATATAGCTCTAAGTGCTTCCCGCAACAAGGGTAGCAACAGCGGGAGTAGCAGCAGTAGCCCCGAGTCCGAGTCCGAGCTTGAAGTCAAATCTCGACCAGGAGGAGCAGGCTATGCTCACTAGACAGTTCAGAAAATTTTTGAAGAAAAAGGGAAAGACCTTTAGGAAGAAGAAGCCACACTCTTTCAACAAGAGTGCTGAATTTACTAGTTACAGGGATAGAAATCCTAAGAGACTGACTTATTTTAATTGTAACAAATAGGGACATATGAAAGGCGAATGCCCAGACCTCCAGAAGAAGGGTCCCTATCTTCAGAAGAAAAACATAAAGGTGCAGAAGAAGAAGAAGAAGCCACAGGCGATGGTCTGCACATGGAGCGAGGAAGAAGAAGACCCCGTGATGGGAATCGACGCCGAGCATGTACTTTTTATTTTGTATTTATGTCCTTTTAGTTTGTGTTTATATCCTTGGGAAAGTATGTACGCAAATGTAAGGCTTTATAAGCCAAAGAGTCATTCCCATGGATTGTGTGGGTTTTTGTGCAAATGTGTAGTAGGTCCAGCTAGGGGGCCCCCTCCCCTTCCCCATTGGTCCACCTCATCCATGTGGGGCTGGTCAACCATCCTAGGTGGCCATCTAGAAGGTTTGAATGCTAATTGACCACATGGGAGACAAAGGGGTTAAAATTTCAAAGGTAGGCCACCTACCTTACCTACCTAGTCAAAGGAGTGCCCATTCATATGTAATTTATTTATTTTGAGTTTTGACCACATGGGGGATGAAAATGACATATTTCCCACGAAATTATCTGCTCCCCCACCCCTTGATATTTTCTATATAAGCCTATGTATAGTGTCATTAGAGATTAATGAAGAAATGAAGAAAAATTTGTAAAATTGGCTTGAGCCATTGAAGGGTGTGCCCTTGTTCCTCTCTCCCCCTGGTGTTCTTCTCCTCCAACCTCAATTTCTAGAGTGATTCTATCTTCTATCATCTCCTCTCAACCTTCGGTGATCGTTTGTGCCGCCGCCGCCGCCGTTCGTGCCGCCTTTGAGCCGCCACGGGATCGTCTTCGGTTTTCTGTCCTGCTAGATAGAGGTACAGTTCGTGAATTCCTGAAGCTCGCCACAAGCTCATATCGACGTCAAATTTTGAGGGTTGGTTTATATCTTATAGCCTCTTCTCCACAAAAAATTTCAGGTCCAAATTCCCCCGTTTCATAGTGTTTCCACTTCGTTCATTCCCCAAACTCAGATCAGATCTGTCTCTGTCTACAGTGACAGAACCTTTGAGTTCGTCCCCTTCTACCACCCTTTTGAATTTCTTTTGCCCTCCCAATTTAACTGAGGTTTCTGTCCATTTTTCCCTACCACCACCATTTTTATTAATTTTTTTTGAGTCTTTTACCTATTTTTCAAAATTCATGTTCTACCGGAGCTACAGTACTTCCAGCCAGATCCCAGATCCGACCTTCTTCCAGTAAACAAATCATAGAAATTCATAGACACCTCCAAACGTGTCCAAACCAACTTTGCCATCTTCCCAACTCCAAATCCTACAACTTTCATGAAGAAGTCAAAGTCTGAATCTAAGGTCTTCCTAGCGGCCAACGGCAGTTATCAGAGATCAGCTCTACAGATCTGAGTGTTCAGATACTGTACAACAGGATATTATAAATTCCATAAGTCCAGATCAGCGAAGATTCAGGCCAGATCTCTAAGTCTACATTGAAGTACTTCGAGTCAGCTTTCCAACGGCGCCAGTCTCGTGTCGATCCGACATCGGGGCTGATCGCAGCGCCCATTCTCGCCGGAGCGCGCGCTGCAAAACAGCAGCAACCAGCCCGTGGACAGCAAACCCGACGGGTGCCGATCGGAGCCGCCCGACCTCCGGGCGACGTTCCAGCGTGCCGCTAGCCCAGGGATCACCTCCACCAGTGTCCCCACCACAGTGGTGACACCGGGTCCCACACGGCCCCTCCGGACAGCACGTGGGCCCCACCGTCACTAGTTCGGGTGCTGCCGAAGCTACGCGGAAAGCCGCCCGTCAACCCGTATTCGGTCCTCCCGGGCCCCGTTGTGTCGCCCTTTACCTCCCTGCGTGGAGTGGGAATATTTCCATTGCTGTACTATTCATGTATTAACCGTCCCGGGAGCACGAGTTCGGCCGGGCCCGTCGTCCCCACGCCGAGTGCGTGGAGGTATCGTCTTCGCTCCTACACTTGGCATTTCACTTATTTCATATATGCTTGTTTATGCCACTGCTAGAGAGCATGTTTTAGGACCTAGCTTGCTATAATTTCATATCACCGCTGCTGCGAGAGAGTGAGCGAGACCGTCCCGTGACCCGATCCGGGCACGAAAGTGCGAGCCGACCACCCTAGCTCTTGCCGGTTTCTCAACCGTGCACGTCCGACGCTTCCCTCGTTAAGGGACGATCGCGAGCTTGTCGTGTCCGTGGTCCCGTCCCGCATCAATTTGGTATCAGAGCGAGTTTGAGTCTAGGGTGTCAAAAAAGAAAAGAAAAGAGTGTCATTCATTAGTCATTTACGTCTAGTCATTAGTCTGTTTAAGTCGAGTCTAGGATCACCATTGTTTTAAAACAAAAAAAAAAGAAGTGTCTTTTGCATCGCATCCCAATAACCCGGTATATCAAAAGGTGTTGCCCGAACGTTAGGCTACGCCTATCGGGAAGGCCGCACACTTGCGCGAGTGGTCTTCGGATCGGTTATCTCCGCCACGTACCGAGTCTTGGTCGTCATGTTTAGGGTTGTAGTCCATTGTCTAGGTGGTTCATCTACTAGTGTCGACGTCCCCACCCACTAGTCCCTAATCCCCATGGATTCCCAAACACCCGGATGGTGGAGATACTATCTCAAATGGAAGGACCACCCGAACCACCCCACGAGGCCCGAGACCCGAGACTTCTACGGGTCCGATGACCCGAGTGTCTATCTAGAATGGGAAGCCATCATGGATGATTACTTCGAGGTGTACATTATGTACGGGCCCATGCAAGTCGATGTTGCCAAAAGGCGACTTTTTGGTGAAGCCGCCGCAACTTGGAGGAACATCAAATATTGGAGGGAGGATAGGGATCTAAGGCCCATCGAGTCATGGTGGGAAATGAAGAGAGCGCTTAGGAGGGCCTACTTGCCCCGCCCACCTACTTCCAACTACGGAGGTCATACCACTCACCCACCCCACCAACTCACCCACAACCAAGTGGGCCACACCGCTACCCAATCCCACCCCTTCACCGCCGTCCAAGCCCAACAAAGCGACCCCAATCTAGTGGCCAGCCCAAGCACCTCCAACCAACCTCCCCTTGGCACCCCCATCCCAACCCCCTCAAGTACCTCCAACCGAGTGGAAGCCCCACTTATAGCCGAGCCTAGGACCACACCTAGGTCGAGGGACGAGGAGCGAGTCCACCCCAAGGTCCCTACTCCAACCCGCTCCTTTGAGGAATGCAAGAAAATGATTTCGGATTTATTGGAGAGGATAAGTGCTTCTTCACCTCTCGTAGGTGCTCCATCACCACCCGCTCCTTCCGAGCTCTATTCGGAACCTTCTTCTTTGGAGCTACCAAAGCCCGAGCCACCCGTGTTTCTTACGGGAACACTTTACATAGCCGAGCCACTTCTTAGTTGGCTCAAGGATGGCTTGGTCCCACATCCCTTTCCATCCATGGACCCCATCCTACCTATAGTGCCGGTCAACTCATTCCATACCACATTTCGATCCCGTCACCATGTTGATACGTTGGATGATCTTGTCATGGGATTAGATTTACAATGGGAGTTGACGCATCTTTTGGCCCGAGGCTTTGACCAACCCGCTAGTCTTAGCTTCACCCATCCGGCCTTCGGGTCCATTACCTCCGAGTGCACCGTGGGTTGTGTCACCACGGAGGTTCTTCTACTTCTCCCGCTACCGGACGAGCCCGAATTCATACCCTTTTGTCCGAGGGAGGAATCATACTTCTTGCCTATGATCCCCGTCCCACCCGTCACAATTCAAGAAGGTGACTATCCGCACCTTCAAAACTTCTACACGTGGGACCGTGACTTGTGGGAACCCACCATAAGGGGTCATACCTTCTTTGATCCCTTTGACCCACTCCCTAGTGGATCCTTAGACCCTCCACATTCACTTCACTTCTTCGAGGGAGTCCGCTACCACACCCCTTCCCCACGGGCCGGGTCGTCTATGCCCACCAAGCCCGTACCCATACAAGATACACCATCATCTAGGGGAGATACTCTTGGCCCTCCCACATCCACATCCCATATGCATGCATGGCCCACCTTAGGAGGTCTAGGATTTCCGTATGATGTCAACCACCGGTTATGTCAGATGCATGCATGGCACACATTCGGGTGTCCTGGTCCGCCGTCACCCATGTACGGGTCGGACTAACATTAGGTGTGTCTAGGGTCATATATGAGTCGGTGTGTTTTCCTTGTGTGGTTTATTTTGTGTGGTTTGTTTGCATGGTTTGTGTGTATTGTATGGTGAGTCTGCATGTGTCTTGTGCAAGCTTGTTGTCATTCTCTTATGAGTAAGAGGCGAGTGGACTCAATTGATGAGTATGGGATCGGTTCCACATCTATACCCGGATCAGTCACTTATAGGGACTCAGCGGTGATTCCTAGTGAGTCTTCGAGCTGTTTTCTTCCCTTTTGAGAGTGCCCCTTCGGAGTGACCACCTTTAGCCCATAGCAGTTCGCATATCGAGTATATATGGAATGAGCAGGTGACGATCGCTTGGAGTGGAGCGTACCCGCGTTACTTGGCACGGTGACGGATCCGCCGGAGTATTCGAGCATCCTTACCCCTACTCGACGGGGTCGAGTTCCTCCCACCCGGGGAGAGTTGATGGGAATCGACGCCGAGCATGTACTTTTTATTTTGTATTTATGTCCTTTTAGTTTGTGTTTATATCCTTGGGAAAGTATGTACGCAAATGTAAGGCTTTATAAGCCAAAGAGTCATTCCCATGGATTGTGTGGGTTTTTGTGCAAATGTGTAGTAGGTCCAGCTAGGGGGCCCCCTCCCCTTCCCCATTGGTCCACCTCATCCATGTGGGGCTGGTCAACCATCCTAGGTGGCCATCTAGAAGGTTTGAATGCTAATTGACCACATGGGAGACAAAGGGGTTAAAATTTCAAAGGTAGGCCACCTACCTTACCTACCTAGTCAAAGGAGTGCCCATTCATATGTAATTTATTTATTTTGAGTTTTGACTACATGGGGGATGAAAATGACATATTTCCCACGAAATTATCTGCTCCCCCACCCCTTGATATTTTCTATATAAGCCTATGTATAGTGTCATTAGAGATTAATGAAGAAATGAAGAAAAATTTGTAAAATTGGCTTGAGCCATTGAAGGGTGTGCCCTTGTTCCTCTCTCCCCCTGGTGTTCTTCTCCTCCAACCTCAATTTCTAGAGTGATTCTATCTTCTATCATCTCCTCTCAACCTTCGGTGATCGTTTGTGCCGCCGCCGCCGCCGTTCGTGCCGCCTTTGAGCCGCCACGGGATCGTCTTCGGTTTTCTGTCCTGCTAGATAGAGGTACAGTTCGTGAATTCCTGAAGCTCGCCACAAGCTCATATCGACGTCAAATTTTGAGGGTTGGTTTATATCTTATAGCCTCTTCTCCACAAAAAATTTCAGGTCCAAATTCCCCCGTTTCATAGTGTTTCCACTTCGTTCATTCCCCAAACTCAGATCAGATCTGTCTCTGTCTACAGTGACAGAACCTTTGAGTTCGTCCCCTTCTACCACCCTTTTGAATTTCTTTTGCCCTCCCAATTTAACTGGGGTTTCTGTCCATTTTTCCCTACCACCACCATTTTTATTAATTTTTTTTGAGTCTTTTACCTATTTTTCAAAATTCATGTTCTACCGGAGCTACAGTACTTCCAGCCAGATCCCAGATCCGACCTTCTTCCAGTAAACAAATCATAGAAATTCATAGACACCTCCAAACGTGTCCAAACCAACTTTGCCATCTTCCCAACTCCAAATCCTACAACTTTCATGAAGAAGTCAAAGTCTGAATCTAAGCTCTTCCTAGCGGCCAACGGCAGTTATCAGAGATCAGCTCTACAGATCTGAGTGTTCAGATACTGTACAACAGGATATTATAAATTCCATAAGTCCAGATCAGCGAAGATTCAGGCCAGATCTCTAAGTCTACATTGAAGTACTTCGAGTCAGCTTTCCAACGGCGCCAGTCTCGTGTCGATCCGACATCGGGGCTGATCGCAGCGCCCATTCTCGCCGGAGCGCGCGCTGCAAAACAGCAGCAACCAGCCCGTGGACAGCAAACCCGACGGGTGCCGATCGGAGCCGCCCGACCTCCGGGCGACGTTCCAGCGTGCCGCTAGCCCAGGGATCACCTCCACCAGTGTCCCCACCACAGTGGTGACACCGGGTCCCACACGGCCCCTCCGGACAGCACGTGGGCCCCACCGTCACTAGTTCGGGTGCTGCCGAAGCTACGCGGAAAGCCGCCCGTCAACCCGTATTCGGTCCTCCCGGGCCCCGTTGTGTCGCCCTTTACCTCCCTGCGTGGAGTGGGAATATTTCCATTGCTGTACTATTCATGTATTAACCGTCCCGGGAGCACGAGTTCGGCCGGGCCCGTCGTCCCCACGCCGAGTGCGTGGAGGTATCGTCTTCGCTCCTACACTTGGCATTTCACTTATTTCATATATGCTTGTTTATGCCACTGCTAGAGAGCATGTTTTAGGACCTAGCTTGCTATAATTTCATATCACCGCTGCTGCGAGAGAGTGAGCGAGACCGTCCCGTGACCCGATCCGGGCACGAAAGTGCGAGCCGACCACCCTAGCTCTTGCCGGTTTCTCAACCGTGCACGTCCGACGCTTCCCTCGTTAAGGGACGATCGCGAGCTTGTCGTGTCCGTGGTCCCGTCCCGCATCACCCCGAAGACGCTTCCTCAGAAGAATATGAAGATGGAATTTGCCTTATGGCAAACAGTGAAGAGGAGGTAATAAATGTTTTTGAAAATTTCTCAATTGATGACTGGGAGGATGCTTATGGTGAATTGTTAGATAAATTTAATTCTCTTAGTAAAGAGCACAGAGTTCTGAAAAGAAATTTTAACACAAATGTTGAAGAACAAACTCTGGTCTGTGAGGAAAATGAGAAGCTAAAAGAACAACTAGAAGAAATGACCTCACTTAGGAAAGAAAATGATAAGCTCAAGGGAGAAATTCAAGAAATTCAAAAACAGCTCAATGAATTCAAAAATAAAATTGAAGAAAGCATGAATGAAATTAGAGTGAATTCAGAGAAATATGAAGCTGTGAAGAAAGTAAATGCTGAACTCCTAAAAAATTCTGAGTCCCTTCAAAAGGAGCTGGAAGACAAATAGAAAGTCTTTAAAAAGTTTGTCCAAGGAAAGACTAGTTTAGATGCTATACTAGGGACTTGAGTCGATTTCAATAAGGAGAGTCTAGGCTATGACCCAACCAACAAGAGACCCTTGCAATTCAAGACCATCACCTTCTGCCCAGAGAAGGGAAAAGAGAAGCTGGACACACCATCCAGCTCAAACAGCTCTAAGGAAATTCAAAGTCCTAAAGAAAACACAAAAATCAGAACTGGACAACCATTTAAGATGGGAATGAATTTTATGAAGAATAACACTAAGCCCACTCACCAGAACACAAATGGTAGATGGACCAAGAAAGTGAATCAGAATAAGAGCTGGAATTACAACAATCAGATGGGTCCAAACAGAACCTACTGGAGAAATAACTTTCATGGTCAAAAATATGTTAATCAACAAGCCTATAGGAAATTTCCTAGGAATAGGAAGACTAATGAATGGAATAGAACCCACTTCTCCAGTTCAGCTGGATTCAACTTTAATAAACCAGAAAGGAAGGTGCCAGAGAAAACCATGCTGAAGCAAATCTGGATACCTAAACACTTGATCAGAGATTTGAACAATGTCCTTGGACCCAACTCATCTTGGGTTCCAAATCACTTTGCTTGATGTATTTGTGTAGGTCGGCTTGGCAGCTGAAGATAACAAGTGGTACCTCGACAGTGGCTGCTCCAGGCATATGACAAGAGACCGATCCAACTTTAGCAAGATAGAGATGAAGCCAGGGGGTCTGGTCAAGTTTGGAGGAAAGAACAAAGATAAAATAATTAGAGTTGGTACAGTAGGTAAGTCTTCCACAAACTCTATTAAAAAAGTATTACTTGTGGAAGGGCTTCAACACAACCTGATTAGCATTAGTCAGTTATGTGACAGGGGTCACAGGGTTGTATTTGATGATAGTTCATGCAAAATCCTTGAAACAAATTCTGATGTGGTTAAATTTGTAGTCAACAGGATTAATAATGTCTACATTGTAGACTTAGATGAGAAATCTGAATCTACAATTTGCTTATCTGCCAATTCTGAAAATGATGCTTTTGAATGGCATAGACATCTAGGTCATGCTAGCTTTTCAACTTTAAATAAATTGATCAAGCATGATTTAGTTAGAGGCATGCCTAGAATTAAATTCAACTCAATATCAAAAGCATGTGATGCCTGTGCTCTAGGCAAACAGACCAGAAATTCCTTTAAATTAAGATCTGCGCCATTGTCTTCAAGACCAATGGAACTTCTTCATATGGACCTTTTCGGTCCCACTAGAACTCAAAGTCTTAATGGAAACAGGTTTGGCTATGTCATCATAGATGACTTCTCTAGATATTCATGGATATTTTTCTTAGCAAATAAGAGTGATGCATTTCAAAAGTTTAATCTATTTTTCAAAAAGGTCAAACAAGAAGGGAAGTACAAGGTCTGTTCTATTCAATCTGACCATGGAGGTGAGTTTGAAAACTCCATGTTTACTGATTTCTGTGAAAAAGAAGGACTAACTCACAGGTTTTCTTCTCCCAGGACACCTGAACAAAATGAGATTGTGGAGAGAAGAAATAGAACTATGGTGGAGATGGCCTGAACCATGTTGATTGAAAGTAAATTACCCAGAAGGTTTTGGGCAGAAGCGGCCAATACAACAACCTACATAATCAACAGGGCCATGGTAAGACCCATACACAAGAAAACACCCTATGAGCTTCTAAAAGGTAAGAAACCAAACTTGTTCCATTTCAGAATTTTTGGAGCAAAATATTTTATTCATAACAATGATAAGAAAGATCTAGACAAGTTTGAAGCCAAAAGCACACCTGGAATATTCTTGGGTTACTCTGAAGTGTCAAGGGCATATAGGGTATTTAATATATCAGATCAGAAAGTGGAAGAGTCTCCACACATCTTTTTTAGTGAAAAGAAAGATGTTTCTAATGTTGAAAATCTTGACAGGAATTTCAATCATGGTGGGAACTTTCTAGAAGACCAACAGGAAGAAGAGAAGACTCAGCTAAGTGGAGAAACAAATTCCCCCAATCAGGAAGGGCCAAGAGAAACAGGTGAGCCCTCAACAAACATTAGATTTCTTAAAGACCATCCATTAGATAAAGTCATAGGCAATCCTGAAGATCCTCTTCGGACTAGGTCTCACTTTAGAAATGTGAATAATGATGACTTAATTGCTTTAGTCTCACAAATTGAACCCAAAACAGTAGAAGAGGTCTTAGCTGATCAAGCTTGGGTCAATGCTATGAGTGAGGAATTAGGTCAGTTTGAAAGGAATAATGTCTGGGAGCTTGTCCCAAGACCAGATGGTATTAATATCATAGGAACCAAGTGGGTGTTCAAAAATAAGATGAATGAAGATGGAATCATCTCGAGGAATAAGGCCAGATTAGTAGCCAAAGGCTACTGTCAGGAATTCGGTGTAGACTTTGATGAATCTTATGCACTTGTTGCTAGGATGGAAGCTATAAGATTGTTGCTTGCCTTTGCTTGCTCAAAGAATATAAAACTCCAACAAATGGATGTTAAAAGTGCCTTTTTAAATGGAGTCATTAAAGAAGAAGTTTTTGTTGAACAACCTCTTGGATTTCAATACTCCTCTCAACCTAACCAAGTTTTCAGGTTAAACAAAGCCTTGTATGGTCTAAAGCAGGCTCCAAGAGCATGGTATGAAAGATTGTCTGAATTTCTGATAAGCAAGGGCTACAAAAGAGGTAAAGTTGATCAAACTTTATTTACCAAGGGCATAAATAAAGATCTCATCATAGTTCAGGTATATGTAGATGACATTGTATTTGGATCAACTAAGCATGAACTATGTGATGAATTTTCTACCATGATGTCTGCTGAATTCGAAATGAGCTTGGTTGGTGAACTAAAATACTTCCTTGGATTGCAGGTACAGCAGCTAGAGGATGGGTGCTTCATCAACCAAACCAAATACACAATGGAACTGTTCAAGTGGTTTGGTATGGAAAACTTAAAGCACATTACAACACCCATGGGCACCAATACTTCATTGGATGCAGATGAGACAGGTAAAGAAGTAAATGCCAAACTTTATCGAGATATGATTGGATCACTTCTTTATTTGACAGCCTCTAGACCAGATATACAATTCAGTGTAGGAATGTGTGCAAGGTATCAGTCTAGACCTACTGAATTACACTTAGCTGCAGTTAAAAGAATCTTCAGATATTTGTCAGCTACTCATTCTCTTGGGTTATGGTTTCCGGCATCTCACACACTTAACATAGTAGCATACACAGATGCTGATTATGCAGGCTGTAAACTAGACAGGAAAAGCACTAGTGGCCATTATGAATTTTTGGGTGGGTGTTTAGTGTCTTGGGGCTCCAAGAAACAACATTATGTGGCCCTCTCCACTGCAGAAGCTGAATATGTGGCTGCAGGGAGTTGTGGAACACAAGTAATATGGATTAAACACCAGCTTCAGGACTACCAAGTAGACCTGGGGTGCACACCAATTTACTGTGATAATACTAGTGCCATCAATATTGCTAAAAATCATGTTTTACATTCACGAACCAAACACATAGAGATAAGACATCATTTTATAAGAGATGAGGTGTCTAAGAATAATTTTGAACTAATTCATGTAGGCACAGATAATCAGATTGCTGACATATTCACAAAACCTCTGGATAATGAAAAATTCACCACATTGAGAAGAGAATTAGGCTTATACAAATTGTCTTAATTATGAAGCATGTTCTTGTTGTGAGGGGGAGTTGTGTTTGTCTGATGGTCAGTCTTATGACATGCTAGTTTTAAGGGGGAGTTCAGAATGCTTACTGGTTAGCTTGGGTTGTTTTATTGAGGTATGCTATTTCTTAAGGGGAGCTGAGTTGTAATGTGAGAAGAGAAGTTCTTTGACAGATTTAAAAAGGGCTGTCCAGATGTGTAACTTTGCTGGTCTTGCATGACTGATCTAGTGTGGTTCTCTCAGACAGTAGAGTGTCACTTATCTCTTAAGTCTATAAGTCAGTGACTCTAATCTCCAGTTAGAATCTTTCCTTTGGTACTCTTCAGAGATCTGGACTAATTGCATAAAGTATATCTTCCTACATTGTCATTGATTCTGGTTCAAGCCAAAAACCTGTATGTCTTGATATCAGACCCAATCAACTTGAAATATAGACGTCAAGACTCAATTCAAGAAATAGCCCTTTTGGTATTATTTTCAATCATTCTATCTCTTTAACTCAAGGGGTTAACTGAACAAACATGTTCTGTTTTGATCACTGGGAAACTGGGAGCTTCATCAATGAAATGAATATTTCTCCCATGTCATGAGGTGTCAAATGCTTAAAATGAATGAAAAGACATGACAGAGCAATGGTGGCTTGCTGGTGAGTAACTGGGGATTCTGGCCTCTAATCAAGGTGTTTCCTCATGTCAAAAGTCACAGTTACTAACTCTATTCCTTAATAAAAAAAGGGGGGGAAGTAATGAGGTACTCACTCTGAGTAACTGGGGTTTCAGGCCTCTAATCAAGATGTCTCTCTAATGTCAAAGGAGTGAACTACCAACTTACTCATTGATCTACTTGAAAATCATCTCCAACAAAAATTCCTTGTTGTTATGCAACTAATGGATTGCTTGTCCTCAATACCTTGAGAACACCTTTCTGATTTCGTCTCTTGCTGTCATGTGGGATAGTTGAATGATCAGCTATTTCTGGCCATACATGTTAACTCTTGCTCTAAATCATCCACTATGTATGCTGATAAACTTATCTATCATTCTACTTTTCTATTGTGTACTGGAGTATAAAGAATCTTCTCTTGAGATTAGCAACTCACTTATTCTGTTAAGACCTCCTCATGATTTTCTGCGCTAAGAAGTTACTGCCCTTATTCTTCATGTTTCCAGCACTGTCTTACATTCTGTAGTTCTTTTTGCTGATGTCAAAGGGGGAGAGAAGTTCTGCTATATCAGTGAGAAGTTCTGATATAGCAGTGAGAAGTTCTGTAATATCAGTGAGTCTTGGATTTGTCTTGAGCTTTGGGGGAGTCTTGTTGCTTCGGGGAAGATATGGTTATGAGTTGTGGGGGAGATGAGAGTGTGTTGTAGGGATTGTATAATTCATCTGCATGTGCATGCCTTGAATTTACTTTGTTTGTTGCAGCTGATATAAATCTCTTGTTGAATCTTGATATTGCTTGATTCATAGTGTTATCATCATCAAAAAGGGAGAGATTGTTGCATCCCTATGGTTTTGATGATGTCTCACACTATACATCAATCTTCTATCTCTAGATTTATGCTGGTTCATCACCTAAGTGACTTCAGTTCATATGTTGTTTCATTAATTCATCTGTCAACACTGTTTGGTTAATATGGACAGTCGTGAGTCGACTCATCAGCAAGGGTGGGTCGACACATCAGAACATTGATAGCTTCGGTACCAAAGTCTATACACCAGCTTGATCTATTTAGTTTGTACATTGGCATATCCTCTTCTAGTCTGTACATCGGGCACTTTCTAACTGAAGTCCATACACTGGTCTCAATACTCAAAGTCAGTTCACCTCAACCCTATACATCATTCCAAGCTTCATGTCTATACACTCGCTGCTGCATTCTCATGATGTCTACACACCCGATAGTGTAAGTCTATACATCGCCCAGTGTCTTGTTTGCATAGTCTGTACAATGCCTGCTTTACACAATCAAAGTCTACACATTGCTTGTCAACAGGCTCGCACACACTAAAGTACATACATTGCACAAAGTCTGAACATTGCTTCAGAGATAGCTTCAGCAAAGTCTATACATAGACTGGCAGTCTTCATGCTAAGTATATACATTCCTTGAGTCCAAGTCTGTACAGCGTCCGTTGTCTAGAATCCTTGAAGTTTGTACATCGGACTGCTTCTTTTAAAGTCTACATATTGGCTCGTTCACTTCTGCAAAGCATGTACATTAGACTGTGGCAAAGTCTATACATTCGGTTCCTTGGGCAAAGACTATACATCGCTAAGTCTGCACATTGCCTTCAGCTTAAGCGTTCAAAGCCAAGTCTATACAACGCCAAGTCAATACATTGAACAGTTCTCCAAGTCTATACACTGGACTGTGTTTCACCAACACTGTACATTCAATATATTTTCCTACGCTTGGCCAAGTCCATACACTCAGACATTTCCCTACGCTGTCCTGGCCAAGTATATACATCGCTAAGTGTGTACATTGCATTCTGCTCAAACGTTCAAATCCTTCAAAGGCTGTACAGCGTGAAGTCTATACATTAGCTCAGGAGCTTCAAGTCTATACATTGAACTGCTCTTCAAAGTATGTACAGCGTCCGTCTCAGCCAGCGTCTCATGCTGTGTCTTAGACAAGTCTGTACATCGACTTCATTCACTCAAGTCCATACATCCACAGTGGTTCATCAAGTCTATACATTCACTAGTGGTTCTTCCATGTCTATACAACGCTGAAGCCTTCACAAGTCTGTACAGTGCTTGAGCTTCACCAAGTCTGTACATCGCTTCAAGCGATTCAAGTCTATACAGACTGGCTTCACATCCAGAGTCTGTACATCGGTTCAACAGCCGATCGTCTCATTCAGGCCTTTGCAAGTCCATACAACCTAGCGTCTCTTGCATCGTCTCACCCTGGCATAGTCTATACACTGGCTCAAGCATCTCGTAGTCTATACATCACCATTGGGGTTCAAGTCAATACATTGCTCACCGTCTTATTAAGAGTCTCACACTGGTTCCAAGTCTGTACACTGGTTAGGCTTCGTGAAGTCTACACAGTGGCTGAGCTTTGTAAAGTATACACATTGGTAAGGCTCGTTTGCATTGTTCATAAGTCTACACACTGCCATTCGTTTGCATTGTTCATAAGTCTATACACTGCCATTCGTTTGCATTGTTCATAAGTCTATACACTGCCATTCATGCGCATTGTTCATATGTCTATACACTGCCTTCACATGCGATTTATTCATTAAGTCTGTACACTCTCTCACGTTGTACACACTTACTCAGTTGATGTTTCTGAAGTATATACATTCTTGTTAATAGCCTGAACTGACTAAGTATATACATTTCTTCTGTCTATCTACAGGCGATTCAGACTGATGATTGGGCACGTGAACCGAGGTTGGCACCTGACACGTGATCCAAGACAACAGGCACATGACACGTGGATGGCAACCTAGTCAGGATGCTGCCATGTGGTCGAAATTCAAATGATCTGGCAAAAAGTTCATGGGCGGGAACCTGGCAGCCACACGCCAACATATGCTATAAATATAGAGCTTCATCCTTCAGTAGAAGAGACATCGTGAAAAGAAAAAGCAGAAGCCATTGGTGAGAGTTTGCACGATCCAGAAAAGAAAAAGAGCAGAGAGTTCCAGATCCGAGAGGAGTTTGTTCGAGAGAGAGAGCAGTGTTTGTGGTTTGATGAATTGCTTCATTTGAAGCTACATTTTGTATTGGTTTCAGAACCGACTGCTTCTTCATTGGTTTTTTTTTCTCCTTTGTTTTCGTTTCATTTTGTTCATCCTTCTGATTTGAATTGGTTCCCCTCCGGTGTGTGGAGGAAGGGAGTATTACTCCAGTTTCCCTCTGGGTTGCAGAGGAAGAGAGATCTGTGATCTCTGGTGTTGTTAGTGACAGGTTGTCATTAACAGTTTCCCTCTAGTGTGTGGAGGAAGGGAGAGGATTCTCCGGTTGTGTTCTAGCTGGGAGCTAGAACATGTTTCAAGTTCTGTGGGTAGCAGAGCTTGGTTGAGGGATTTGTTCCCCTTGGTTGTTCAAGCTGTGTGGCAGCATGTTGTTCGCAGACTGAGTCTGCAGTGATCTAGCATTGTCTAGTGGAATCCTCACTCTAGTTGGAGTGAGGGGTGGATGTAGATTGCGGACTGCAATCGAACCACCTAAAAAACTGAGTGCCTCCTCTATGGTTTACTGTTGTTATCTGCGCTCTCCATCTGCTTGTCTCTTTGCTTCCATGTGATCAGCTCTTCATTTTCATTTACTTATACTGCCTCGCTTGGTGACTGTATTTACATTTCTCTGTGTGCAGGTTAAGAAGGGGCGTTAGCAGTAGAGTTTATTTTCCGCCTAAGTCTCTGCAAATTGGGAGTGATCTATTCATCCCCCCCTTCTATATCACTCTTGTTGCGCTAACACTTGTCCCCCTCCCGACCCAAGCCGGTTGCATCTCCGCATGCGCTGAGCACTTCTTCCCACTCGGCGTGGTGCAATGCCAGAGTCACTAGCGCGGCAAGGGTCGAGGGAGGGTGAAGGACAAGTTCACGACAGAGGTTCTCGTCGCGGGTGCCCCCGATCAGTGCGGTTATGGCTGAGGCGACGTCCTGGCGAGGGATCCTTAGGGCTTCCGATTTGAATCGGGTAATGTAGGCCTGAAGCTTCTCCCTTTGCGCCTATTTGAGGGCCAAAAGCCCCGCTACTGACCTTGGGGGACCGCTACCGGCGAAACTCTCCTTGAATACTCGCCTGAATTGCTTGAAGTCTTGGATGGATCCGGGGGCGAGGGCCTGGAACTATGCTTGGGCACCTTGGACCAAGGTGGTCGCAAAGGCTCGGCACTTGATGGCGTCAGACGCTCCGTGGAGGGTCATCAGGGTGTCGAAGTTGTCGAAGTGGTCGGCCTGGTCACCCTGGCCGTCGTAGGGCTTGAAGGTCGGGATGGAGGCTCTGGGAGACACCTCTGCCTTCAAGATATGGTCAGAGAACGGGGATCTCTCCTCATTTTCTGGTGGAGAGGTCTTCTGCAGGGCTCGTAGGGCGCGCTTCTGCTCTGCGAAACGCCTCTCGAATTCTCGCAGTCGGAGGGATAGCTCCGGCTGCCGCTACGCCGTAGGGCTGAGGGGGCGTGATGGCAGGCTGTCCTGGCGCTCCCTGGGGACTTCAGTCTCCAAGAGGGGACGACGTGCCCCATGCCTACCCCGTTTCGGCGTGAAGGAAGCCTCTTGCTCCGGAGGGGGGACTTGTGAGGGTCCTCCGATTCTGTTGCGGATAAGTTGCTACCCTCGGAGAGTGAAGCGGCCTCCGGTGGTGTGCTAGGACACGTTCTCGCGGGGAGGGCTCTCCGGAGGGGCGCGTGACCTTCCATCCCTGGCCGCCTGGGTCCTCATGAGTTCCACGAGGACGTCCAGTTTCACGTTGAGGGCTTGGAAGGCGTCAGCGCCACCGTTAAGCGGTAGCCCTGTAGGCGCGGGGGGAGGGGGGGCAGCCCTACCGCAGGGGGAGGGGGCGGTCCATCGGCGGGAGTGCTGGCACCGGAGGGGGGGTTTTGGGAGGCTTGAGAGGGGCCTCCCCCCGCCGCCACCATGGCCTTTCCCCTATCGCCGGCGGACCTCCTCCCTGAACTTGTTCTCACCATACTGGCTCTTTGGTCGTTTCCCACAGACGGCGCCAGATGAAGGGGCGTGATCTCGCGCTTGTCCTGAGCTGGGAGGATGATCACCGAGAAGTGAACTGCAAAGAAAGGGAAATGGATCAGGGGGCCCAGGGATGGTTCCCTGGGGAAAACCCTCCGATGCCTAAGTCAGTAGAGCATTGGTGGAAGATAGGGAGGGAGGTAGAAAGAGGTTCACGAGATCCCCCAACACCAAGATGGTGAAGTGATTCATGCTCAGGGGTTTTTAGGCATGTATTGCCCTTTTCTTCCACTGGAGGGAATCCCTGGTTTATATAGTGTGCTCAACTTATGAGTCCCGTAAGCTGAGGAGTTTCAGGCGGGAGTTACGTCCTCATCATGGGATCGTTACGTCCTCATCATGGGATCGTTACGTCTTCATCATGGGCTCTTCATGGCCTTGAGGGATCATGGCTCCTTTATCCTCGTAAACTCTTGTTCATAAAGGGCTCTTCAACGGCTGCGTGGATAAGCACTCGTCAGTTGGTCCGAGCATAAAAGGTGACAACCCTGTCCGGGCGATAGGCATAGCTCGGACAGAGTCAAGTCGGAGTGGGCGCAGGGCGCCTGCCTCTATCCCGGTGAAGGGATAACTCAGGCATGGGTCCTCCTCCATTCTGACGCTCGGGCCTTCCGAGCCTAAGGGCCACCGAGGAAGGGGGGATCCTGAGTAATCTTTGTTGGGTTTTTTAGCCTAAGTGGGTCCCGTGGGGCTGTCACTTGGATGAGCTGAGCCTCATTCGGTCCTGACGGGCCTAGTTTGGCTGCTCTTATATGGGCTACAGAAAACCCCCTCTCCAAGGGGCAGATCTATTCACCCCTCCCCTCTAGATCCGCCATCCACTACTCAACAGGAAATCAACAGTTTGACCTTCTCTTCCTCCGGAATGTGGCCTGGCACCCTGGCGGCCATCTACCTCCATCTATCGGCATAAGTAGCAAACTCCTCATCTGGTTTCATTTTCTCGGCCACCAAGTCTATAAAAGAGTATTCTGGGCCGACCCTATCTTGAAACCTCTGAATGAATTTGTCTTTTACTATCTTGAAACTCTCGGCATCTTCCAGTGGCAGAGAGTAAAACCATTCGAGTGCGACCCCATCTAATGATCCACGGAATAAGTATGCCATAAGGCGATCATCATACTGAAATTGGGCCGATTACTTTAAAAAGTCTCTTACATGGATGAAGGGATTGCTGTTGCCGTCATATTTCTGGTAAGTAGGGAGCTCGAATTGTGGGGGGAATCGGATATTTTGAAAGCTTGGAACCGAAATGTCTGCCAAGGATTGTGGGCCAACCCGCTTCTGGAGGAAGTCAAGTTGTTGCTGCATGGCGGCCCATTTATCTAACAACTCATGCTCCCTAGATGGAGTAGGGATAGTGAAGGAAGGAGGTTGAATCTGAGGAGCAGAAGGATAAACAGAAGGAAGAGGAGGAGGAGGCCCATAAGAAGGATATTGGGCCAAAGGAAGACCCATATTGGTATGCGCTTGGGCCGCCCCTTGCTGAGGGTGCATGAAATCAGATGGGCCGACCAGGAATTGCGGCACTGATGGAATAGCCTGATAAGAATCCGCTTGGACTGAAGAAGGAAAGATAGTCTTTCTTTTATCAAGAGTTTGTTGGGCCGAACCAGAAGACTGGCTCGTTTCAAAACTAGAGAATTGAATGGCCCTGGACCGGACCGGAGTGAGATCAATTGGAATGGGCTGAATAGTGGGCCCATCAACTCGAGGTTGAACAATGGAAGTATTAGATAGGCCTTGCGTAATCGTGGGAGATGGGGTATTGGGCCCCTACATGGCCTGATAAATAGCCTGAAGTTGGGCTGGATCCAACTGGGCCATCATTTGAAGAATGGAATTGGTGGAAGGAGGAGGAAAGTATTGAATGGGTTGGATGCCCTCCATAGGGATGGAGGACGGGGGAGGGATGGACCCCTCTCCAGAATGGAAAGAGATAACTTTAGGAGAACCCTCTAGAAGCCCTTGAGGAAGAGACTCCTCTTGGGAACGAGGAAGATCAAAAGAAGCCATGGTGGACTCAAAGAGAGGACTGAAGTAGAACTTGGAAAAGGAATTGCCCCTAGGTGATGATGCTTCTCAAGATCGGAAGCAACTCCACATGCAACGAGAGACCTTAACAGAATGCAAACAACACGAAACAAGCACACAATGAGTGACTTAAACTAGATGATTTTGACAAAGATGTAAGTAAGAATAAGATAACACTCAAAGTCAAGCAAGTTGTCTAGATGATGCTCAAAATTTTTAATTGCTTTCTCCTTTAGAACCTTAGTAGCTTGATTAAAATGTGCCCTCCACAATAGGTTCCTATAGGACAAAGGGTATATGGCTTGGTTGACCATGTGGGAATCCACGGCTCGCGGGGACTTACGGAGGTCCCTGATGTGATCTCCTAGTCGGCCCCAAGGAAGATGGAGACGAGAGGTTCACACACCAAGGTAGGAGAATGCAATCTAAAGTATGAATATATGAATGAACCTATGTGCACCAGAGTGCATACAAATTCTAGCCTAAAATCTAGCAATCGAATATGAACACAATGATATGAATATGCCAAACAACTAAGGAGGAGACCTGATAGCACCCAAATATAAAAATCACAGCAGAAATTGTAGAAATAAATTGCACCTCGGGATGCATACCTGTCACTGGAGTGGCGGTCTGATATAAGAGCGCCAAAGAGATGAGACGGTCTAAGAATAGACCGCTCTTAAGTTTGTAACGGCTGAAGGTCCGACCGCCAGAATACCCAGAGAACCAAAAACAGCAAGAAATAAAGGGAAAATCCAGGGAAAACACGGGCAACTGAGGTAAAAGATGAATAGCAGGTTTAATAGAGATTCAAAGTACGATTGGCACTAGATGTCCCACCGTGATCGCCAAAAAATTATGTTGATTTGTATTGGTTCCTTTCAAATGAATGTGAACATCAACCATGGAAGTATGAAAATGAACGATGTGCAATATGCAATCAACCTATGAACATGTGTAACATGAACCTAGGTAATCAGCATGGATTCTAAGCATGAGCATGCCATCCCTTTCAGAACTAAGCAAAGGAAAAGAAAAACACACACCGAGCGTGGAGCAAAGGAGTAAAAGAAAACACACACCGTAGGTGTGGGACAAGCAAGCAAAAGCAAGTAAAGAAGAAATATGATGAGAGAGAGAAGACTAATGCCCAAACTAGAAAGATGTGATCACCACCAAAGTATTAAACTAGCCAAAACTAGGATAAATACCTTAGAAATAGGTGGATGCAACACCCGCCCACGGGAGAAAGAAGACTGCACTTCTACGAATAATGACGGTCGAAGACAGGCGTGCCAGATGAAGATGACGGTCTTACGATAAACCGCAAGAGGACTTTAGCGCTCTGATACACAACCGCCAGAGAACCGCAGAAAAGGAAATTTGGGACTTTGATCTCCACTTCTTCCAGCTGGCCAGAAGACTTGGGCCTCGTGCTATGGACCTGTAAAACCTACAAAAAAACGTGTAGAGACACAGAAAAACACCCAGATTAGCCCTTTGAAGAGTGTAGTAACTATAATGGAAGAAAACTTGAAAACATGCAATTGGAAAGGGAATACCTGGGAGGTTGGTTTTTTTTAACCCCTGTGGGGCGTTTTAAAAGATGGGAGGAGGTTTTAAAATGATGCAGAAGATGAAGAACATGAGAGAAGAAGAGGGAAGATGCTTTGATGCTATGAGGGGAAATAAGAACTAAAAACACAAGAAAACACTAAAAAATCCTTGGAACTTGATACTCCTTGGACTTAGGAAGCAGATGGACGTGGGAAGTAGTTCTCCTTGATTGGTTATAGCTCCATGATGCGGCAGCACTTCGACGCGAACTCCAGATATCTCCTCTTCAAGCCATGAAGTCAAGGGTTCTATTTATAGACCCTCAAACTCTAGGTCCGAGTTGGAGAGATAATGACTCAAAATCAAACCTGACACTAGATAATCTTTGAAGATAATACTCCCAAGAGTCCATAGAAATAAACGGGAGCTTCTAAGGATGAGTATCGAAGGAGAAATCATCAGATCAAACTCTTAATTCGACCACGGAGTAGCAGAGAAAGAGTAGTTCTGCTAGAACTCTCTGTTTGATGTAACGGCCTTACGATAAACCGCCACAAGCATTTAACAGCCAAAGAATGGACCACCACCCAGCGTTTATCCAACAAAAGATGAGGCCAACAGACAAAGTTTTTGAAATAAGGACTCTGCAAGAAGTTGACGGTCCAAGGTTCATGCGCCAGAAGGCTCTGATGGTCCCTCGATAAACCGCTAAAGCACAACGGATAAGAAAGGATAAGATGGAAGGAAAGACATTGGCTCTGGACTCTGACGTCATCTAGCGGTCGAAGGGAGGAGCGCCACAATGCCTCTAAAGGCCATACGATAAATCGCCAGAGCTCAACGGATAAGACGGAAGGAAAGACGGAAGGAAAGACGTTGGCTCTGGACTCTGACGTCAGCAAACGGTTCATAGATAGACTGCCAAACGTCATCAAACGCCCATTCAATAGACCGCCAAAGACAATGCAGGTCGACACAAGAAAAGATCGGGTCGGTGCAACAGTGGATCAGGTCGGTGCACATGTGCAGAAAACGGTCAAAGAATAGACCACCAACAACGTCTAACGGCCGTGTTATAGACCGCTAGGTGCCAGATTGCAACAAAACCATTGAAAGCCCATTAAGCTTCAACCCACGAAAAATAAATAAGGAGCGAGACCCAATCAAGGAGAATGACCCATGAAATAAGCCCCAAAAACTGACTAAGATGGCCCAAAAATGGCGTATAACTCGGAGCATCATAAAGATAAGTAAGAAGATGACCCAACTCATTGGTCATAAAATGGGTGTCAACACCCGTGTGTGTGTGCAGGCGTCGTCCTGCGTGTGTGGTTGGAGCATCGTCTCCGTTTGGGGATTTATCCCCGAGTGAAGCCTCACCGAGTTTGGTGAGGGGTGGACGTAGGATTACCATCGTTGCATCCGAACCACCTTAAAAACCGCTGTGCATTGTGGTTTGTATTGTGTGGTTGGTCCATTTCCTCTACCTCCATTCTACGTGAGTGTTAGTGTACTTTGTTGTTCAGGTTTTATTCTTATTCTTCTTGCATAATCTATCTCATCACTAAATAGATTTTGATAAATCCAACTTGTGATTGAATAGATTTGAATCTCTTAAGTAGTGTTTTATCACATTCTTCAAAAAGGCCAAAAGTTTTCTTAAAATTTGTAAACACCCAATTCACCCCCTCTTGGGTGTCATTGATCGCGGGACTTCACTATTGGGGGTCCTTTTGTTCTAGAAGGGTTATACTAGTATTTTGATGTCTCCTATTTGTATGCATATGAGAGCTACGAATTTCATAAGTCACAACCCTAATGTGTTCATGGTTTTCTATCTTGCAGGTGAAGAAAAGGAGAAAGGAAGGAGGAGCTCAAGCCAAGTGGATTTGATCTACATCCAGGAGGATTTGGAGATCGTGCATGAAGAGAAAGTGAAGCAGATTGAAGAGAGGAACGCGTTGACGTTCAAATCGATGGCATCCGGCTTCCCTCCGACCCGAGCATCAAAGAACATTATCATTTGGCCTTGTAAAATAAAGGGGGATCATTTCCACATCTTATATATGTTCTTTGTGCTGTGTTCCATGATTTATAATCTGGGTTGAGCTTGCTTTGAACATTTATTTAATTTCTGAAAGCATACTCTGTGTGTATGTGACCGTCTGTGTATACGGTCGTGCTTGATCGCCTACGTGTGATGGTGTGTATCATTGTGCTACGTTTGTTGCTGCGTGTATGTGTGAGTGTTGTGATCCAGTCGTCGGAACGTGATGGAGACATCATCTCCGTGTGTGTCTGTGTGTTGGGGCGCATCCACGTGTGTGTGTGCAGGCGTCATCCTGCGTGTTGTGGGAGCGTCGCCTCCGTGTTGGAGATTTTTCCCCGTGTGTGTGTTGGAGCCTTGCTCCATGTTGGGGAGTCTTCCCCGTGCTGGTTTATCCAGCGAGTGGATCCTTACCTGTTTGGTAAGGGGTGGACGTAGGGAGCCTGTCGTAGTCCCGAACCACCTTAAAAACCCTTGTGTCTTATCGTTTGCATTGTGTGATTGTGTGTTCCTTGCTTACTCCATTTAGTCGATCATGTGAGATCGGAGAGATTGAGTGAACTTAAATTACTTTGTTAAGTTTATTTTCTTCAAATCTCGTCAAACTTGTTAATTCCGCTAAGAAAGTTTTAATTTGCCATTTTTAGTAGGGCACAATTCAACCCCCCCCCCCCATTCTTGTCCGCTCGCCTACTCGAGACCAACATCTCGATCCCACCAGGAGTATATCAACATATGAGTTCAGCTATCATTGCGCTTAAGGTGTTTGTGAATAATTCTTTTCGATGACATGAACTAAGATTATTACTACTTCATTTAGTTTGTGAGTATCAAAATTGAGTGTCAGTTTAAATTTCTTTAAGTTGGTCTATTAAAAGGGCTGATCTATTCACCCCCCCCCTCTAGATCTGCATTGCCATTATCATCAGAAAGGGCCAAAGACTTTGTGTTTAAAGCCAACTGAGACAAGTCCAAGGCATCAGACAAAAGAGCTAAGTCAACTTAGCAGTGACCATGTTGAAGATATTGTAGACTGGCCTGTTAGTCAGTTGACAATGGGAAAGTTAGTCGACTGATATAGAATTCAGTCGACTGATATGGAAATCAGTCGACTGAAATGCAAGCAAGTCTACTGATATTCACGTAGCCTAGCAGATACATCGACAGATCAAGAATGCTGCCAACGTGACAGGTCGACATGCCACATTTAAATGAACGCGGTGCACATGGGGACCGCCTTCATATCAGAACGTGGATCACACTAGTACCGCTTTCATATCAGAACGTATGACCAACATTGAGTCGACCCCACAAAGCCTCAAGTCAACCCATGCAGTGCAACAATAGCAATAGCAGCACCAGTAGCAACTAGCAGCACAAAGCATCATGAAGCCAGCAAGTCCAGCCAACAGCATCCTTTAAGCCTGCAAGCAGCCTTGGCCAGAGCTATGAAGGTGTGTCGACACACTTGAGAACTGTGTCGACCTAGATTGGTTCACCAGATCAAACAGTAGCTATCAAAGGTCAGGGTGTGCCGACCTAACCTTCTTCATAGGTCGACCTAACTAGTGATCCAATATGCAAAGCAATAGCAGCCAACAACCAGTGGTGTACTAGTAAGCATTAACAAGGCCACATGAAGGTTGTGTCGACACAACAAACTTATGGAGTCGACGCACCCATGAACAAACAGGCTGCGTTGACGCAATGAAGCCTTGGCATCGATGCAACAACAGCATCCATCAGCAGCTAGCAGTAGCAGCATGCAGCAACATCAACCTCAGTAGTAGCATGCACAAGCAGCAGTATCAGTAGCAGTAGCTAGAAGCACCAGCAGCAACAGTAGCAGCCAACAGCATACAGCATCCAGCAATAGCTGCAACACTAGTAGCAACAGCAGCAACATAGTAGCCAGCAGCCAACAGTCAGTAGCAACAAAGAAAAGTCAATCGACTTGCCCAAATTGAGTCGACTGAAAAAGGCAAACTCAATCGGCCCAAGGGAAAGTCAGTTGACTGACATGGCATATCAATCGACTGATATTGTCTGAATGCCTCAACACATGTAGTCTGCCAGCAGAGTCACCTGGTCACGTGACAAGTTATCCAAGTCAACAACACACGTCTCCAGGACACGTGCCTCGAGGTCTGAAAAGGTCTGTGGACAAAAGAACCTTATTTTATCATGGACCAATCAGAAAATAGATCTGAAAAAAAGGTCCTAGGACAGAGAACTGTCCTTTTCATCATGGAACAGTCAGAATACGTTTTTGTGAAAAAGATCTGTCAGAAATCAGATTTGGAAAAAGTTACTTTCCATGTTGTCTTCCTTTTTACAATGGACCAATTAGGTTCATTTCTGAAAACATCCAATGTAATACCCCAAAATTTTGTATATGATATTTTATAATTTTCTAGAATTTATTTAGATTTTCTAAGATTTTCTGAAGATAAATGGATTATTAAAAGAATTTGGGTTAATTTAAAACCAAATAATAAGGCCCAATATTTATTAATTAACCTGACCTTTTAAATAAGACCAAAATGGCCCAAAACCAAGCCACAAGGTTTGGCCCACATTCTAGAAACTTAAAATAGGATATTTACAAATTTTAGGGGATAAATATACTAATTATTGGATAAATCAACGGATATATGACAAAGAGTTTGAAATGTTTTAAACTCGGCGCCCAAAGCCAAAAACGGTCTATCGAGCGACCGCTTGGGGATTGAAAACGGTCTAGACTAGACCGCTACTATCTGCAGATTCCGTGAATGGAAGAAGGCATGAAAAGATGGGAACTTTGGCATCCAAATCGCCTAGGATCGATGCTATCTCTTAGATAGATGAGTCTAGAAGGCTTAAGGATCGAATTGAAATCCTAATTAGGGCTCTATGTTCGTTCTAATCCATGGAAACCCTAGCTAACCTTATAAATAGACCCCAGAACAAACCTGCGTGACCCTTACTTTTGGCTCGTGTGGAACTAAGGTAAGGAGGCCGAATTAGATGTATGTTCTTTAGAAGAATTTGTTTATAATAGTAAGGTCTAACTACCATCCAAATTTTGTCTTAGGATATCAAGCCATCAGGAAGATAGAAGCTTGTAAAGTTACTGGTTCAGAGCAAGCAACCCAGGAACCTATGCAATGGACCCAGATTGATCTGTCAAATAGAAGCCCTAAACGAGGTAATTAGATAAGGGTTCTTTAGAACAAATTGTTCCTTTTAGTACCATCTTCTTACCCTCAAAATTTTGAGGTCATAGGTGAAGAGGATCAAGAGATAGAAGGCCACGAAGTTGTTGTTCCAATTCAGGATGAGCAGGAAATAGGGTCAAGTTCCAATCTTAAATTTGACGATTAAAGCCTAGTCCAAAGGTAGGTTATCTCATGAATGGCTTAAACATGATGTTAGGAGCCGTACATCTCTCTTGGTATATCCTGATAATAATTGAACAAACATTGAATAAGACAGTACCCGAAGGTTCACAAGAGGCTGAGTATTCATTCCATAAGGGCTTATTCGATCTATTAAGATGGAATTCTTGTCTAATTCACTTTCTCCTATGCATGTTCATGGCCTAATTTTCTTCTAGCATGTTTTACTACCTATTTTATATCGTTTCCATGCATAGCATGCCCTAGGTTAACATTTTATATCACTATTTTACAGCTTCTATCTATCAGATAGAAACGGTCCATAACCTGACCACCTTATTTAACCAGTGGTCTATTGCGAGACCGTTTATAACCCATGCGGCTATGTCACGACCGCTATTTGGTTCTGCGAACTTAGTTGAATTTTGCATATTAAAAACCCTATAATTATGGTATTTTTCACTCAAAATTGTGTTTATTTCTTGTTAAATACCTTGTTTTAACATGAGCATGATTTCAATCATTATTTTTCATTATCATGTAATTTCATGCCAAAATATTATAATTTTGTAATTAAATGGTTTCTATGTTGTGTACATAGTACATATGGTGTTTTGTCCATATGTTTCACTGTTTCACTCTTATCTCTTGAGTCGTTTTCTTAAGTACATGGCATATACTCCAGTATGTGACCATTAGTTACACTTTGCACTTATAGGCACACTTTCTTGAACTTATGAACCTCTCTGCCGGATATTCCTTCTGTCAGACTAAGGGATTATATTTCAAGGCCTCCGTAAGACTCCGCAAGCTTGGGATTACCACTAGGACGTCGAGCTGGTTCTACCCTTAAAGCCCAATTGTCTAGAAAGCACTTACCAGTGTTTTATGTGTTCTGGACCTTAATGGCTCTATGGTTGACCGCCAGATTCTGTTAGCGGCCATTCACCAGACTGCTAAAAGACACCAAGCGGCCCTGCCATGACCGCAAAGATCCATAAAGTTTCACTGTGTCGACACTTCTTTTTCATGCGTCGACTCTAAATTATGAAATGGTCTAGACTCTGACCGCTTTCTTTATTAAACGGTCCAGTAAACGACCGCTTTATCTCTGAGGCTGTCTAACCCGAGGTTTGACCTTTGGGGTTGGTTTTCTTGAGTTCCTAGATGGTCTTAGGATTATCTGGAGTCTCAACATATGTTTAATAAGTTAATATTAAGATATGAAACTTAATGAATGTACTGTTATGCTGTCAGAATGCCACCGGAGTATAATATTCTTTTAATTCTTCTTTGATATCTCATATCAATTTTCGTACGTTCTATACCGTGGTTACTTAGTCATGAAACTTATTATTTGGAATTGAATTATTGGCCGAAATTATTGTTATATCTCGTGGAAGTAGCTGGATTTATAACTTGAAGATGCAAGACTGAGCACGGATTGTGTCCAAGGGCTCCATGCTAGTCCTCTCGACGGATTGTCAGAAACGTGCTATAAACCATGGGGTACGATGATACTGACGTCGCATTGCGCTGGGAGTACTTTCTCTTATAAATGAGTGAAATTCACGAGGCTCGTTATGGAAATTACATGCTTGTTAATGACATTCTAGTACATAGCCTTTACAAGGTTATGTAAAGTACTTTCTAGATTCTTACTCGTACATTCTTGTTCATGAAAGGTCAAATTTACATGTGCAAGATTAACCTTGCTTGTTCATGATCGATACTTGCTTACGTCTACTTGTTCAGTTATTTCATGATTCTATATTCTTGGTTATTTTGGTTTATATCGCTTGTTTATCGCGTTCTTATTTTTACCTTAAGATCTAGAGCTAAGACATTAATCACTTAAATATTACCTTCATGTTGATACGAAGATACCTACTGGGTAAGTGTGTTCATACCTACTTTCTCAATTTTCCAGGAAGTACTGATGGATCGGATTCGAAATATACAAGTAGCGGGTCTGAGAGTGATTGAAGGGCAAATGGATCAAGAGAAGACCTAGTTGTCAAGTGTCTAGTCGAGTCCTATTGTAATTTTCTATTTTCTTGAGTCTATGATGTAAGGATGTTTAAAGTCAGGAATCTAATGTACTTTATGATTACTAGTATAGAATAAAGTTAGAATTTGAAAAAAAAATTACTGGTGCAATTACTTTTGTGTGATTGTCTTGCACTCTGATTTCTTGCTTACGAGAGACTTACCATGCCAGTTGTTCACGTTCTCGATATTCCTTCTGCTGTTTTAAAAGCTCGGGGCATGACAGTTAAAGTGGTATCAGAGCATAGGCCTAGAAGTCCTAGGAAAAGATGTCATGTCATAGGTTAAGTCCAAGGCTTAAGGACCCATGCCTATGAAACAAGGAAAGAAAATTCCCAACCCATGAGAGAAATTGGGTAGAACCTGGGATGAGCAGTAATTAGAAATTATCTTTAGGATTAACCCATAAATTCTATTAAGATTAACAAATCCATTACTCTTCTCAGGTACTTTACTCTTACAATGGCTCACCGTGTCGATTGGGGTGGAATGCAACAAACTGTTGCGGGTCTCACTCAGGCTTTGCAAAATATGGCTCAAGCTAGCGCTAGGGCAGGAGCTAGTGATCTGCACTGTAATTTCTGGAGTTTCAACCCTCCACGATTTTTGGGTTCTTCTAACCCCGATGAGGCAGAAAATTGGATTGACGAAATGAACCGTATAATTCGAGGTCATGCAATGTGCCAACCAAGAGAAGGTTTGTCTTGCTATGTTCCAGTTAAACAAAGACGCACGTACATGGTGGAAGTCTATTTCGACACAACCTACCGACGCACCACACACATGGGATGGATTTCTTACTCTTTTTCGAGCCAAGTATTTCTCCGAGCATGTCAAGGAGAAGAAGGCAGCTGAATTTGCATCACTACGTCAAGGCATGTTGACGGTGGCAGAATATGAGTTACAATTCTCTCGCCTAGCACCTTATGTTCAACATCTAGTGAGCACGGATCTTCTTAAAGCAAATCACTTTATGGAGGGGTTGCGGCCCATTTTCATCTAGCAACTTGGCCCACAAAACATTCGGACCTACGTAGAGATGGTCCAACGGACACACTTATGTGAACGGACCTTGGAGAAGGTCAATATACTCAAGGGCAAAGTGGAGGAGCCGAGCTGAAAGTCTGATTGGCGAGGTAAGAAGCAAGAAAAATTCAGCTTCACTTATAACTCTTGGGATAGCAAGAAGAGATCCCGGAATGGGGACGGCAAGGATGATCGTCGGAACAAGAAGATTAAAGAAGAAGATAAGCAAGTCATGGCGGCTTGCTCGTTCTGTGATAAATTTGATCATGCGGCCGAAGAATGTTGGAAGCGTTTGGGCGCATGCCTAAGATGTGGAAGTCAGGAGCACCGCATGCCTGACTGTCTCCTGATGAAAGAGCAATCATCCACGAGGAGCAATGGTGGACGAAAGCGGCAAGCTAGATTGAATGCCGTATTGGAGGATGAACCAACCAAAGAAGGGGAGCTCATTGAAGGTACAATTCATATTCATTCCCATCCTGCTTTTGTGTTATTTGATACAGGTGCTACTCATTCCTTTATTGCTAGCTCCTTTGTAAAAACATTACCTATTTCACCTGTTCCCTTACCATCGGATTTAACCATAGTCACTCCTTTAGGGTTGGGAATGGAATTGAAAACCTATTTCCCCAATAGTGGAGTCACCCTAGAAGGGCATAATCTTCCCGCTAATCTCGTATGCCTTGATATGGAAGGCTACGATGCCATATTAGGAGTTGATTGGCTTATAGACCACGAGGCCTATATAAATTATCGCAGTAGGATAATTTTCTTTCGAAAACTAGGTCTCCCATGATTTTCCTTTCTTGGCATCAAATACCGGAAGCATCCCTCTCTTATTTCATCTCTTCACGCTTGCAACCTCATTTCGCAAAGATGTAAAACTTTTCTTGCCTCCGTAGTAGTTACCGAGCCTAAGGAAATTCAAATAGAAGAAATCCCCGTAGTTAAGGAATTTCCTGATATTTTCCCTTCCGAGTTACCTGGATTACCGCCCGAAAGGGAGGTTAACTTCACCATTGAACTCACACCTAGAGCAGCACCAGTGTCAATAGCTCCTTACAGGATGTCCCCCACAGAATTGAAGGAACTAAAGAAGCAACTTCAGGAGCTGTTAAAAAAGGGCTTCATTCGACCCAGCAAATCCCCTTGGGGTGTGCCAGTCTTATTTGTTAAGAAGAAGGAAGGTTCCCTCAGATTATGCATTGACTATCGTCAGTTGAATCAACTCACCATCAAGAACAAATACCCACTGCCGCGTATTGATGAGCTAGTTGACCAACTTTCTGGCACGGAGTACTTCTCCAAGATCAACCTCAGGTCAGGCTATCATCAACTAAGGATCAAGGATGAAGACATTCACAAGACTACTTTCCGAAGTCGATACAGACATTATGAATTTGTGGTTATGCCGTTCGGTTTAACTAATGCACCCGCTGCATTCATGCAATTAATGAATAATGTGTTCCAGCCTTATCTTGATAAATTTATGGTCGTATTCATTGATGATATTCTCATCTATTCAAAGATAAAGGAGGAGCATGAGGAACATCTAAGGGTTACCTTGCAAACCTTGCGGGAACACCAACTTTATGCTAAGTTAAACAAATGTGAATTTTGGCTTAAGGAAGTTTCTTTCCTTGGCCACATTATTTCTAAAGAAGGCATTACAGTAGATCCTTCTAAAGTTGAAGCGGTTAAGAACTGGAGTCGACCAAACACCGTATCTGAAGTTCGAAGTTTCATTGACTTGGCTGGTTATTATAGGCAATTTATTAAGGATTTCTCCATAATCGCAGCTCCTTTAACAAGACTCACCAAGAAGGAAAATCCTTTCGAGTGGACAAAGGAATGTAAAGAAAATTTCTTAGCCCTTAAAGAGCATCTCACCACGGCACATATACTGGCATTGCCTGTTGAGGGTGGCGGATTTAAAGTTTATACAGATGCATCCGGCATTGGCCTAGGGTGCATACTCAGCAAAATGGCAAGGTAATTTGCTACGCTTCAAGACAATTAAAGCGACATGAGGAGAATTACCCTATTCATGATCTGGAGCTGGCTGCTGTTATATTTGCCTTGAAGATTTGGCGTCACTACCTATATGGAGAGAAATTCATGGTCTATTCGGACCATAAGAGTTTGAAATATCTATTCTCTCAGAAAGAGATAAATATGAGGCAAAGGCTATGGTTAGAGTACCTTAAGGACTTTGATTTTGCTATACAATATCATCCTGGTAAGGTGAATGTTGTTGCCGATGCGCTCAGCAGGAAACCGATGGGAAAGCTATCAAGTCTCATGAAAGGTATTACTAATCTTATTTCTAAATTTGCTCGGTTGAATTTAGATATTAATATGAAGAAGAAAGATGATTGCTTTATAGCCAATATCCGGACACAACCCATATTAATAGAGGACCTAGTCAAACTTCAAGATAATGACCCTGTGTTATTGGAGATCAAAGCCAATATGGAGTAACAACCGGATGTCTCTATTGCAAATGATGGAAGATTGTTATTCAAGGGACGAGTTTGTATACCGGATCATGTTGATACTAAGAAATTGATCCTAGAAGAAGCTCATCAATCTAAGTACGCCATTCACCCTAGTGCTACCAAGATGTATCAAGCCTTAAAAGGAATTATTGGTTGTCCAACATGAAAATGGAAGTAGTAGACTATGTGTTACGTTGCCTAACTTGTCAACAGATTAAGGCAGAACATCTAAGGCCTGCTAGAAAACTACATCCCTTGGAAATTTTGGAATGGAAATGGGAGAGTATAGGGATGGACTTTATCATGGGACTGCCTAAATCAAGAGGTGGATATGATGGAATATGAGTGATCATAGACCGTTTAACAAAATCAGCTCATTTTATACCTATAAAAAGCCGATGGTCTGTATATATCTTGGCTGCCTTATACATAAAGGAGATTGTTAAGTTACATGGAATCCCTGTCACTATTATTTTTGATCGAGATCCTCGATTTACTTCACAATTCTAGAAGGGTCTGCAATATTCTTTGGGGACCCGATTGAATTTTAGCACTGCGTTTGTAACGACCCGAGAATCCGATTACCGGGAAGGCCCGATAACCTGAGACTCGCACCGCCACCCACGAGCCCGAAGACTCAGAAGGGTTAGAAGGATGGTGTGGGAACTACACAAGTATCGTGAGTAATTGTAGAGATTAAACAGTTTATATTATTAAGCAGGAAATAAATTAGCATTTCACATGGTCCACAAAATAACAATAAAATAACAACAGTAGTCTACAACTAGTACAGAGACAAGAAAAGAAAGTACAGCTACACGGGGCATACCCCGGCTCTGACCTCTGGCACTACCTCTGGGCACCCGCACCACACTGCGGCCCAGACGCGCTCCCCTGGGGCGGCGCCTCACCTGAAACACGGTGAAAACACGCAGGGAATGAGTCTCGGAACAAGACCCAGTAGGGATCACTCGAACCCTACCTCGTAAAATGGGAAACCACTACGCTAGCGGTAGGAGAGTACCTCGGAAAGGAAAGCCCTGTACTCTACAAAACAAAGGTCCTACGGCACGCAACCCGGCACACGTGCCACGGTGAGACAACCGAAACTCAACGATCGACCCGGCAAACCCGAAGGCCAAAGCCAGAAACTGACATTCTGACACTCCGCACTCGACAGGAGTACCACCCACTATAAGCACAGTCGGTAGCGTCCCCTGACGACTTACACCGCACCGCAGGTGAACTGCCTGACGGGGTAGCGCCTACCCAAGGCACGAACACCGAACAAGAACCACAAACAAGTGACTAGCTGGGGTCATACCCGTCGACGTGGATCCAACCGCCCCCAACCACGTGTGCACACACAGACCGCGCGTCCCTAGTCTGGCCCTCTGACCAGTTTTCCCCTCAGCCGGACTATGGCTGCAAGACGTGGGGCCCGACGGCAACCGGTCCACAAACTGCCTCTAAGGGTAAGCCCGTACACCACTCCCTGGTGCGACCAGCACCGCGTACTGGTAGGCTACGACTAGTGGAGGGTCACTGAAGGAGTAAACTCTCAAGTTACAGAAAACGTCACCCGCATCCGATGACGCATGGGGACCACCCCACGCACCGGCCCCGTCGCATGGTGGCCACAGTCAGACTAAAAACGGGGTTGCAACCCTCTCGGGGCAACCAGGCGCCTGACGGTCCACCCCTGGATTGGCACAGGCACGTGATGGTCTAGGCGGGACCGTCACAGGAAGCATGACAGTCCTACGCAGGCCGTCACACTCTCAGCGCAAAGCGAAGCATAACGTGCCTGCCCTGGCGCGTTACAGACTGTGACGCCCCCACACAGGCGTGTCACGGGGTGTGACGGTCCGACACCGGCCGTCACACCGCCTGGGGGTTCAACCGCCCAAAGGCACCCTAACGTGCCCACCCTGGGTCGTCACAAGGATGTGACGTGCCAGGTCTGGTGCGTCACATGCCTTGACCCCCAACGGTCAAAACAACGGTCATAAACCAACGGTCGGATGCCTCTGACGGCCCACCCCAGGCGCGTTACACGCCTGTAACGGTCTATCGAGGGCCGTCACATCCCCAGCCCCCAGCTGGTTAACAGGGGCTGTGATGCACCCTCCCAGGCGCGTGACACGGCTGTGGCGATCTATCAGGGGACCGTCACAGCCCCTGACCCCCAAAGGCTGACAAAGGGCGTGTGGCGCACCCTTCCAGGCGCGTCACACCGTGTGACGGTCCCTGGAAGGACCGTTATACACACCTGACGGTGAAACGGCTGGAAACGCCCAAAAACTCCGACCACGCCCTCATGCCTCCACCGGAGAGGGGGAAATCAAAGGGGAAGACCCCTGGGGACCCCTAGCATTATTCTAGGCCACCAAAACATGAAATCATGCATCAAATCCATAGATCGGGCGAGCCCTCCCCAAATCATGGAAAACCCCAAACCCGCTCAATCACGCCCCTCTCGACCTCCCCTCGGCCTATAAATCGCAGAAATGAATGGCGGGGAGCTAGGGAACATCACCCTACCTCAATGAAGCGAATGCTCTGCCGAATGGTCCGTGAACCACGAAGAACGCTTTAGAAAACCTCACCTCTTCACGCTTCCCACGCTCACCGCACGCCCACGAGATCGCCTCGCCACCACCCACGTCGTCGCGCCGTCGCCCCGCCGCCTTCTGCAGCCGAAAGGGAGCTAGCTGCGCTCGAACGGGAGGAAGAGAGGGAGAGAGGGAGGTCGCGGTGGGGAGAAACGGAGGAGGAAGAAGAAGAAGAAAGAGAAGGTGGGGGGAGAGAGAGAAAATAGGGGGGTTTTATAGGAAAATCTAGAAATTCCAGAAAATACCAAAAAATAGAAAATTACGTTTCCGGGATCCTCGGAGCGCACCGATCGCAACGGTACCACTCGTGCCCAGGTGAACGACCTGGTTCACCCGCAGCGAGGTTCCGACGGAATTACCGAAACACACACCGGTAATCGGAAAACACGCGCGGAAAAGCCACGGAACACTCCCGGGCCTCCGAAACAACTCTGGATCGCGTCGATCCGAACACGAAAGATGTCCGAAACGAAATTTCGGACACAAAGGAGTTGGACACTCCAAAAAACTAGATCCGAGACTCATGAAGAAGGATCCGAAAGGTCCAGGATATTATAGCCCTCCCCCCTTAAGGAATTTCATCCTCGAAATTGAGAACAACCCAAGGGGAAAGAAGAGGAAGACTCACTCAAACAGGTACGGGAACTGCTAACGCATCTCGTCCTCACGCTCCCAAGAAGCCTCACCACCAGAGTGCCACTGCCACACCACCTTTACCAAGGGGATGACCTTGTTCCGCAGGCGCTGCTCTCACCTATCCTCCACGCGCATCGGGAACTCTGGGAGAGAGAGATCTAGAGTCACCTCAGGCCAAACAAAAATCTCGAGCACATGAGAGTCATCGGGCATATACTTCCGCAGCATCGAGACGTGGAACACGTCATGCACCGACGCCAACTCAGGGGGTAACCGCAACCGATAAGCAACCTCACTGATGCGTTCCACAATGGAAAACGGACCAACATAGCGGGGACTCAGCTTCCCACGCCGTCCAAAACGCATCACCCCCTTCATCGGAGAAACTCTCAAGAACACACGATCGCCCACGGTGAACTCGAGGGGCTGCCTCCTACGGTCAGCATATCTCTTTTGCCGACTCTGGGCCGCCAACATGTTCTGACGAACCACATGCACCACATCCACACATTGCTGCACCAACTCGGGTCCCATCAAAACACGCTCACCAATCTCAAACCAATCAAGTGGAGTCCGGCAAGGACGCCCATACAATGCCTCATAAAGAGCCATGCCAATGCTCAAATGATAGCTGTTGTTATAGGCAAACTCCACCAACGGCAGGTGGTGAATCCAACTCCCCTGCCACTCCAGGCAGCAGGATCTCAGCATGTCCTCCAAAGTTTGGATGGTCCTCTCTGACTGACCATCTGATTGAGGATCATACGCCGAGCTAAATGACAACTCTGTGCCAAGAGCTCGTTGGAAACTCCTCCAAAATCCAGATGTGAAGCGTGGATCCCTATCCGACACGATCGAAATGAGAATCCCATGCAATGGCACGATCTGCTCCACATAAAAATGAGCCAACTTGGACACACTCCAGCTGACCTTAAACGGTAACAACCGAGTCACCTTCGTCAGCCTATCCACCAGCAACCAAACACTGTCCTGCCCACTCGGGGTCCTCGGCAACCCCACCACAAAATCCGTGGTCACGTGGTCCCACTTCCACGTAGGAACATCCAAGGGCTGGAGAGTACCTCCTGGTCGCTGATGCTCCACCTTCACCTGCTGACATATCAGGCACATGGCCACAAACTCAGCAACATCTCTCTTCATGCCAGGCCACCAGAACTGCCTCCGCAAGTTCCGATACATCTTTGTCGCACCCGGGTGTACGGTGTACCTGCTCCCATGAGCCTTGCGCAACACCGCACGATAAATCTGCTCCTCCGCTTGGACGTACAGCCTGCCACGAAACCTCGCAGCACCATCCTCGTCGAGATCCACCTCAGCCATCGCCAAAATCTGGGACAACTCAGGGTCCGCATGCTGAGCCTCTGTCACCTGTCGACGGATAGCAGGAGTGACAGTCAGACTCGCAAGCACTGCTAACCCTAGCTCCTGGGGAATCTTGAGCCTGAAAGACACTTCGGGTACTTGTTCCCAGAGCCTCCACTTTCTCAACATCAAGGCACTGACCGCGACCTTCCGACTCAAGGCATCGGCGACGACATTCATCCTGCCCGGCTGATAAGACAAGGTGAAGTCATAATCCTTCATGAATTCCATCCAACGCCTTTGCCTGAGGTTCAGGTCTCTCTGCGAGAACACATACCTCAAACTCTGATGGTCAGTGAACACCTCAAACTTCTCACCGTATAGATAATGCCTCCAGATCTTCAGCGTGAAGATCACTGCCGCCAACTCAAGGTCATGGGTAGGGTAGTTCTCCTCATGGGGCTTTAGCTATCGAGATGCATAAGCCACCACTCTACCATGCTGCATCAACACAGCACCTAATCCAACCCCGGAAGCATCTGTACACACCACAAAACCTCCCGATCCAGAAGGTAAAACCAATACCAGAGTCGAGGTGAGCAATCTCTTCAGCTCCCTGAAGCTCTGCTCACACTCCTCAGACCAGACAAAAGGCACATCCTTCCGCGTGAGTCTAGTCATCGGGGCCGTAATGCAAGAAAAATTCTGGATAAACCTACGATAATAGCCCGCAAGCCCCAAGAAACTCCGGATCTCCGTCACCGACCTCGGCCTCGGCCACTGCATTACTGCCTCAACCTTGGCGGGGTCCACGAAAATGCCATCACCAGAAATCACGTGCCCCATAAAGTGCACCTCGCAGAGTCAGAACTCGCACTTACTGAGCTTCGCATATAACTGGTGATCTCGCAACGTCTGCAGCACTACACCTAAATGGTACGCGTGCTCCTCGGCAGATCACAAATTAACAAGGATGTCGTCCACGAATATGACCACGAATTGGTCCAAATACGGATGAAACACCCTCTGCATCAAGTCCAAGAAGGCTGCAGGGGCATTGGTGAGCCCGAACGGCATCACCAAAAACTCATAATGCCCGTACCTCGTACTGAATGCAGTCTTCTCCACATCGGACTCGCGAATTCTCAGTTGATAGTAACCGGACCACAAATCAATCCGCGAGAACACTCGTGCAGACTGAAGCTGGTCGAACAAATCATCAATCCGCGACAACGGATACTTGTTCTTAATGGTCACTTCATTCAGCTGCCGATAGTCAATGCATAGCCGCAGACTACCGTCCTTCTTCTTCACAAACAACACGGGTGCACCCCAAGGGGAAAAGCTAGGACGAACGTACCCCTTGGCCAGCAGCTCCTGCAACTGCGCCCTCAACTCCCTCAACTCAGCGGGGGCCATACGGTAGGGAGCCTTCGCCAAAGGTCCCGTACCAGGCACAACCTCGATCACAAAATCGATCTCCCGCTGGGGAGGTAACCCAGGCAATTCCTCTGGAAAAACGTCGAGAAACTCGCACACCACCGGAATGTCCTTGACATTCGGCTCCATCCGTTCAGTCACAACCACGGACGCGAGAAAACCCTGACAACCAGAATCAAGCAATCGACGAGCTCGAATAGCGGAGATGAGGAATCGAGAAGAGGTGGAACGGATACCTTAGAAATAGAAGGTCCGCTTGCTCGGATGCTGGAAGTAGACCCTCTTCATTCCACAATCCACCACCACTCCATGAGACTTGAGCCAATCCATGCCTAGAATCACATCGTAATCCCGAAGCTGCAGCGCATACAACCTGCCTGGCATACTCCGCCCATCGATCCAAATCGGAACCTGATCGAAGCAATATGGGGTGATCATGAAATCACCCGAAGGTAGTTCCACTGTCAAATCACAAGGCAACTGGGTCACCGGCTCCTCGATGCTCAGCGCAAAATCATCCGAAATAAACGAATGAGACGCGCCAGAATCAAACAAAACCCGAGCCGCGTAACCCAAAACCTGAACGGTACCTTCCATGAGCTGCGACGCCACTGCCTCTGCCCTGGTCATGTGCGTGATCTGGCCTCGAGCTCTCTGCCTGCCTCCCACACTAGCTGACCTGGGTAGCGGCGGATACTGTCCCTACTGCTGCTGCTGCCTCTGCTGCTGGGGAACCTACTGCTGCGACGGCTGCCTCTGAGGACAGTCACGCGCCATGTGCCCTGGCTGGTCACACCAAAAATAGATAATCGGCATCGTGCACTGCCTACCTGGGTGGAACCCACTACACCGTGGACACGGTCCTCGCGACCCACCCACTGATCACTGATGCTGCAAGGGGATCGGCTGCTGTACACTGCCCGATGAAGCTTGCCCATGATCCTTGGACTTCTTCTTACCGAACCCTTTCTTGAAAAACTTCTTGACCTTCGTGCCAAAAGACGCAGATCCTGTCATCGACGCTGCCTGTGCCGGCTCTCCCGAACCGCTCAACGCGTGCTGGAAGGAACCCTGCTGCTAGGTAGCCGACTGCTGGCTGCGACCTGACAAAGACTGCCCCTGGCTGATCGGTCCTCGGGTCCTCTGCATGTCCATCTCCAAGGAAGCCGCAACACGAGACGCTGTCTCCAGATCAGTGGCCCCGTTCACGATCAGATGGTGCCTCAGCTCCTACCTCAAGCCCTGAACGAACTGCACGGTCTTCACCCTCTCATGCTCCATGATGTGAGGTGCATACCGACCCAGCTCGATAAATCAGGCCCTGTACTGCAACATGGACATGTCGCCCTGCACCAGCTCCAGAAACTCACGCATCCACTGCGTAGCAACGTAGTCTGGACAGTACGTACGCTCGAAAGCACTGACGAAGTCGTCCCACTTGACCTGCTCAAGTGGACGAAGGTGAAAGGACGTCTTCCACTCGGACGACCACCACTTCCGAGCCGTACCCTGCAACTGGTTGTAGGCCAACACCACTCTGTCCTCGGCAGCACTCTTCACAGAACTGAACACCCGCTCCATCTCGTCAAGCCAATCACGAGCCGCATCGGGGTCTGGCTGGCCGCTGAAGTAAGGTGGATGGAACTGCAAGAAGTCCCTCACTGCTCGGCCTGGCTCACCCCTAGCTGACGAGCCCTCACCAGCCTCTCCGCCGAACTATTGAGACATAAGCTGGTACATGCCACGGAAGAAATCCTCGGCCCCCGGAAGCCTCGCAGTATCCACTGCCTCGGTGGTCGCTGGTGGCGCTCGACTATGCTCCTCCTGGTCCCTCTGAACCCCCTGCTGGATCTCCTGACCTCCAGCCGACTGCCCCTACTGAGAGCGAGTGCTCCGCCTCGGTGCCATACTCGCTCCTGAAGCAAAAGGCAGAAAACATGAAAACGGCAAGGTCAAGAAAACGAGCGATGCCCAATGCCAGTGTCATCTGTACGTCATCGCTGTGGACTAGTGGACCACTACAATTACTTATAATTCTTGTATAATCCCACAACCGCGCTCTGATACCAGCTGTAACGACCCGAGAATCCGATTACCGGGAAGGCCCGATAACCCGAGACTCGCACCGCCACCCACGAGCCCGAAGACTCAGAAGGGTTAGAAGGATGGTGTGGGAACTACACAAGTGTCGTGAGTAATTGCAGAGATTAAACAGTTTATATTTTTAAGCAGGAAATAAATTAGCATTTCACATGGTCCACAAAATAATAATAAAATAACAACAGTAGTCCACAACTAGTACAGAGACAAGAAAAGAAAGTACAGCTACACGGGGCATACCCCGGCTCTGACCTCTGGCACTACCTCTGGGCACCCGCACCACACTGCGCCCCAGACGCGCTCCCCTGGGGCGGCGCCTCACCTGAAACACGGTGAAAACACGCAGGGAATGAGTCTCGGAACAAGACTCAGTAGGGATCACTCGAACCCTACCTCGTAAAATGGGAAACCACTACGCTAGCGGTAGGAGAGTACCTCGAAAGGAAAGCCCTGTACTCTACAAAACAAAGGTCCTACGGCACGTAACCCGGCACACGTGCCACGGTGAGACAACCGAAACTCAACGGTCGACCTGGCAAACGCGAAGGCCAAAGTCACGAAACTGACAGTCTGACACTCCGCACTCGACAGGAGTACCTCCCACTAGAAGCACAGTCGGTAGCGTCCCCTAACGACTTACACCGCACCGCAGGTGAACTGACTGACTGGGTAGCGCCTACCCAAGGCACGAACACCAAACAAGAACCACAAACAAGTGACTAGCTGGGGTCACGCGCGTCGACGTGGATCCAACCGCCCCCAACCACGTGTGCACACACAGACCACGCGTCCCTGGTCTGGCACTCTGACCGGTTTTCCCCTCAGTCGGACTCTGGCTGCAAGACGTGGGGCCCGATGGCAACCGGTCCACAACCGCCTCTAAGGGTAAGCCCGTACACCACTCCCTGGTGCGACCAGCACCGCGTACTGGTAGGCTACGACTAGTGGAGGGTCACTGAAGGAGTAGACTCTCAAGTCACGGAAAACGACGCCCGCATCCGACGACGCACGGGGACCACCCCACGCACCGGCCCCATCGCACGGTGGCCACAGTCGGACTAAAAACGGGGTTGCAACCCTCTCGGGGCAACCAGGCACCTGACGGTCCACCCCTGGACCGTCACAGGCACGTGACGGTCTAGGCGGGACCATCACAGGAAGCCTGACGGTCCTACGCAGGCCGTCACACTCTCAGCGCAAAGCGAAGCGTAATGCGCCTACCCTGGCACGTTACAGACTGTGATGCCCACACAGGCGCGTCACGGGGTGTGACGGTCCGACGCCGGCCGTCACACCGCCTGGGGGTTCAACCGCCCAAAGGCGCCCTGACGTGCCCACCCTGGGCCGTCACAAGGATGTGACGCTCCAGGTCTGGTGCGTCACATGCCTTGACCCTCAACGGTCAAAACAACGGTCATAAACCAACGATCAGATGCCTCTAACGGCCCACCCCAGGCGTGTTACACGCCTGTAACGGTCTATCGAGGACCGTCACACCCCCAGCCCCCAGCTGGTTAACAGGGGCTGTCACGCACCCTCCCAGGCGCGTCACACGGCTGTGGGGGTCTATCGGGGGACCGCCACAGCCCCTGACCCCCAAAGGCTGACAAAGGGTGTGTGACGCACCCTTCCAGGTGCGTCACGCCGTGTGACGGTCCCTGGAAGGACCGTTACACACCCGACGGTGAAACGGCGGGAAACACCCAAAAACTCCGATCACGCCCCCATGCCTCCACCGGAGAGGGGGAAATCAAAGGGTTAGACCCCTGGGGACCCCTAGCATGATTCTAGGCCACCAAAACATGAAATCATGCATCAAATCCATAGATCGGGCGAGCTCTCCCAAATCATGGAAAACCCCAAACCCGCTCAATCACGCCCCTCTCGGCCTCCCCTCGGCCTATAAATCGCGGAAATGAACGGCGGGGAGCTAGGGAACGTCACGCTACCTCAATGGAGCGAGTGCTCCGCCGGATCGTCCACAAACGCAAGAAATCGCTTTGGAAAACCTCGCCTCTTCACGCTTCCCACGCTCGCCGCACGCCCACGAGATCGCCTCGCCGTCGCCCACGTCGTCGCGCCGTCGCCCCGCCGCCGTCTGCAGCGGAAGGGAGCTCGCCGCGGTCGAATGGGAGAGAGAGAGGGAGAGAGGGAGGTCGCGGTGGGGAGAAACGGAGGAGGAAGAAGAAGAAGAAAGAAAAGGTGGGTGAGAGAGAAAATAGGGGGGGGTATTTATAGGAAATTCCAGAAATTCCAGAAAATACCAAAAAATAGAAAATTATGTTTCCGGGATCCTCGGAGCGCACCAATCGCAACGGTACCACTCGTGCCCAGGTGAACGACCCGGTTCATCCGCAGCGAGGTTCCGACGGAATTACCGAAACACACACCGATAATCGAAAAACACGCGCGAAAAAGCTGCGGAACACTCCCGGGCCTCCGAAACAACTCCGGATCGCGCCGATCCAAACACGAAAGATGTCCGAAATAAAATTTCAGACACAACAGAGCTGGACACTCTGAAAAACCAGATCCGGGACCCACGAAGAAGGATCTGAAAGGTCTGGGATATTACAACGTTTCATCCGCAAACTAATGGACAAACTGAAAGAACCAATCAAGTGGTAGAAGATATGCTAAGAGCATGTGTTATAGACTTCGGTGGAAGCTGGCACGACCATTTACCTCTAGTGGAATTTACCTACAATAATAGTTATCAAGCTAGCATTCAAATGGCACCATTTGAGGCGCAATATGGGAGAAGCTGTCGCTCACCTATCTACTGGAGTGAAGTTGGGGAAAGATAACTTCTAGGTCCAGAATTGATAAGGGATACTATTGAGAAAGTTAAGCTAATTCGAGAAAGACTCAAGATGGCCCAAGATAGACAGAAAGCATATGCTGATAATCGAAGGCGTGACTTGGAATTCCAAGTAGGCGACCATGTATTTCTCAAGGTCTCTCCGGGTCGAGGTATTCGAAGGTTCGGCATCAAAGGTAAGCTTACACCAAGATTCATTGGCCCTTTTGAAATTCTTGAAAGAGAGGGAGAGGTGGCTTATCGTCTAGCATTACCTCCACAATTGGCAAGAGTTCATGATATAATCTGTGTCTCTATGTTAAAGAAATATGTCTACGATCCGTTCCACATTATCACTTATGATAATTTGGAAATCTAAAAGGATTTGACATACGAGCTAAAGCCAATCAAAATAATTGAGTAAAAAGTATGTCAACTTCGGAATAAAACCATTCCCATGATCAAAGTCTAGTGGACCAAATCTTGCCCACATGAAGCAACATGGGAGACGGAGGAAGCCATGCGCAAGAGATTTCTTGATCTATTTGAATGTAAGTACGCTCTCCCTTAAAGCCTATGTATTGGAATTTGGGGACCAAATTCTCTTAATTGGGGGAGGGTGTAATACCCCAAAATTTTGTATATGATATTTTAGAATTTTCTAGAATTTATTTAGACTTTCTAAGATTTTCTAGAGATAAATGGATTATTAAAAGAATTTGGGTTAATTTAAAACCAAATAATAAGGCCCAATATTTATTAATTAACCTGGCCTTTTAAATAAGACCAAAATGGCCCAAAACCAAGCCACAAGGTTTGGCCCACATTCTAGAAACTTAAAATAGGATATTTGCAAAATTTAGAGGATAAATATACTAATTATTGGATAAATCAACGGATATATGACAAGGAGTTTGAAATGTTTCAAACTCGGTGCCCAAAGCCAAAAGCGGTCTATCGGGCGACCGCTTGGGGATTGAAAACGGTCTAGACTAGACCGCTACTATCTACAGATTCCGTGAATGGAAGAAGGCATGAAAAGATGGGAACTTTGGCATCCAAATTGCCTAGGATCGATGATATCTCTTAGATAGATGAGTCTAGAAGGCTTAAGGATCGAATTGAAACCCTAATTAGGACTCTATGTTCTTTCTAATCCATGGAAACCCTAGCTAACCCTGTAAATAGACCCCAGAACCAACATGTGCGACCCTTATTTTTGGGTCGCGTGGAAGTAAGGTAAGGAGGCCGAATTAGAGATATGTTCTTTAGAAGAATTTGTTTATAATAGTAAGGTCTAACTACCCTCCAAATTTCATCTTAGGAGATCAAGCCATCAATAAGATAGAAGCTTGCAAAGTCGCTAGTTCAGAGCAAGCAACCCAGGAACCTGTGCAACGAACCCAGATTGGTCGGTCAAATAGAAGCCCTAAACGAGGTAATTAGATAGGGGTTCTTTAGAACAAATTGTTCCTTTTAGTACCATCTTCTTACCTTCAAAATTTCATGGTCATAAGTGAAGAGGATCAAGAGATAGAAGGCCACAAAGTTGCTGTTCCAGTTCAGGACGAGCAGAAAAAAGGGTCAAGTTCCAATCTTAAATTCGATAATTAAAGCCTAGTCCAAAGGTAGGTTATCTCATGAATGGCTTAAACATGATGTTAGGAATAAAAGCCCTCAATTCTTAGTCGATTTCACGCATTGTACGTGGAGAATTTAATGTTTTATTGAGACTGTGCAAACTAGTTCATTTTTCATGCATAGACGTAGCCTTGATGTTATTAAGATGGAATTCTTGTCTAATTCACTTTCTCCTATGCATGTTCATGGCCTAATTTTATTCTAGCATGTTTTACTACCTATTTTATATCGTTTCCTTGCATAGCATGCCCTAGGTTAACGTTTTATTTCACTATTTTACAGCTTCTGTCTGTCAGACAGAAACGGTCCATAACCTGACCTCCTCATTTAACCAGCGGTCTATCGCGAGATCGTTTATAACCCATGCGGCCATGTCACGACCACTATTTGGTTCTGCGAACTTAGTTGAATTTTGCATATTAAAAACCCTATAATTATGGTATTTTTCACTCAAAATTATGTTTATTTCCTGTTAAATACCATGTTTTAACATGAGCATGATTTCAATCATTATTTTTCATTATCATGTAATTTCTTGCCAAAATATTATAATTTTGTAATTAATGATTTCTATGTTGTGTACATAGTACATGTGGTGTTTTGTCCGTATGTTTCACTTTTTCACTCTTATCTCTTGAGTCATTTTCTTAAGTACATGGCATATACTCTAGTATGTGACCATTAGTTACACTTTGCACTAATAGGCACACTTTCTTGAACTTATGAAACTCTCCGCCAGATATTCCTTCTATCGGACTAGGGGATTATGTTTCAAGGCCTCCGTAAGACTCCGCGAGCCTGAGATTCCCATTAGGACGCTGAGCTGGTTGTATCCTTAAAGCCCAATTGTCTAGAAAGCACTTACCAGTGTTTTATGTGTTCAGGACCTTAGCGGCCCTATGGTTGACCGCCAGATTCTATTAGCGGCCATTCACCAGACCGCTAAAAGACACCAAGCGGCCCTGCCATGACCACAAAGATTTTGAAAGTTTCACTACGTCGATACTTCTTTTTCATACGTCAACTCTAAATTATGAAACGGTATAGACTCTAACCGCTTTCTTTATTAAACGGTCCAGTAAACGATCGCTTTATCTCTGAGCCTGTCTAACCCAAGGTTTGACCTTTGGGGTTGGTTTTCTTGAGTTCCTAGATGGTCTTAGGATTATCTGGAGTCTCAACGTATGTTTAACAAGTTAATCTTTATATATGAAACTTAACGAATGTACTGTTATGCTGCCGAAATGTCACCGGAGTATAATATTCTTTTAATTCTTCTATGATATCTCATATCAATTTTGGTATGTTCTATACCTTGGTTACTTAGTCATGAAACTTATTATTTAGAATTGAATTATTGGTCAAAATTATTGTTATATCTTGTGGAAGTGGCTGGATTTATAACTTGAAGATGCAAGACTGGGAACGGATTGTGTCCAAGGGCTCCATGCTAGTCCTCTCGACGGATTAATTTCAAAATTACATTCTTGTTAATGACTTTCTAGTACATAGCCTTTACAAGGTTGTGTAAAGTACTTTCTAGATTCTTACTCGTACATTCTTGTTCATGAAAGGCCAAATTTACATCTGCAAGATTAACCTTGCTTGTTCATGATCGATACTTGCTCACGTCTACTTGCTGAGTTATTTCATGATTCTATATTCTTGGTTATTTTGGTTTATATCGCTTGGTTATCGCGTTCTTATTTTTACCTTAAGATCTAGAGCTAAGACATTAATCACTAAAATATTACCTTCATATTGATACGAAGATACCTACTGGGCAAGTGTGCACATACCTACTTTCTCAATTTTCCAGGAAGTACTGATGGATCGTGTTATGACAACCAATTGGGCACTGGCCCAATTGTGTACAATTCGGACCCACGAACTCAATGAGCTAGGAACCAAGATAGATTATTGAAGAACTCTTAGAAAATTTGTAATTTAACATAGAAAGATCAGAATTAGATGAAACTAAAGCCCATGTAATGACCATTAGGTAAGTAACATCTTTGATGAAGAGTATAACCTCTGAAAAATGGGTCTAATAGAGGTTAAGATGGAGTTTGTGATAATGGGTCAAAATAATCACAAAAAACACTACCACCCGTTAAAATAAGGATATCCTGGTCCACGGTCAACCAAATGAGATGAAACCAAGCTCATTAGAAAGCTTGGGGCCTTAACCCAAACTCTTCTGTTGGGATAGAAGTCCAATTCGCATCAGAACCTAGGGTTCTAAGCCCTTTGGCTGCTAGCTACCACAAAAGAGGTGTGACTGATAGGAGAACTCGGATGTAATTAATAGGAAATTCATAACTTCGTCTGTGTTTAATAAAATGACCTGAACCCAAGGCCATAATTCTGAGTGGGATGTTAGCTACAACTTATATGTTGAGGTCGAGGCCAAATACTGCCTGGATGCTAGAACTATATCTGGATTACCTTGGGCTACCGAAAGGTCACGACTAGAATGATGAAGAATAAATGATAATATTTAAAAAATCTTAACTCGGGCTAGGAATGCAAAAATTTGATGAAACCACATCTCAAAGTTAGATCCGTAAGTTCTCCTGATTTCATCTGAAGACATCCCAATCCAAATCCCAACATAAGAGCGCACCCACTCGCATTTATGCCTAGGTAGACGAAGGGTCGCGACTGTAATAGAGGAGAAATAACGTTAATATTGTGAAAATTATAACTCAGGATAGAGTTGATGAAATTCAATGAAACCATGACTGGAAGTTATATCTAAAAGTCCTCTTCATTTCATATGAAGACATCCCAACCCAAATCCTAACAGGAAAGCGTGCTCATTCACATTTATGACTGGGTAGACGAAGGGTCATCTATGTTCAAACCCAAGGGGTGCTTAGCATTAACCCCCTACTTAACCAGTGACCTTGGGGGCTGGACTGAGCCTTGCTGAACGTAGGAAAGGCCTTGGGAGGCTTGAACCTATATAAGGAAGTGAGTTCCAAGGGTGGTCCGTCTTTTAGCAACACCCATTCTCAACTTTCCACCATCTACGGTTCCTCTTGAGAGAGAAGAGAGGTGAGGGACCTTGGCCCTGCGAAGGGGGCGAATCGGCAGTTCCTAGAAGGGAGCAAAAAGTCTTGGGAGGGTCTGGGGTGTGGATGTCATCCCCGGATTGAAAGGGGTAAAGCTGAGGAGGATCTGGGGTGTGGATATTATCCCTGGATCGTCGGTTAGCATCTCAAAGGTAGGCACCTAACCTCAGACTTCAGGGGTCAATGATGCATTAGAACGGTTTTTAAATATATTTTATATATTTTAAAGAGGGATTAAGGGCATGTAGGGACCACCACCATGTTCATTTTGGTTTTTGGTTTCATCAAGTTTTGGGCTTCCATGAGTTACCTCTGTGTCTCTAAGGATTTGCACAGCCCCTGGGAAGGTCAGCCTTTGAGGCAAGGTCTGTACACATTTCATATGGTTCGTAAGCAAGGTATGTGCATATTTTATGTTGATCATGGCAAGGCCTGTACATATTTCATATGGTTCATAGCAAGGCCCGTGCATATTTCATGTTGATCATGGCAAGGCCTGTACATATTTCATATGGTTCATAGCAAGGTCTGTACATATTTCATGTTGATCATGGCAAGGTCTGTGCATAGTTCCTAATATTCATAGTGAGGTCGGTGCACATTTGGTCCATGCATGGGTAAGGTCGGTGCACGTTTGGTCCAAGCATAACTAAGGTCGGTGCATATTTGGTCCATGCATAGGTAAGGTCGGTGCATGTTTGGTCCAAGCATAACTAAGGTCGGTGCATATTTGGTCCATGCATAGATAGAGTCGGTGCACGTTTGGTCCAAGCATAACTAAGGTCGGTGCATGTTTTGGCCCAGGCTAAGTAAGGTCGGTGCATGTTTTGGCCTAAGCCAAAGTAAGGTCGGTGCAAGTTTTGGCCCAGGCCAAAGTAAGGTCGGTGCATGTTTGGTCCAGGCCAAAGTAAGGTCGGTGCATATTTTCCCCAAGCCAAAGTAAGGTCGGTGCATGTTTTCCCCAGGCCATAGTGAGGTCGGTGCACATTTGGTATTGTTCATAGTAAGGTCGGTGCACATGCTGCACAGACTTTAGAAAGGTCAGTGCACATGCTGGACAGACTTTGGTGAGGTCGGTGCACATGCTGCACAGATTTTAGTGAGGTTGGTGCACATGCTGCACAGACTTTAGTGAGGTCGGTGCATGTTTTGTCCAGGCCACAATAAGGTCGGTGCACATTTGGTTTAGGCCACAATGAGGTCAGTGCACATCTAGTTTAGGCCACAATGAGGTCAGTGCACATTTGGTTTAGGCCACATTGAGGTCAGTGCACATTTGGTTTAGGCCACAATAAGGTAAGTGCACATTTGGTTTAGGCCACAATGAGGTCAGTGCACATTTGGTTCAGGCCACAATGAGATCAGTGCACATTTGGGTTAGGCCACAATGAGGTCAGTGCACAGTTGGTTTAGGCCACAGTAAGGTCTGTGCATGTTTGGGATAGCTATAGTAAGGTCTGTGCATATTTTTGGGATGGCTATAGTAAGGTCTGTGCATGTCTTGGGATGGCTATAGCAAGGTCTGTACACGTTTTGGGTTAGCCATAGAAAGGTCGGTGCATGTTTGTGTTAGCCATAGGAAGGTCTGTGCATATTTTTTGGGGAAAGGGCCATATAAGGTCGATGCACATTTGGTACAGGTTGATGCACCTGTGGGTCTGTTCCAATTTCCAGAAACTTAGAAAAGGAGAGTTTTCGGAGGTCATTTTAATTCATAAAAATCTGAAAATTTAGAAAATGGCAGAAGGTTAAGTTAGTAACCCACAGTAAAAATTTTATGCTCATAGAAATTCTATACTTTCAGATATAAATCATTTTCTGTGCATGTGTAGCCTGGAAGGATAAACCTATTTTTTTATATAGTAACCTGATCATGCACTGTTCTGCACCCGTCAGAATATAAGTATGTTTAGCCCACTTAAACTATTAGAAGCATGCTTGTTATGATAAAGTATCATATTAATATCTGTAAAATGAGTATGAATGTGAATGCAAATACGATGTGAATGTTATGAATGGAAACAACAACATTCTGTGGAAAAGGACTCCGGTCCCTTTGTGGGGTAGCCCTTCTGTGGCACGGCGATCTGTAACGCCGCGGAAGTAAAAGAACCCAGGGGACGGCGATACGTAATGCCCTGGTCAAAAGTCTTATTGATTCGGCTGATTCGTTCTGAGGGACGACGATTAGAGCACCACGGAACCTGGGGGACGGCGGTGCGTAACGCCCCGTGCAGCAGGAGTCTAGGTGAAAAACCTATGATTCGGCCGATTGTTCTATGGATGGCAGAACTGTGTGGGCCACTTGAGTCTAGGTGGGAGTTAGCTCTCGGGTCTGCGCAGCACTCTTTCGTCCGTTCATTTGTGTGTGGGCCTCCTATGTTTACGGTAGCTATTTAGTCCCATGAATAACAAAGATGTGAAGACTCATAAAAATGTGATAAACTGCTCATTCACTTAGTTCTGGTTGCATTCATGGGTACCATATATGTTAGTTAAAAATGTGTATTTTTCTCATATGAGTTATTTTCAACAGATGATAATGAATGGATTATGCTATTATCAACATCTGAATTGTGTCTATAAATTGGTTATATAGATGCGAGTTAACCCCAGTTTGTATAGGTTGCTTACTAAGCGTCACACTCACCCCTTGTGACACACGTTTTCAGGGGACATAGAGAAAGAGGTTAAGGAGGAGGCAGCAGCTGAAGAGTAGAGTTAGCCACCATCCGTCTGGGTATGCTATGGTCGAATGTTCTATTTTATGTAGGGTTGTGGAGTGGTAAGCCCTTGCGGGCTCATGTGTAATCTGCAACAATGAACCTGTACTCTTTTGGAGATTATGAATGGTTGAGATGTTTACCTACATTTCTTGTAACCTGTGATTTCTCTCTCATGTGAATGTATGCACGTTACATAATATTGTGCTTCCGCGATACGTACGAAGTGACTGCTTCGGGGTCCGATAAAAAGAAAAAATATATATAATCTCCAAAAACTTGGGGATCGGATCCCGGGGCGTTACAGAGTGGTATCAGAGCACGAGAGACAAACCATGGTTACAACCATTCCAATTGTCCAAACAATAGAAGAGGAGATAGGCTAGGGTGGAAAAAGGGGAAGAGTATATTTATAACCCATTTTAAACAAACCCTCACCGGTAACAACTGAAACCATCAGAAATTTTGGGACATATTGAGTTAGGTTCTAATGAATACCTATGTATAGGTTCATCAAGGAGCAGAAGGCGATGGGCAAGAGGCCTAGGCGGGTAGAAGGGAGGTAGGGCAAGGAAAAGGTGGCACATCCAGAGCCGGTACCAAGGAACAGGTCGGGGGTTCCAGTCTGTGTCCATTGTAAGCGCATCCATCCGGGGCAGGAGTGCAGGACGACAGAGGGTAAATGCTATGAATGCGGCGCGGTCGGACATTTTGCGAGGGACTACCCTAGAAAGGCTCAGCAAAAGCCAGTACCACCGTAGGAGAAATCAGATGGAAATTAGGAAATGTCGGATCCTATTTTTAGCATCATAGACCCTTAAGAGTAAATGGAAGAGGTTGTCCCTTACTCATGGTTATCCCAACTTCAGGTCTATTAGGCCTTCTGAATTGATAAAGGATATACAATCCTTCATTCCAACCACTATTAAGTACTCCCCCTTTCTTTTTCAAGGTACAGAGCAAGAAATTGATACCTAGGGTCATACTTTTCCTATCTCTGACACGTTCAATGCCGATTAAGATATCTCGTTATGTTGATGTCATGGACTCTAGGCAAAAAATACTCATTTGCATACTTCAAACTGATGACCTTGCTCCTCAACTAGCTATAAAATGCTTATCAAAGTTTAGAAGGAGGTTCTGTTGTGGTTCATAGTGATAGTTTTACCAGGAACGAAAATGCCCATTCAGCATTGATCGACGGTCTGGCTTCCCCACCGTTTTCATCAATGGGTTTGCCCTGTGCCTCACCAAGTTAGTTTTGAAGTTCTGGGTTACATGCAGTATGAAATCGTTCCCCCATTTTTCAGATTGTTAAGCGGGTAGGCTTCAACATGGAGTTACATGGGCTTTGTAAAGCTCAGTCGTTTCAGTTCATATGTTTAAGAAAAAACTTGAAAGGGGGACCATGTGTTCCCAAGAGGTGCTGAGAAATAAAACCATCCGGCTTGTGAAGGTGTTATGGAGGAATTCTCATTCTGAGGAAGCAACGTGGGAGCCGGAGGATAAGATGCGCCAGGAATACCCTCGACTATCCGGTGAGTAAGTTTTATTAAAAAGAAATTTCTTGAGCAAATTTCAAGGATAAAATTATTTTAAGGGAGAGAGGATGTTATGACCACCAATTGGGCACTGGCCCAATTGTGTACAATTCGGACCCACGAACTTAATGAGCTAGGAACCAAGAAAGATTATTGAAGAACTCTTAGAAAATTTGTAATTTAACATAGGAAGATCAGAATTAGGTGAAACGAAAGCCCATGTAACGACCATTGGGTAAGGAACATCTTTGATGAAGAGTATAACCTCTGAAAAATGGGTCTAATAGAGGTTAAGATGGAGTTTGTGATAATGGGTCGAAATAATTACAAAAAACACAGCCACCCGTTAAAATAAGGATATCTTGGTCCACAGTCAACTAAATGGGATGAAACTAGGCTCATTAGAAAGCTTGGGCCCTTAACCCAAACTCTTCTGTTGGGATGGAAGTCCAATTCGCATCAGAACCCAGGGTTCTAAGCCCTTTGGCTGCCAGCTATCACGAAAGAGGTGTGACTGATAGGAGAACTCGGATGTAATTAATGGGAAATTCATAACTTTGTCTGTGGTTAATGAAATGACCTGAAACCAATGCCATAATTTCGAGTGGGACGTTAGCTACAACTTCTGTGTTGAGGTCAATGGCAAATACTACGTGAACGCTAGAACTATACCCGATTACCTCGGGCTACAAAAAGGCCGCGACTGGAATGAGGGAGAATAAATGGTAATATTGCAAAAATCATAACTCGGGCTAGGAATGAGAAAATTTGATGAAACCACATCTCAAAGTTAGATCTGTAAGTCCTCCTGATTTCATGAAAAAGACATCTCAATCCAAATCCCAACATAAGAGCGCATCCACTCGCATTTATGCCTAGGTAGACGAAGGATCACGACTGGAATAGAATAGAAATAGTGTTAATATTGCGAAAATCATAACTTAGGCTAGAGTTGATGAAATTCGATGAAACTATGACTGTAAGTTAGATACAGAAGTCCTCTTCATTTTATATGAAGACATCCCAACCCAAATCCTAATAGGAAAGCGCACCCATTCACATTTATGACTGGGTAGATGAAGGGCCACCTCTGTTCAAACCCAAGGGGTGCTTAGCATTAACCCCCTCTTTAACCAGCGACCTTGGGGGTTGGACTGAGCCTTGCTAGAGGTAGGAAAGGCCTTGGGAGGCTTGAACCTATATAAGGAAGTGGGTTCCAAGGGTGGTCAGTCTTTTAGCAACACCCATTCTCAAATTTCCACCATCTACGGTTCCTCTTGAGAGAGAAGAGAGGTGAGGGACCTTGGCCCTGCGAAGGGGGTGAATCGGTAGTTCCTAGAAGGGAGCAAAAAGTTTTGGGAGGGTTTGGTGTGTGGATCTCATCCCTGGATTGAAAGGGGTAAAGCTGAGGAGGATCTGGGGTGTAGATATTATCCCCGGATCGTCAGTTAGCATCTCAAAGGTAGGCACCTAACCTCGGACTTTAGGGGTCAATGATGCATTAGAACGGTTTTTAAATATATTTTATATACTTTAAAGAGGGATTAAGGGCACGTGGGGACCACCACCATGTTCATTTTGGTTTTTGGTTTCATCAAGTTTTGGGCTTCCACGAGTTACCTCTGTGTCTCTAAGGATTTGCACAGCCCCTAGAAAGGTCAGCCTTTGAGGCAAGGTCTGTACACATTTCATATGGTTCGTAAGCAAGGCCTGTGCATATTTCATATTGATCATGACAAGGCCTATACATATTTCATATGGTTCATAGAAAGGCCCGTGCATATTTCATGTTGATCATGGCAAGGCCTGTACATATTTCATATGGTTCATAACAAGGTCTGTGCATATTTCATGTTGATCATGGCAAGGTCTGTGCATAGTTCCTAGTATTCATAGTGAGGTCGGTGCACATTTGGTCCATGCACGGGTAAGGTCGGTGCACGTTTGGTCCAAGCATAACTAAGGTCGGTGCATATTTGGTCCATGCATAGGTAAGGTCGGTGCATGTTTGGTCCAAGCATAACTAAGGTCGATGCATATTTGGTCCAAGCATAAGTAAGGTCGGTGCATATTTTGGCCAAGGCCAAAGTAAGGTCGGTGCATATTTTGGCCCAGGCCAAAGCAAGGTCGGTGCATATTTTCCCCATGCCATAGTGAGGTCGGTGCACATTTGGTATTGTTCATAGTAAGGTCGGTGCACATGCTGCACAGACTTTAGTAAGGTCGGTGCACATACTGCACAGACTTTAATGACGTCGGTGCACATGCTGCACAGACTTTAGTGAGGTTGGTGCATGTTTTGTCCAGGCCATTGTAAGGTCGGTGCACATTTGATTTAGGCCACAATAAGGTCAGTGCACATTTGGTTTAGGCCACAATGAGGTCAGTGCACATTTGGTTTGGGCCACAAAAAGGTCAGTGCACATTTGGTTTAGACCACAATAAGGTCAGTGCACAATTGGTTTAGGCCACAATAAGGTCAGTGCACATTTGGTTTAGGCCACAATAAGGTTAGTGCACATTTGGTTTAGGCCACAATCAGATCACTGCATATTTGGGTTAGGTCACAATGAGGCCAGTGCACAGTTGGTTTAGGCCACAATAAGGTATGTGCATGTTTGGGATAGCTATAGTAAGGTCTGTGCATATTTTTGGGATGGTTATAGTAAGGTCTGTGCATGTGTTGGGATGGCTATAGTAAGGTCTGTGCATGTCTTGGGATGGCCATAGCAAGGTCTGTCCACGTTTTGGGTTAGCCATAGAAAGGTCGGTGCATGTTTGTGTTAGCCATAGGAAGGTATTGTTGACACCCGTTTTATGACCAATAAGTTGGGTCATCTCCTTGTTTATCCATATGATGCTCCGAGTTGTTCATTCTTCATCGAGTCTCCTTGATCAGTTTGAAGCATGTTTCTTGGGTCTTCTCCTTGGTTGGAGTGCGGTTTATTGTGGCCTTTTATTCGATGAGCTTAGCAAGCTTTGCACCTTTTTTTATCCTCATTGTTAATAACGGTCCTCACCTGGGATGTTACTTCCATATAACGCATGATCCCTGGGCCGTTACTTATTGAAGAGTCCTAAAGTTTGAGGCCTTTGTTCTAAAGCTTATCCGCTTGCTTATCCGTTGAATCTAATGGTCTGTCGTGCAGCCGTTATTTATTCCAACGCGTCCAGCCTTGGCCGTTACTTTCCTTCGAGAGTCCAACTTGTTTGATCTTCTTCCCGTTGATCTTATCTCTTTTGAGATAAGGTTGAATGTAACGGACGTTCCCTGGCACGTTATTTTCATGTGGCAGTCTGTCGACCAGCCGTTACATCCAACAGAGAGTCCTGACAGTTCAGGCCTTTTCTATGCTACTCCGTGGTCGAGATAAGAGCTTGAATTGTTGATTTCTCTTCCAAATCTGATCCTCAGAACCTTCTGTTTGTTTCTATAGACTCTTGGTGATATTATCTTCAAGGATTTCTAGGAATTATTCTCTTATCTTGCTGGATTATCCTCTGCTCGACCGGAGAGTTTGAGGGTCTATAAATAGCACCCTTAACTTCATGGCCCGAAAGAGGAAGATCTGGAGTTCGCGTCGAAGTGCTGCCGCATTCTGGAGTCACATCTGACCAAGGAGAATTGTTTCTCACGTTCATCTGCTTCACGGTGAAGGGAGTATTCGTTCCATTGGTTTTCAAAGTTCATCATTACACATTGTTTTCTTCCTCATCTCCCTTTCATCAAAAGCATTGTCCCTCTCCTTGTCTCCACGTTCTCCCTGGTTTTTCATCATCTAAACATCCTCCTATCTTTTTAAAACACCCAGAGGGGTTATAAAACCAAAACCTCCCTGGTACTTTCCTTTCCTTTTGCATGCTATTGAGTTTATTGAAGAATTGATGCTATATTGTTTAAAGGGCTAATCTGGGTTTGTTCTCTTGTGTTTTCACGTTCTTTGGTAGGTTTACAGGTTCACCACACGAGGCCCAAGTCTTCTGGCCGGCTGGAGGAGTTGGAGTTAAAAGAATCCACAAGCTATTACTGCAGGTTATTTGACGGTCTTGTGCAGGCGCGTCAGATTCATATAGCGGTTCATCGAGCGACCGTCATTTCCCAGTGACGCATGGGCTTTCGGCCGTTACATTCCGTTGATCTGTAGATTTCCCTGATTTTCTCTCTCCCGTGGGCGGGTGCTTCATCCACCTATTTTCAAGGTATTTTCAAGTCTTTGGCTTGTTTCTACTTTGGTGGCGATCACGTTCTTTCTTAGTATTGGGCATTAGCTTTCTCTCCATCTCATATCTCTTATCCTCTTTGCTTGCTCCACCCTTGCGGTGTGTTTTTTTTTATTTGCTCTTGCTCCACGCCCCGGCGTGTGTTTTTCTTTATTCCCTTAGTTTAGTTTGATGATTGAGATAGCATGCCCATGCTAGAGCTTGTTCTGGTTGCCTAGGTTCATGGTTCGCATGTCCTTGGGTTGATCGAGATCTTTGATTTTTGCCTATCATCTTTATTGCACATAAAATAAAAAGAAGAAGAGAAGCAAAACAAATCAACAGATAATTTTTTGGCGATCACGGTGGGATAACTTGTGCCAATCGTGTCTTGATCTCTGTTTAAACCTGCCATCATTCCCTTGTTTGATTGTCCTCGGATCTCCCTCTTACTTCATCTTATTTCTGGTCCTCTAGGTGTTCTGACGGCCCTCTGTCCCTGCGTTACTCCACTCTGACGCAGGGGCATTGGACCGTTATACGCCTGATCCTGTGTGCGGGCTTTTCACAGATTTCCCTTTTATTTCTGGTTGTTTTTGGCTCTCTGGCTCATCTGACGGCCCTGGTGCTCTGCGTTATATTACTTCTGGCGGTCTGGTCTTCGACCGTTATTATCTTCTGACGCAGGGTCTATAGACTGTTATACTCCAGACATGTACGCATCCTGAGGTGCATTACTTTCCGCAGTTTCTGCTGTGATTTCCTTGCTTGGGTGATATCTGACTTCCTCCCTGATTGTTCTACATATTTACATCATTGCATGCATAATTGTTTGCTAGATTCTAGGCTAGATTTTGCATGCACTCCGGTGCACATAGGTTCATTCATACATTCATACATTAGATTGCATTGTCATACCTTGGTGTGCGGACCTCTCATCTCCATATTCCTTGGGGTCGACTAGGAAATCACACCAGGGACCTCCATAAGTCCCCGCGAGCCGTGGATTCCCACACGGACGCCGGGCCGATTGTACCTTTTCCACACCGTGTCTAGGGTTGCATAAGTGAAGGAGTGGTCACACTTAGAGTCAAACCAAGCTTTACGTCCATCTCCCGTCAAGGAACCTATTGTTGAGAGCTCATATTAATCCATCCACTAAAGTTCCAAAGGAGAAATCATAAGAATCTTGAAGCATCATATTAAACAACTTGGTTGACTTTGAGTGTCTTCATCTCTTGCTACTTACATCTTTGTGATAAATCATCTAAGTTTGGTTGCTCATTGTGTGTTTGTGTTGTGTTGTTTGCATCTTGTTAAGGTTGTTCGTTGCATGTGGAGTTGTTTTCGTCAGTTGGAAGCACCTCCTAGGGTCAACTCATTCTCCAAGTGCTACTCAAATCTGCTCTTCGAATCCACCATGGCTTCTTTCAATCCTCCCCGTTCCCAAGAGGATTCTCTTCCTCAAGGGCTTCTTGAAAACCCTACTAGGGTTACCTCGTTCTCTTCTGGAGAGGGGACGGCCCCTCTTCCGTCCTCTACCTCCATGGAAGGTGGTCAGGCTACCCCTTCCTTCTCTACTCCTTCTACGGGCTCCATTCTCCAGATGATGGCCCAATTGGATCCGGCCCAACTCCAAACTGTCTATCAGGCCATGCAAGGATCCAATATCTCCCCTCCCACGATTATGTAGGGTCAATCCAATCCTCTCATCCAGCCCACTCCAATTAATCTCACTGCGGTCCAACCCCGGACCATCACATTCACCGGCATGGAGACGGGCCAATCTTCCGCTTCGGCCCAGCAATCTTTTGACAAAGGGAAGTCTCCTATCCCTTCTTGCACTCAGATGGATCATCACTTGTCTAGCCCACTGGTTCCACAAGTCTTGCTGGGTCCCTCCGATTTTCTGCACCCTCAGTCAGGGGTGGTCCAAGCCCACTCCAATCTGGGTCAATCTCGGGCCCAATATCCTTCTTATGGACCCCCTACGTCGGCCGTTTATCCTTCGGCTCCTTCTTATGGGCTCCCACCTCCTACTAAAATTCACCCCTCTGCTCCTCAGCTTCAAGCATCATCTCTTGCTACCCCTGCTCCATCCAGAGAGCAGGAATTACTTGATAAATGGGCCACCATGCAACAACAACTCGACTTCCTCCAGAAGCGGGTTGGCCCACAATCCTTGGCAGATGTTATTGTTCCTAGTTTCCAGAACATCCGGTTCCCTCCCCAGTCCGAGCTCCCCAATTATAGAAAATATGATGGGAACGGCAATCCCTTTATTCACGTGAGGGATTTCTTATATGAATCGGCCCAATTCCAATATGATGATCATCTTATGGCGTATTTATTCCGCCGATCATTGGACGGTGTTGCACTGGAATGGTTTTATTCAATTCTCTGCCATTAGAAGAAGCTGAGAGCTTTAAGGTAGTAAAAGATAAGTTTATTCAGCGATTTCAAGACCGGGTCGGCCTGGAATATTCTTTTACAGATCTGGTGGCCGAAAAGATGAAAACAGATGAGGAGTTTGCCACTTATGCAGATAGGTGGAGGCAGATGGCCGCTAGGGTGCCCGGCCATATACCGGAGGAAGAGAAGGTCAAGCTACTTATTTCAAATGCTACTCCAACCTTCCGAAATATCCTGGCAATGAACGACATAGCCAACATGCACCAACTATATAGCCGGGCGCGCTTTATTCAGACTCAGTTCAAGGACTCCCCCATACACTCTCTATTTGAAAACCAAAAGCCCAAATATAACAAGAAACCCCAAGGGCCGGTTACCGAGGGGGTCCAAACGAATGAGCAGGTTCAAGCCGTTACTTTTCCATTCCAAAACACACCTTTCCGCTTCCCTCAAAACCCCACACTCCACAAAATCCCACTCCACAGAACTTCCAAATCACTCCGCAAAACCATCCGCCCACCTTCACCATTCCACAAAACACCTCTGCCGCACCACAGCAACTGTTGTGCCTCTTAGGCACAAGCATGTGCTATGTTGCTTTGATGATAGCAATGCTATTTGGTTTTGATGATAGCAAGACAGTGAGTGCATTTGAGTGCATTTGATATTGTATTTTGATGATAGCAATGTTATTGTGTTTTGATGATAGCATGATGATTTGTTTTGATGATTGCAACACAGTCAGTGCATTATGATATTGTGTTTTGAATATGGCTGCTGATATGATTGCATAAGACTGTGTCTGATGTACAGCATTGTATTCATGAGTTTGCATGCGTATTGCAGGATGCGTTGACGCATGGGATCATTGCGTCAACTCACTGGTCTGTCACAGAGTCCAGCGTCTCAGTAAGGTCTCATGCATTTGACTAAGTCTGTACAGCCATTTACATAGTGAAGTCTACACATTCGTTTGCATTGCATGAAGTCCATACAGTGGGTAAAGTCTGTACACTGTCCATGTTTCATACAGCGTCAACTCAGTGTTTCATGTAGCGTCAACTCTACAAGTGTGTACATTGCTTGGCAAAGTCTGTACACTACATTCGCCTTCAAAAGTCTACACATCAGACTACATTATGCATGGTTGAGTTGAAGTCTATACAGAGTCTGCATCTTTGGAAAGTCTGTACAGCGTGAAGTCTAAACGTTGTAACTGTAGCTCGCTTGTGCAAGTCTGTACATTGGAGTCAGTCCACCAAGTCTATACACTGGACCTTGTTTGATCAAGTCTGTACAGAGCTTCTGTGCTCAAGCCTATACAGCCTTTCACTTGGAAAGTCTATACATCGTGAAGTCTTCATACTGGCCCTTGAATGATGTTTGTACTTTGTGCATCTCTTCGTTGAAGTCTGTACAGCCTTCGCTGAGCTCCTGAAGTCCATACATTGGTCCTCCTTCAAATTCTGTACAGTGTCTCATATTGGCAAAGTTTGTACAGCGTGAAGTCTACACATTGGCTTCGCTCCATAAAGCCTATACATTGGCCACTGCTCTCCAAAGTCTGCATAATGGTCTTCAAACCTGAAGTCTGGACACTGGTTCAAATCCTTCTAAGTCTGTACATTGGCTTCGTATCTGCAAGTCTATACACTGGACCTTGTTTTACCAAGTCCTAGTTTGTACACTCGCTGCACTGTTCAAGTCCATACACTGGCAGCTCTGCTTAAGTATATACATTCGTCTGAACTAAGTTCATTTTCCTCTGACTGTCTGCAGATGATTTAGGCCATCAAGACTTGGCACGTGATCCAAGGGGCTGATATGCTGACACGTGGAAACAGCAGTTACAAAGGAAGAGCCAATGGGTTACTGGATTACTCTGGTGCGTCAACGCACTCATCAAGCAGCGTCGACGCAATAGTTAAGAAGGCTAGGCTGGTTGTTCACTAGAACGTATCCATGCGTCAACGCTATGGGCTAGCAGCGTCCACGCAGCACGTCTGTTTGCCGAAGAACGTGATCACTGGATTATCGATGCGTCAACGCAGCAGTGGAGCAGCGTCGACGCAACAGTTAAGAAAGGCTAGGCTGGTTGCTCACTGGAATGCATCAATGCATCAACGCCACAAGTTGGAAGCGTCGACGCAGCGGCTTAAGAGACGCCAATGTACAAATGTACATGTTCGTGCGTCAACGCCACCAACTGGCAGCGTCGACGCAGTAGTTCAAGAAAGGGGCGACTTATCTCTAGCTGTCTTCAACGCGTCAACGCTATCCATGGCAGGGTCGACGCAGTGGGACAAATTCAAATGCGTACTAATGATGGGCACGTGATTCGAGGTGCCTAGCTCGTGACCAGGATGCTGCCACGTGGTCCGAATTTTTAGGGCAGGAAATGTGGAAGCCACACGCGCCAGTGTGCCTACTGCTGCTGCTTATAAAAGGAAGCCTTCATCCTCTGTAGAAGGCTGATCGAAGAAGAAGCCTGGAGAGCAGAAAAGCCCTTCGATCCAGAAAAAGAAAAGAAGAAGAAAAGGAGAAGAAGAAGAAAGAGAGAGATCGTGATCGAAGCAGAGTGAAAAGAAGCTGTCGATCCAGCACAAGAGAGGAAAGAAAAGAGAGAGAAGAGAGGAGCAGAAGCTGAGAGAAGAGTAAGAGAAGAAGGAGAGAGTGCTTCCACGATCCAGCAGAAGAAAAAGAAAGAGAAAGAGAGAGAGTGAGATCGAGGGAAGAAGAGAGAGAGAGAGAGAAAGAGAAGGAGTTCCTTCCTCAGATCTTTGGTTCAAAACCAGATCTGAGGTTGCTCATTGTTAGAGCTTATTTCGTGCTTCATTGTTTAGCTTTTAGTTGCTGTGTTTCCATCTTTTCTGTTTTCTATTTTACATTGTCTTTCAAGCTGTTAGTCAGCGGTTTGCAGAGGAGGACTCCTCTGGACAGCAAGCTGTGTTGCTCAGCGGGAAGTGGAGGTTTCCACTGGACGGGTAAGCTGTAATCCCCAGCGGTTGTAGTGGTGGATTCCACTGGTAGACACGCCATTCTTGACGCCTCCTGAGAAAGTCTCATATTACTATACAACGCCCCGCAACGGCTTACGCATTCTGAATCACTCGAGTGCTTCCTTTTCTCGGGTCTTCTTCTGCCTTTTTCGGCATCCGGAATCGTCTCGTCACGGCATTCGGACGGCATCAACACCAGTCGGACGCATCAAGAGGTTCCGGAATCAAGAAGGGGGTCTACCGGGCGGCCGCCGACGCCTGATTTGAGGACCCGGGTGGGTCTTAATGGGGGCGTCCAGGCCCCTGGACGCCCCGATCTTTTTAATTTATTTTATTATTTTATTATTTTTCTCAGGGCCCAAAAATAAATAAAATATATATATATTAATGGAGGCGTCCAGGACCCTGGACGCCTCCATAAAAACTAATAATAATAAATATTAATAAAATGCCAGTTGGCATAAAAAAATAAAATAAATAAAAAATACATATTAATGGAGGCGTCCAGGCCCCTGGACGCCTCCATAAAAACAAATAAAAAAATTAAAATGCCAGCCCTTGTATAAAAGACAAAAGAAAAATAAAAAATAATATACTTTTGGAGGCGTCCAGGCCCCTGGACGCCTCCATCAACTCCCTCACGGGCCACCGAACGACGGTTTGTCGTGTGTGAAAAAATCCAAATTATAGAGACGTCCAGTCAGCTGGACGCGCCCATTTCTGAATCACGAGGCGCCGCTCACAAAACCACGCGTTGTGCCAAACCGCGTGCGGCCGTCGTCGATTTTCGGTGGACCTGCTTGAGGCGTCCGGGACCCTGGACGCCTCCACAAAAGTATTCCAAAAAAATCAATAAAAATAGAATAAAATATTATTTCGGCCCTGATGGAGGTGTCCAGGGTCCTGGACGCCTCCACCCTCCGGAGCCCTATAAATAGAGCCCCACCCCCTCAGTTCTGGGGGAGCTAAGCAGTGATCCGATAGGCTGCCGGAGCCCAGAGGCTACGGAGTCATTTTCTAACCCGTCGGGTCTTTTGTAGGTGGAGGTTCTGCCGGCTTCTCGGGTGCCCACGCTCGCGAGAGGAAGGTCGTCTTCATCCACCGCGCTTCCACGTCATCCCCACGCTGCCGGAGCTCCGCCGGATTTCACCCTCGGCTCATCCAATAAGCCTTTTCTTCCCCTTCTTCTTCATAGTTCTTTACATTCATCATACTGCATCCTCTATCCCCCTTCACAAGGGCGCCTCTTCTCTTATACTTCTTGCATCCATCATCTCATTTTTCTCCCACTCGAGTCCGAGAGGGGTTTAAAAGATAACACCAACCAGGTGTGTGTCTTGCCATCATTTCGTTACTTTTATCGCAAGGATTTGAATACTACACCTTCATCTTTCTAATCCACTTGTTACTTGTTTGTCGTTGTTTTGCAAGGGTAACCGAGGAAAGCCCTCTCCGTCGGCCGGCCGAAGGGAGAGGAAGAAGCAACCCGCCATCTCCCGCTCTCGAGGTAGGCGCGATCACTTTCTTATTTTGGGGTCTTTTGGCCCCTGGCGATCACATCTTGTCATCGAGGCCGCGGCGAGTCACTTCCCCAATGGCCGTTTAAATTTCTGTTTCCTATATTCTCTTTATATTTTGTTATATTCTGCTTATATCATCGAGGCCGCGGCGAGTCACTTCCCCAATGGCCGTTTAAATTTCTATTCCTATAATCTCTTTATGTTTTGTTATATTCTGCTTATATCATCGAGGCCGCGGTGAGTCACATCCCCAATGGCCGTTTAAATTTCCGTTCTTATATTCTCTTTATATTCTGTTATATTCTGCTCTTATCATCGAAGCCGCGGCGAGTCACTTCCCCAATGGCCGTTTAAATTCCCGCTCTTTGTATTCTCTTCATATTCTGTCATCTTATTATCTGCTCATATTCTCGAGGCCGCGGCGAGTCACTTCCCCAATGGCCGTTTCAATTCTTGTTATTTAATTTTTGCACCATTCCCGTCCCCCCGAGGCCGCGGTGAGTCACTTCCCGCTATGGCCGTTTAACCCCCATATTTTGCTATATCACACTTGTCCTGCTCGCCCCGCCGGAGCAATCTCCCGTGGTGGCCCCTTCTCCCCCTTCTCTTATTTCTGTGTTGCAGCAAACAAACAACAAAACAAAAAAAAGAAGGAGCCCGCGCGCGCTCCGCGTCCTTCTCCGCTCTTCCCCGAACCGCGTGACATCGCTCACAGATTGGCGATCATGGTGGGACCTCTACTGCTTCCTTTCGGCCACCCTTGCAAGTTCGGCACCATCCGTGCCTCTCCATCTTGGCGCCCGCGCGCGCCCCCGTTGTGCTCACGGCAGCACTGTCAGTTGATTGGTTGTTTGTTTATTATATGTCTGTTATTTTTGTTGTTTTCCCACTCCATATATCTGTCAGCATTCCATTGCATACATCCATTCCTCCTTTCTATCTTTTTTTCATTTTTTGAGGATCACCCTTTCCCGGTGAAGGAAGGACTCTCCGTTTGGGAATTCCTCTCAACGGACTAGAATCTCCTACACTGGGACCTCCGTAAGTCCCCGACATCAAAGAATCTCCTCTTCGTTCACTGGGCTAGTTGTACCATTGAAGTTCCCCAGAGTTAGTCATTTCATTCGTGGTGAGACGAGAGACCCTAGCTGACATGGCGGTGAAACAAAAAAAATAAACTACGGTCCCCACTTTGTGTGAACTTCGGATCTCGCTAAAAATACAAAAAAATCATCAAAATCAAAACACAAAAAAGGGCGTAAAGGCATCCACTTGTTTGATAATCTCTGCTACCTACTTGCTAGTGTATGTTTTTGCGTTCTGGGAAAACTGTGAGCATGTCTCATGAGTCTTTTGAGGAGAACCACCCTAGCCGTGGTTTGACAGCCGACCCACGAGTCTATGCTATGGACTCGGGTCCTTCTCATGACCCCTCGCATGAGGTGCAGGTTATTGCCGGGGACACGTCCCCGCCACAGGATATCACTTCCTTACTGGGCGTCCTCGCCAACACGGAGCTCACCTCTGAACAGCTCCAGGCCTTCCAGGCCATTCTAAAGGGGAAATCTGTTTCCCCCACGCCCCAGGAATCAACTCCGGCCATCGCACCTCTCCAAGAGTCCGTGCAGGCCATTCCATCTCCTTCATTGGCGCAAGCCATCCAGTCTCCCTCGCTTCAAGGTCAAGTGAGCCAACAACCACCCTCATTCCAGTTCCCGTCACAATCTCAAACTCCCGTTGTTCCCCACACGCCGTTTCAGCCAGGGCCAACTATCGGCGGTCCGACAGCTCCCTCTCATTCTGGGTTCCCCCCTCAAGTCTCCGGGAGACAGTTTCTCCCCCAGTGGCAAGTGCCACCTTCACCCCCAGAGGAGCTCGCCCAATCGCTCCTCAATAGGTTCAACCGCATGGACGAGCAGTTTCAAAATCTGAGAAGGATGGTGGACGTGAAAGCCACCCCGGAGGTTGCTTTGCCAATCCTTCCCGTCATTCATCTTCCTCCCTCCGAAATGCCCACGTACCGCAGATACAATGGTACCGGCAACCCCTTCATTCATCTCAAGGATTTCATGTATGAGTCCTCTTACTGGCAAAACGATCAGAGGTCCCTGGCATACCTCTTTCGGAGATCATTGGATGGTCCCGCGCTTGAGTGGTTCTATTCTCTGGAGCCCCGCGAGGCCGAGAATTTTGAAATAGTCCAGAGAAGGTTCTTGCAGAAATATAGGGATAGGGTCGGTCCCTCACTCTCCATTACCGACCTAGTGGCTGAAAAGATGAAACCCGACGAGGATTTTGTCCGATATGCTGATAGATAGAGGTCTCTGGCGGAAAGAATAAGGGATACCCTCTCCGAGCCCGAACAAGTGAAGATGATTGTGTCTAATGCAACCCCACAGTTCAGACATGTCCTGGCCATGAATAAACTTACTACAATGGAGGAACTCTATGAAAGGGCCCGATACATCTAAACCCAGCTAAAAGACTCCCCCATCATGAACATGTTTGAGTCGCCGAAGCCCAAAGTGGTTAGAAAGACAGGCGCTGGTGTCCCGGGCGGAGCCACAGAAGGGGTCGTGACAAATGAGCAAGTTAGTGCGGTCAACAATGCCAACTATGCGGTCAACCCAAGGCCTCCACAAATGCCCCGACTTCCCCTTCAACCAGGTCCTTTCCCTCTTCGTCCTCCACCCCAAAATAATCCACCCTAGGATAATATGCCTCCATTACGCCAACCCCAGCAACAACAACCACAACCTCAGCAACAACAACCACCACTTCAGTACAACCAAGTTCCACCCCCGGGGAACTATGGTCCCCAACAGCAACAAAGGAGGCCGCTCGGTCCCAAGAGAGCCTACTATCCACCATTGCCAGAAACCTTAGCAGACATTTTTAATGCCCTCATGGCATCAAACCAACTCGCCCTACCCAGAGAAAGGCCCGCGTGGCCCCCCAATGTTGATACCTCCAAATACTGCGTCTACCACAGGCAGCCAGGACACACGGTAGATTACTGCTTCCATTTCAAATATTACATCCATGATATGAATGATGAACATCAAATAGATTGGGATGAGATGAGACGGTACGTCGCGGCTCTCAAGGCTAGGAGACCTCCTCAGAGGCCACAGCAGCAGTTACAACAGCAGCAGCAGCAGCAACAACAACAACAACAACAACAGCCTCAGCAGGCCCCACAACAACAGCCCGACATGGGAATAATCCAGAATCCATTACCGGAGCACCAACAGCCCAATCATCAGGTTAACCCCATCTCCTCCTTCCCGGAAGTCGGGAGAGAGCAGGTGTGGCACCAGGAAAGTACCTCCATTCTTTCTACCTCCAACCCTATCGTCATGCAACCCCCTCACCTTGCCCGGGTAGCACCTCTCTCTCATCAACTCGCGTCAGTATCGCCTTCACCATTTCCACTACTATCACGCCCTCTCATCCGTACCTCGATCTCCTATCAACCGACACTCTCCACTACGCCTTCGCACCCTCTCATCTTCTCTCATTCCCCCACCTTACCATCCACCTCTACCACATTTACCCCTACACCTTCTAAACCCCTTATCATCCGTCAACCATACATAACCCCGTCTTTCTCTACCACATCACCACTAATGCCTTCAAAACCACTCATCACCCACCATCCACCTCAAAACCCTTACCCGTTTCAAACCTTACCTCCACCTCCACCTTCCAAACCCCTTATCATCATAATCCGCGCGATATCCCCTCTACCTCCGCCATACCTCCACCTAACAAACCCCTCATCAGAATCCCTGCTCCCGTCATCACCCTTACTTCATCAACCATTCCTCCACTACTACCCCTCAAACCCCTGTTAAAACCCACTGCTACCCCCACAGAGGTACAAAAGCCGCAGGCAATGGTGCTCCGGAGTGGAAGGATTTTCCACAGGGTTTTCCCCCACAACAGTCAGAATCCCGAGCAATCTCAACCAGAGAAGGATGATGCAGAACAACTAGAAAGAGCTATCCCTGGAACACAGTATGATCTATTGAAACACTTGGACAAGACACCTGCCCGGATCTCCATCCTAGAGCTACTTCAAAGATCCACATCCCACCAGGCGGCCTTGATGGAATATCTTCAAAAGGTCATGGTTAATGAAGACCTCCCCGTGGAGAAGATTTTGACCGTCCTGACCCCAACAGACACACAACCAGCCATCATGTTCCACAACTACGAGCTCGCTCCCAAGGAAGCTCGAAAATATGCATTGTGCATTTCAATAAAAATTAATGGGGTATCCATAAACCCGTGTCTTGTGGACACGGGTGCGTCCATAAATGTGATCTCCATGAGCACTCTTCAGTTGTGTGGGGTCAACGAGGAACAAATAAGACCTTCCTCGATCACGGTCACGGCTTATGACAATAGCAAAAGGCCACCGCAGGGGATGATTATTCTGAAGGCAGAACTAGGCCCCATGTCAATTCCCACGGAATTCCATGTCCTCGACATGGACCCCACATTCAAGGCTATACTGGGTCGCCCTTACATCGAAGCCATGGACGCTGTGCCTTCCACCAACCATCAGTGCATGAAGTTTCTTACAATGGGAGAATTATTAAAGTGGTCAGCACACCTGTCCTTCACACAGTGGATGCTATCAACTCCTCTCTGCCTTCTGTTTGGCCGTCTCATCGGCCCATATTGTCACTGCTGGACGTACGTGATCCATCTCATGTTCCACTAGCACCAAAGGAGCCGGTCAGGGCAACCACAACATCATGTCTCTCTTTTCACTCCAAAGGTTGGGAGATTATGAGGAACATCGGCTATCAATAGGGAAAAGGTCTGGGCGCACAGTTACAGGGTATGCTCAAGCCGCCAAAAGAAATTAGGCCGAACCGTAGGTTTGGCCTAGGCTTCAAAGGACCGTTCAAGGCAAATTGGAAGCCCCTCACGTAGACTCTATCAAACCACTTCAACAGAGGGCCCGTTGTTCAGATGGGAGATCACCCACGAGAAGCATATGGGGGATCACATGCTGTATATTTGGCTGAAAAATGTCCGAGGATCACCAAAAGAGGCAAGATCAAGGATCCGGAATGCGAGTGGGACAAATGGTTCGACATACGGGACATTTCCGTTGCACTGGAAAGGATGTTCTGGTCTCCACAGCTTGAATGACCACCATTGATCTCCAAAATACCAGAGAATATTACCACTCTTGCCAAGGTTCCAAACTATCCTCGTCCTCGCCAGAAGGACCCTGTCATCGACGGATCTTCATCCGTCCTCAGCATTGCCGTTGACGGCTCATTAGCCGCCATCTTCTCCATCCACTCGTCTCAGCCTTTGCTGATATCTTCTTCCTGGGCCAGACAATTATCTGATGATCTTCCCAGGTCCCCTTCTCTGCTTACATACCTGCGCGGGCTTTTCAACCCGCGCCAGGTCTTCAACCATGATCTGCTCTATGAGCCTCACAATCCTCTAGCCATAACCCCTTTTCTCTCCCCTCCAATCTCTTTTCACTGCTTTGTCATTAAAAATGAAAATGAAAAAAAAACGTCAATTTTCAAACTCCCCAACAACACATCTTCGTTGAGGAAACCTCCTACATCTCCCACGGGTGCGTACCGCCTTGCGGACCACCCGTCCAAGGTCCGATAAGCGACCTTCTCTACCCCTCCTCTGAGGGGTCTTCTCCTGTACATTCTACACCATCCTCTTCGTCTTCATCTTCTTCTGTAAATATTGTCAGTCAATCTAGGAATGATAGGCCGAGGGTAGTACCTAGGAAGAAGTCCAAGGGGAGGCAGATCCCTTGTCGATTCCTTCTAGATTTGGCCGCCAGGTGTCAGGCCCTTCTTGCCATCCCCCAGTTGTTAGAAAATCCCATCCAGCTACCCGAAATAGAATGCGAGGGCGACTGTGCATCTGATGAAGGGTATGGAGTCTACGAGATCACGGATGAAGAATGCCCCACTGAAGATGAGGGTGAAGAATATGAGGATGCGGCGGGCGCATACGCTAGTGGAATGAGGAGATTCGACGAGCCGTCAACCGCCGTAGAAGAATCCACCAAAGAAGTCAACTTGGGAACTGAGGAAGACCCTAGGATCATCCTCATAAGTGACAACCTACAACCCTCTGAAGAAGAGGCATTAATTGAGGTTCTCAAGGAATATAAGGACACGTTTGCATGGAGCTACGAGGATATGCCGGGTCTGGATTCAACCTTGGTCGAACACCGTTTAACCCTAAAACCAGGGTCCATCTCGGTAAAACAAAGGTTAAGGCGTTTCCACCCTCAGATGGCTTTGAAAATGAAGGAAGAGGTCGATAAGCTCCACAAAGCCAGGTTCATTAGAGTCATCCTTTATCCTCAATGGGTGGCGAACATTGTCCCGGTCATGAAAAAAGATGAGAAAGTCAGGATTTGCATCGACTTCCGGGACCTTAACCGCGCGTGTCCAAAGGATGATTTTCCCTTACCTCACATTGATGTGCTGATTGATAACACGGCAGGCTACGAAACCCTCTCTTTCATGGATGGATTTTCAGGATACAATCAAATTCGTTTGGCAGAAGAGGATCAGGAGAAGACGTCATTCACTACCCCTTGGGGAACATATTGTTACGTGGTCATGCCGTTTGGGTTAAAGAATGCTGGAGCTACTTACCAAAGAGCGATGATGGCCATATTTCATGACATGATGCACATATATCTGGAAGTGTATGTGGATGACTTATTGGTGAAATCAAGACCAGGATGGAACATCCAGAAGTTTTGGCTAAGGTCTTGCAAAGGTCAAGAGAGTTCCAATTGAAAATGAACCCGAAAAAGTGTGTGTTTGGTGTGTCGTCGGGTAAATTGCTGGGGTTCATTGTGAGTAAAAGAGGGATCGAGATAGATCCCGACAAAGCTAAGGCCATCAGGGATATGCCGCCTCCCAAGAATTTGAGGGAAGTCCGAGGTTTAATCGGGAGGTTGCAGTTTATTCGTCGGTTTGTGTCTCAACATTCACAAAGGTGTAGACCTCTCTACGAGTTGACCAAGCCAGGAGTAGAATTCCACTGGAATTCTAAATGTCAGAAAGCTTTTGAAGGGTTGAAGGAATATCTGGCTAGTCCACCCGTTCTCATTCCACCCAAACCAGAAAAACCTCTGATCCTTTACGTCTCAGTCTTGGATGACTCCGTGGGAGCCGTCCTCGCACAAGCTGATGAAGAAGGCAAGGAACGGGCAACCTATTACTTGTCCAAACTTCTCAATCCCTGTGAGCAGAAGTACACCGTCATGGAGAAAACCTGTGCTGCCCTCGTTTGGGTAGTGCAGAAATTGAAACACTACTTCTTGGCTCATGAGGTCCACTTGATTGCTCGGATGAATCCTATCAAATTCCTTCTGGAGAAAGCCGTCCTTACGGATAGGCTAGCACGCTGGCAAAGTTTTCTCTCTCAGTTCGACATCACCTACATCCAGCAAAAGGCGATTAAAGGCTATGCCATAGCCGAGCATCTCGCTCACCATCCTCTTCCCAAGTTCGATCCCGTCCAATCAGAGTTTCAGATGAGGAACTATTGTCCATCAACCAATCAGATGAGCCAATGTGGATGCTATATTTTGATGGAGCTCTGAATTCTCAAGGGAGAGGAATCGGCATCGCCCTCCTGTCACCTGAAGGCCTCACATTCCCATTAGCATACCAGCTCAAATTTCCAGTTACCAACAATATAGCCGAATATGAAGCTCTTCTAGCTGGCCTAGAACTCGCCCATTCTTTTCGTATCACTGAGTTGCGAGTCGTAGGTGATAGTCAACTCATCTTCGCCAGGTGCTCACTAAATATCGCACTCGTGATCCCAAACTCAAGCCATACCAAGAACTCACTGCTGCCTTTGCCAAACTGTTCGCCAAACTGATCTTTGTTCATGTCCCTCGTCATCAGAATATTCTCGCCGATGCCCTCGCCTCGTTGGCATCATCCATAAGGTTCCCTCTAGGAAGATGGTTTAAGTCCATTTCCATCTATAAACTTCACGCCCCTGCAATCGATGATGCCTCCTACGTAAATATCAAAGACAGGATAGCAAGGAAGATCTGCAGGAAGATATCCTTGAGAAGAGGGAAATCATGTTGGCAGAGGTCGAAGAAGAACTGGCTGATGAAGAGAAACCATGGTTCTATGAAATTGTCAAATACTGCCAAGATCAGTCTTATCCTGAAGGGGCCACCACAGAGGACAAGAAAGCCATAAGAAGGGTGGCTCAGAAATATACATTAATTGGAGGTCTACTCTATAGGAGGAGCCTTACTGGTATTCTGTTAAGATGTCTTGGTGACGATGAAGTTTAGAAATGTGTAGAAGAGACGCACTCGGGTGTGTGCGGTGGCCACGTAAATAGTCAGATGCTCGCCAAGAAGATCATTCGCCAAGGCTTTTATTGGCCCACTATGGAAGAAGATTGTGCTGTCTATGTCCGTAGGTGTGTCAAGTGTCAACTTCACGCCGATAAAATCCATTCACCATCTTCCTCACTTCATCCAATATCCTCCCCATGGCCTTTCTCCATGTGGGCATTCGACATCATTGGTCCCCTAGGTGATCCCAATTCCCTCACCAAGCAGAAATCTTTCATCCTTACTGCGACGGAATACTTCACCAAATGGGCCGAAGCCGAAGCTTACGCGGAAATCAAGGCGTCAACAGTCTGCAAGTTCATCATGAAGAACATCCTCGCCAGATTCGGCATCCCAAGCACGATCGTCACCGACAATGGGCCACAGTTCATTTCTCAGGACCTACAGGACCTCTGCAAAAGGTACGCAATTGCATTGCATCATTCATCGCCTTATTACCCACAAGGTAACGGCCAAGCGGAGGCCACCAATAAAACATTGCTCAAAATCATCAAAAAAACCTGCGAGTCTAGTAAGTTTTCAGACTGGCCAGAAAAGCTTATCGAAGCCCTATGGGCCTATCGCACTTCAATCCGTACCCCCACCGGGCAGACTCCATTTGCCCTCACTTATGGTATGGAAGCGGTAGTCCCGTACGAGACTCTGATCCCTTCTCTCAGGGTACAATTGGATGAGGAATTTCCCCTCGACGATCGTCATAATTCACTCCTCGCCCAGTTGGAACTCTTGGATGAGAAGCGACTGGCCGCTGCCGAACACGCGCGTGTGTATCAAAATAGACTCGCTCGCTTTTACCAAAAGAAAGTCGTTGAGAGAAAATTCAAAGTTGGTGAGATGGTCGTAAAAAGAATTTTTGTCAAACCTGGAGGGCCGCGTTCTAAACTCCAACCCAATTGGGAAGGACCATTTGTAATTCAAGCCGTGTACCCTGGCAACGCCTACAAGCTAGTCAACGCCGAAGGGACCGAGTTATCCCACCCCTGGAATGGGCTTTATCTTAAGAAATACTACCCTTAGCACAAACAAAAAAAAATGATGAAAAGATAAAAACATCAAAAAAATAAAGAAATATTGAAAACCACTAAAAATATGGAAAATTCAAAATGCCGATGCCTGACAGTCACCATATAGTTAAGTCTCTGCATCTAACCTTCATGTTAGGATAGGGCCCATTAAGGCTTGGTAGGCACCGGGTCTTGGTTTGCCAGAACCGTAGAGACCCCTGTCCGGCCACGTCGGCCTATGCTCGCTCGAAGGAAGCTAACATGTGTTCACTTATGTATTTTATTCAAAAAAGTTGGCAGCATCACCTACGGTGGGGCCCCACCCAGAAGATCTCCGGAAGCTGTAATCTTTATTCTTTTCTCTTCGACCAAATGAGACAGTCGGCGCCCTTAAAACGCTGAGCATGAGAAACCGAAACTCAAACCCCAAGGGCAAGAGTAGGATCCATTTCCTCGAGCATCGATCAGAGCACGAGAAGAGGGCAGTGTCCCCGCAGGCATACGAAAAGGGAGCCCACAAACGTCAAACGACTATATCTCCCTCACAAAAAGAAATACAAAATCAAAATCAAGAGAAAAGCCTGGTCGTGACCGTGCCTGGTGCGATAAACGGAACCCCTCAAAGCAAAAGTCTGAATCCACAAAGGGGGCCGTGGAATGTAAATGCTCGAGATTTGGTCTGAAGTTGTCTGAAAGGAAAGAGTTGATGGGCCCTTATTCGCTCGCCGGGTTAACGGCTTTGCCGGTCCTCTCAGGAGGTTTATCCCCTACGCTCTTCCTTCTCCCTCTAAAGATGAAGGTTCGATGGAGTTTCTGAAAGGTGAAAACTACCTAGGGTCTGCGACCTTATTTTAATATACACATTTGGTTGCCTACTTTGAAAAGCAAAAGCTATCACTGCGAAGGAGTCTCCGTGTTTCTGGCTGGTCAAGACCCCTGTTTACCACCTTGATGTCTTCTTGTTTAACCTCGGGCTTAGGCCAATGCAAGCGCGTCACCTATGGGTGCGACGGCGTCTGATTCCGGGTCAGCGTCGCGCGGTTGGTCGTTAGGGTTCCAGGGTGTTCCATCATATACCATCTAGAGTTGTGAGGAAATAGACCCGGGTCGGGCAAATCTTTTACCTCAAACACCTTTTGGGTGAATCCCTGTGGTCGGAAGCAACTGGGAGCCTAAGCATGGCATGACGGTATTGTCATCAGGGTAAGTCTTAGCCGGCGGGATCATCATTCGAGGGGTCTAGAGGCCCAAATCAACCTAGATGTGCACTTAGGATACCTGGGAGGTTAGTAAGAAACCCATGTTCTCACGAAGGTCAGGTGCCATTTGGGTGCTTGCCGGGCATTAGCAATAAAAAAAATTGAAATGATAAAAGCAAAAAAAATGGAAAAGAAAAAATGTACATATTTGCAAACAAAAAAAATCTTTTTATGATAAAAAAAAAAATATCAAATATAAAAAATAAAACAAATCAATTTTGCATGATTACATTTGCGTGCAGCATCTCACTTTTAATACCGCTTGCATTCGTGTGCTTGCCTGTCGCATTTATCATCACCGCATCTTTCCCTTGCCTTCGTTAAATAAAGGCTTGGCCCCTTGACCAGTTATCAAGGACAGTCACAGTGACCATTTGCTTATTGAGCAAGGGGCCAAGTCAGAACAGAAATTCTGATTTGTTTGTTTCAGTGATATGTGCAGAGATTCAGGCAACTGAAGCAAAGGTGAAAAACAAACGAACCAAACCTTGTATTTTATTCCAAAAACCCAAAAAAAATTACATCAAGTTCCGCCCTCTCTCTCTGCATCACTTGTCCCACTACTCTCCGGACAAAACACTCTCAAAGGTGCTACCCAACTACGAAAAGCGGTACTCCTACCGCTCTGTACTCCCCTTCCTATTCCCACATCCCGGCGTTGATCCACGGAAGCAGTAGAGAAGCTACCAACACGAAAGCCACGCTCTCGTGCTCTTCGGTAGCGCTCCTCACCATCTCTCAGCCACTGTTCAGCAAGGCCAAGGCTGATTCGGAGTTCGAATAGTTGGGCCTCCATGGCCCTTCGTTCCTCCCTTTCAGTCAATCTGTTGGCTCTTTCTCTCTCCGCGTCTCTTTCTCTCTCTGCACGTTCTCTCTCACGGTCTTCCCTCTCCAACTGGAGAGTGATCCTCAGTTCCACGGCATCCCTAGAGGAGTCGTCATCAGGATGACGCCGCAGTTCCCTCTCCAGTTCTGCTATCCTAGCCTCCTTCTGCGCAGCTTGGGCAAGCGCTCCTTCCGTCTCCTTTTCCTGCCAAATGTACCATCTCAGATACGCGATAAGGCGTAAACCAAGAGAACCCAACACTGAAACTTTTACCTGTATACGGAGCATCCCTTCTGCCTCCGCAGCACGCTGCGTGGCGTGAGCAAGTTGCTCATGAAGCAAGTTAAGTTCGGAGGTGGGAATCCACAGGCTGGAAGAGGCACCACCTACTCCCATCGCTGGGGAAGCCGCGCCAATCTGGGCATGCTACGACCGCGTGAGTTAGCAGCCAACATCAGGAATCTGAGGATTTAATTACGAACGCGCACTGTACACCTACCAAGGCGCTCGTAGCTCCGCGGGCATCGCCCAACTGTTGTTCCATCTCCGCCAAGCGAGTTCGTAAATTCGCTATCATGGCATCCCGGACATCCTGCAGCCATACGAGTCAGCATTTCCACCGGAAAACCAAAAAAAGAGAAAAAGGAGAAAGAAGAAAAAAAGAAAAAGGGGAAACCTACCTCCGCAAGTCCCCGGGGTTGGAGCCGCTCTGCGTACTTTGTCCTATATAGACGCAAGTAGTCCTCGCTATCCCGCGCCTGTGATTCTACAATCGTGCCACCCCGTTGCCAGTCCTCATACTGTTCGGGGAATCGCACGCGCCAGTCAATGCAGGTCGCCGGTCCTCGCGTCTTTCTCCCGACACGAGGTGGCGCAGCCGTATCCACCCATTCTTGAGCCAGTCCTAAAGTCCTCATAACTAATCGTAGCCGAAGCGGCTCGATTTCATTCAGGCAGTGCATCCATAGTTCCCGTCCGAACCGGGCACGACTTGCTAGAACCCACGGCTGGTCGGCATCGACCATGTCTGAGTAGGGTCTCCAGTTTACCATCGCTGCAGGGAACTCCTGTAGCTCTCGCCTTAGCACCATCAGTTGGTAGGTTAGGGGTGCCGCACTCATGATGGGTTCCCACCGCCTGGCTAGCGGCACCATCGCAGGTCGCCAATGCCGAGCTCTCCCCATAGGGAGGTAATAATAGCTCCACAGCTGCTCGGGGCGGGCCATCAGAACTTTACAAAAACACAAAAAAATACAAAACAAGCAAAAACAAAAAATACCTGGATGAATGGTGTGAAACCACTCACAGTCATCTCACGATCCGTTTCTTGGAATAGGCCTGCAAACAAGTGTGCCAGCATGGCGGCTCCCCAGGCATAATACCCTACTCTTTCAAGGTCTGACAGCAGCTCCAGGAAGCAACATTGGATACCGTCCCCTTTCGAGCCCAGTACCAATCTCCCCAAAAGGAAGAGGAGAAATCTCCTCAAATCTATGTTGCATCTTTCCCAGTCGCCGAAATCTGTGCAGTACACGGCGCGGCATCCTATTTCTATCCTTTCCATGAACTCTTCTGAGGATTCATCGTCCCGCCGACGAGTGTCGGTGAGCCCTAATGCATCCATCAGGGACGCCCTAGCTACCGACCTGTTTTTCCGACCATCAGGTCCAAACCCAGTAACTTCTGGGCACCTTCTCTGTAGTCCGCGTAAGTGACTCCGGTCACTGCCTCGCCCTCTACCTTCAGGCTTGTGATCCGGACCACATCCTCCAAGCTGGGCACCATGTGCCCCCAGGGCATCAGGAATGCCCGGCTCACTGGGTCCCATCTCTCACACAAGGCTTGGATCAGGACTAGGTCAAGCTGGATCGGCTCGATCCGAAGGAAGGTACCAAATCCCATCACGTCTAGCCTCGCCTTCTGAAAATCTGGGAGGCCCCTGTACGCTGCTACTACCAACTCCCATAAGATTTGTGATTTCATCACAACCTACGCATACAAGGAATGGGGGTGAGGTTTGGTCGGAAGAAAGGAAGAAAGAATGAGAAAAGGGCAAGAAAACTTGGCTTACGAGTTGAGATTGGGCCCCTTCGCTGAAGTGCCCTTCAAGGTCTGAAAGCCTCCTGGAACTACTACCACTGGACCTGCTTCTCTTCGAGGAATGGGAAGATTCGCCCTCCATCCAACTCTCAGAATTTTGAACTCCTCCTCTCCCGTAAGAACTTGTGCTCCTCGAGTTAGTCCTCGATATACCTGGGAAGATAAAAGGGACAAGAATTTATAGAAATGGAAGGAGTGCGGGCCAAGATTGCCTCCATCACCTGTCAATAATAGCCCTCGCAATGAGGCACCGCCCAAGCGGTCCCATGTGTCGCTTCACCGCTCGCACAGGGTGATTGACTGGACGAAGAATATGACGACTAGCCCCCTATGTTGTCTAGGGATACCCTATCATGATTTGGAGGACGTCCGCAAAATTTGACACAGCATTCGGGAAAAGAAACTAGGGCCGTCATTATTGACTTCGACGGCAGATTCCCGTGGAAAATGGTCACAACAAGACGCGATTCTCCGCTCGGGGCGGAGTCTCGACAGACCTATCACATGGGAACAGTGCAAAGGAGAAGAAGTGTAGGGAAGAAGGAACGCACAAAAGAACAAATAAACAGCAGAAAATCAAATCACTCCATTCATAATTCTACATAAGCTGTCACAAACACTACAATCATAGAGAGATGGCGGGTCCACTAGCTCGCCAATCCTCACCATCACTCATCTCTCTGGGCACTCTCCTCCTCTCCCCCGAGGTGAGGGTCCCTCAGAAGCCTCCGGGATCCCCGTGCAGTAGCACCTGCCTCGCCTCTGGGCGCCTGCTCCGCAGCAGTGACTCGCTGCTCCTCCCCTGGCGTGGCAAAGAAGCCACTGGCGGCAAAGCGACCGGACTGGCGGAGTCGCTCCCCGAACTCTCGCGCTCTCTCGTAGCGCGTCTCCATCCCTCCTAGCCTCTGCACGACGGCCTGAAGGCCCAGCTGGAGCTCCCTCACTTGGGCCTCCAAGGCCCTCCTCTCGGTCAGATCCCGCTGTCGCTCGGACCTTCTCTCGGCTTTCTCTCTCTCTGCCTCTCTCCTCATCATCTGCAGAAGAACCCTTAACTCCAGGATGTCTGGAGAAGGTCTCTCCTCACCGCGATGCCGCAGCTCCGCTACAGTCGCCACCCAGGCATCACGCTCCTCTTCCGCCCGGGTCGCGCGGGCCACCGCACCGGTAAGTTGCTCCCGGAGGGAGGCAATCTCGAGAAAAGGGGCCGAGGAACTGGAAGATCCGCCAGCCACTCCCACCGTCGCTGTCTGCTGGGCACGCTGGAACAAAATAAACAACGGCCGTCAGTGAAACTCCAAAATCTGAAGTTAAAAGTGCGGCACATAACTTACCAGGAGCGACAACTCATGTTGAGCGACGGCCAGCTGCCGCCTAGTCTCTGACAGTTGGGCGCGCGAGCCGCCGATGCCACGCATGTCCCCAGCTTGGGGAAGCCCCGCGTAGCTCTCTCTCTGCCGCCGCAGGAAGTCGGCACTGTCCTGCACCAGTATACCCCCTTGCTGTCCAGGGAGACGTACGGGCCACTCCTCGAGCCTCGCCTTGCCGCGACTCTCCCTCCTGACGCGGCTCGGCTCGTCCGCACTCGCCCACTCATCGGCCAGACCCAGGGTCCTTGCCATGTCCTGCACCAAGAAAGGGGTCCCTCATCAGTCAAAAGGAACGCGTCCCCTGTCTAGGACGCGTCCATCATTTGAGTGCAACACTCGCCGAACCCTTTCCCCCTCGCGCGGCTCGCTTCAAAACCCAAAATGAATTAAAAGAGGAAGAGATCGAAGCACCTACCGACCGTGTTCACCTCCTCCCACGCCATCGGGCCCCTCAGGTCCCTCGGGGGCCCGGAGCGGCCCTTCCTCCTCCATGGACGCCGTTCCGTGCTCGGGCGCGTCCCTCCTTGGGCGAGGGGTCCCGCGTCCCTCTCCACCTTCACCGTGGTCAGGCCCACCGAACTCCATCGATCAAAAGAGGAGGAAGACGAGAAAAGGGGCAAGCGAGTTTCGGCAGAAGGCGGGCTCGTTTGCGGGTAAGGCACGGGAGAAGAAAGGCCACCCGACGCTTTAAATTTGAATTCAAGGATTAAGACGCGTCCTCGCGCCTGGACGCGCCCAAAAGGGGGAAAAGGAAATAAAATCCCCCCGTGCAAAGCGTAGTTCCCCGCTGTTCAGGGCAAGGTCTCACGGAGCGTGCCTCAAAGGACAACTCAGTGCAAAGAAAAAAGTGTGGGAGAGAGAAAGGTACACACAACACAAAAAAGCCATTTCCATTTCATATAATAGCCGAAAGTACATCATACAGTGAGAAGGGTGACGTGTACAAGCAACTCTCTAACTCTCACCACCACCCTCCTGGTCATCTCTCTCCTCCCTCCTCTACCGGGGATCCCTAGGGGGCCTCTGCGAACCCTGAGAAGCCGTGCTCGCCTCGCCCTGCGGTGGCACTCCAGCCTCGAAGGCGCGACGACGCCCCTCGGCCGAAGAGACCAGATAGCTGCCCATGGAAAAAGAACCAGACTGACGAAGTCGCGCCCCGCGTTCCTTCGCCCTCTGGTACCGCTCCTCGCTCTCCCGAAGCCTCCCTTCCGCCGTGCCGAGACTCAATCGGAGCTCCAGTAGCTGGGCCTCTAGAGCCCTCCTCTCGGTCTGATCCCGCTGTCGCTCCTCCCTCTCTCTCTCCCTATCCCTCTCCCTCTCTCTCTCCACGCTCTCCCTCTCTCTCTCCACGTTCTCCCTATCCCTCTCCCTCTCCTCTCTCTCCCTCATCGCCTCTCTCCTCGACAGCTCGAGGGCGATCCGCAGATCCAGCACGTCACGAGGGAGCTCCTCAGCCTCCCGTCGACGCTCCTCCTCCAGCTCCGCAATCTGGGCGTCACGCTCTGCCACCCAGGCATCGCGCTCTGCCACCCAGGCATCGCGCTCCTGCTCAGCACGAACAGCACGGGCCAGGGCCTCCCGAATCTCGGCCACCTGTCAAAGCACGCATGCACCGTAAGAGTACAGTGATAGAAGGAAAGCAGCTAGAAAAGGGTCGGGGCCAAGCAAACACTCACTCGAGCCTCGCGGTCACGCTCGGCCTCCTCAGCCCGAGCCACCGCGTGCGCCAGCTGCTCCTGGAGGGCAGAAACCTCCGGAGGAGGGCCCCGCGAACTGGAACCCGCTCCACCAGCCATCCCGGCTGCCGCTGTCTGGTGGGCCCGCTGAAACACGGGCAAACGTCAGTCAAAGGCTAAGCATCAAAAATCCAGGTCACAAAAAAAATGCATTGCATAGACTCACCAGGATCTCCAACTCCTGTCGGATGGCCACCAACTGTCGCCTGGCGTCCGCCAACTGGGCCCGCAGGTCGGCGATCATGGTATCACGAGCATCCTGCATTACACATAAGTTAGTATCCCATGCATATACATATAGAAAAGTGGAGCAGTTTCATTTCACTTACCCCTGCCATACCACCCAAGGAGAGGCGGTCCCCGTACGTAGCTCGGTACCGTCTCATGTAGTCTGTGCTGTCCTGTACGTGGGACACCACTGGGACCCCGCCCTGCTGCCAGTCCTGGTACTGTGCTGGGAAGCGCGTACGCCAGTCCACAATCTTCGCCTTCCCCTTGGTCTTCCGCCCAATGCGGGCCGGCGCATCTACGTCAACCCACTCCTGGGCCAGCCCCAACGTCCTCATGACCAGTCTAAGCCGCAGCGGCTCAATCTCGTTCAGGCAATGGACCCACACGTCCCGCCTGAAACGAGGAAGACCCGCTACAACCCAGGGCTGGCCAGCATCGCCCATGCCCAGGTAGGGCCTCCACACCACCTGCATCACCATACATACATCATATTAGTTACCATTCAGTCACATGCATAAACACAAAAAAAAAATCATACGCATCATACCATGGCCTCGGGATACTCGCTCAGCTCCCGACGAAGTGACGCCAGCTGGTAGCCGTGGGGTGCTGCAACCACGACCGGCCTCCACTGCCGCGCCAGAGGCACGGCCCTCCTGTTCCCATGCCTAGCTCTCCCCATCGGGAAATAGTAATAGCTCCACACCTGCATCCATCATACATCATTAGTACAATAATTGCATATTTAACTGTGGAATGCATAAATAAAATGTTTACCTGGAGGAAAGGTGCGAAGCCGCTGACTGTCGTCTCCTTCTCCGAAGTCTGGGAGAGATCAGCAATCAAATGGGCAAGCAGAGCCGCTCCCCACGCGTAGTGTCCCACTCTGTCCAGATCCGCCAAGATCCCGAGGAAACGACAGTGGATGCCATCCCCCTTCGTCCCCAGCAGAAGGCGGCCCAGGAAGAAGAAAAGAAACCTCCGAAGATCTAGGTCCACCAGCTCCCTCTCGCTCGGATCCTGGGTGAAAGCTGCACGAGCATCCCCCTCCAGTCGAGCCAAGAACTCCGCTCCAGTCTCGCTAACCCGCTGGCGCGGGTCGACGAATCCGAGCGCCTCCATAATCTCCACTCGGCCGACTACCCTGCTGTCTCTATCAGTCACGCTCGTCTCTAACCACAGCAGGTCCAGGGCACTCTCTCGATAGTCGGGGTAGGTGACCCCGCTGACTGCCTCTCCGTCAACCCGTAGCCCGGTAATCCGAGCCACGTCCTCTAGTGTCGGCACCATGTGACCCCAGGGCATTAAAAACGCCCGGCTCGGTGCGTGCCACCGCTCCCTCAATGCCTGGATAAGAGGAAGGTCGAGCCGGAAGGGCTCGATCCTAAGGAAAGCTCCAAAGCCCATGGCGTCCACACGCGCCCTCTGGAAATCCGGCAGCCCACGGTATGCTGCCACCACCAAGGACCAGCTGATCCGGCCCTTCATCACGCCCTGCACACCACAAAAACCAACAAAGAACACATCAGCATCATGAACAGTAATAAACAATAACACTGTATATACTATTTATTCTTTTTATTTTATTTTTAAAAAAAATAAATATATATATTATTTTTTGGAGGCATCCAGGCCCCTGGACGCCTCCTTCCTCTTCCTATTTTTCTTTATTTCTTTTTTTCAAAAAAAATCCAAGAACCAAAAACAAAAAATATATATATATAATATATATTATTATGGAGGCGTCCTAGGCCTTAGACGCCTCCTTATTTTTTAATTTTATTTTATTATTTACGTAAATAAATAAATAAACAAAAATAAAAAAAAGTGGAGGCGTCCAGGCCCCTGGACGCCTCCTTCTCTCACTACCCGGCCTTCTCTCACAGCCTCTCGCACGCCCGTTTTAGCCTATTGAACCACAAAGTGAGAATTCCGAAGTACTTACCGGGTCGTGATCGTCCTCTCCCGCGTCACCAGCATCCGCAGCGGCCTCCGCGGCCAGAAGCGGCACCTCCATCTCCTCACCCGCAGCAATCTCCTCTGCTGCGGCCTCCTCGGCATCATCCCTCAACCTCCTCGCACGACGAGCCAGTCGTTTCCGCTTCCCTGGACCCTGGCTCGATCCTCCTCGCTCTATTGGGACTAAGAATGGGTCGTTTGGAGTGGCTGGACGGTCAGAATGAACAGTAAGTGAGTTAGGGGGGAGCCCCCCCCCCCTATATATAGATTAAGCTTTAATTGTGGCGTCCAGGCGCCTGGACGCCCCCACTTTTTTATTTTTTAAAAAAAATTCAAAAACCTTAGGGGCGTCCAGGCGCCTGGACGCCCCCAAACCAAAAAATTAAAAAATAAAAAAAATAAAAAATTAGGGGCGTCCAGGTCCCTGGACGCCCCCAAACCAAAAAATCAAAAAATAATAAAAATAAAATAATAAAAATTAGGGGCGTCCAGGCCTCTGGACGCCCCCCATAATAAAAAATAATAAAAAATATAATAAAAAGAAAAAAGGGGGTTAAAGTATGTATATAATCCAAACAAAAGAAAAAAAGGAAAGAAAAAGAAAAACCATAAAAAAGATAATAATTAAGGGGACGGGGGTCCGAAACATCCAAATGCCAGATTTTATTCCATCAGAAAGCAGAATGAGCTACATCAGGGGTTTAGACGCCTTAGGCCTTAACTTCCCCAGTTCGGTTACATAATCCCTCCACGGCTCGCATTCTTCCACCACGTACGCTAATGCCTTTCCCGCAACACTTGTCTTCCAGGGAGCTTTAATGGCCTTCGCTTCCTTCGCGTCCGCTTCAGTGCCCAACTCCCTCTTCTTCAAAGGAACGATGCCAGTCGGTGGTGGGAACGAATGGCGTGGGATGCCAATCTGGAGGCAGCACCGATGCGCGTTGTAAAGAACGAACTCGGTCGCGCCGATTAGTTGAAGATCAACTTCGGGAGAAGACCTCATGAGGAGATCTAGCGAAAGCAAACATGCCGGTGCGCAAGTAAAAAAGCCTTGTGTCACGGTGCGGAAGTGAGACCTCCAGTCTTCACGTTTCTTCAGCCACGGAACGCGGTTCACTACAGTACCACCGAAGCCTAACACGTCGGCTATGTGATGAAGAGGGCTTTGTTGGAAGAGCTTCGAAGCGGTTGGCATTCCCTCGCGGTGGTCGAATTTGAAATGCAAATCCAGCCAGCAATTCAAGACAAGTGCACAACCAAATGGAGGCTTACCCATGCTCGAGGCAGTAAGACCGCTGTAAAGATAGGCAAGGACGGCGGGTCCCACCCTCTTTCCACGCCAGATCCCGCAGATAGCACCCAGTTGGTCTTCCTCCACCACGTTGTCGGTATAAGGGAACAAGAGAGCACCCGCCAGACAAATGGTGAACCCCTTCATGATTCCCTCCAAATAGTCATCGTCTGGTGACCCTCTCAGGGCGTCCATGACCCACTCCGCAAGCTTTTGGAGATCGATCCCCTTTTGAGTACGGACCTTTCGGGCTGCGTCGGGCGGCATGAAGCTTCCAAGGACACTTTCAGAAGTCCCCCGTGTCAGCATCCGCATAGCCTTCACCTTCCCGTCACTCTTGAATTTCTTCAATCCGAGCAGAAGTTCCACCTCCTCGAGGAGGATGGTCACCTCAAAGGTCGGGAAGATAAAAGTGTGGGTCTGGGGATGCCAGATCTCCACTAGTGCGCCCATAGCCGCCCAGTCCATACGAATCTTCTCGTAATGCTTGGCGTGAATAAGGAGCCCCTGCAGATGCCACTTCGAGAGTATGGCCCTCATGCCAATGGAGATATTGGAAGTCAGCTTTGAAAGCCACGGCAGCTTGGAAAACTTCCTCGGGCCTGGGAAGAGTGGATATGGCTAGAAGAGGAAAGAATAAGAAATGAAGGAAGTAAGAAGAAGGTTCACGTGGAGAAATTTGAAATGAGTCAGCTTACCATATGCGACATGATCGTCCCACTCAGATGACCCTCGAGGTCGGAGAGTCGCCTGATCTCGCTGCTAGGCCTGCTCCTCTTCATAACGCGGGAAGACTCTCCTTCCATCCTGAAATCTCTAGATTCTCCTCTCCTTCCTCTCCTGAGCTTCCAAAACCCACCTTGGTGCATTTGAATGAACTAGCCTAAGGGGAGTTCTTATAGGAAGGGAAGATCGCTACAGGACAGAACATGTCACATCAGCGGTCGCTATCAGGATTTTGTCTGATCTCCTTTGAACTGTGGTGCGATTCTGCTATGATTCTGCTACTTTATGATGTTGCTAACCTTTGCTGGCCTGTGCAGGTTTTACTAACGGACGTCTTTGTCCTATCTCCTGTCCCACCTTTCATTGATTGGTCCCACCTTGTCATGCATCGTAGTATATGATACTTACGCTACTAGAACATGTCAAGGACCTTGCGGCTCGAACGAATCTGGGATCTGAATTCCCCTTCAACAAAAATGATGATGATCCCAGAGGAATTTGGGTTGTACGGATAGGCCGTCAACTTGTGATAGAATGGGGACGACGGTTCCATTCAGTGAGTTGGTGCGCGGATAAACGGGCCCCAGCCCAGTATCAGCTCACCGGGTCGGTATCCTGACCCGTTCTTCACAAGTTGACAATATTATCCTTGGCTATTTTCCATTTTTGTTTGTTTTAAATTTTTCTTTGAACCCAGCATGCATTCATATAGGACTTTGATTTATTGCGGAAGATCATTCAAGTGATTCGATTGTGAAAGCCGTTGTGCTCCAATTCCCACAAATATGAGATATTCCACTCCGAATGAAATACTGAGTTTCCTTGAGACAGTCCTACGCTGCTCTTCCAAAGGAGACCCTTGTTTGGACAGACCCTCAGATATTCCTTTACTTTTTTTGACCCACCTTGGCCGCAGCACTTCCACATTGGCTGGTAACCGCTCCCCAAAGGTGAAACCTCCGGTTTATGACCCAGGTACTTCCACACCGAGAAGTTGGTCTCCTTTTGTTTCGTGCCTGAGCGCACATCTCACCCTCCCTTATTTGATCTCCGTCCAAGCAATCGTCAATGTTTGAAAGACCTTCTTCAAGGTCGCCTCATTGAAACTCCAGGAAAGATTCCAAACAGTAACGTCAAAAGCGTGTCTCATCACACCTTGGCATCAACTTATCAGTCCGCTCCCACTTCACTCCACTCCACTTCGATACCATTCCACTACGTGTCGCTCCCTTGCAAAGCAGACGCCAAGGCGGGGCAGCTGTAGACACGCCATTCTTGACGCCTCCTGAGAAAGTCTCATATTATTATACAACGCCCCGCAACGGCTTACGCATTCTGAATCACTCGAGTGCTTCCTTTTCTCGGGTCTTCTTCTGCCTTTTTCGGCATCCGGAATCGTCTCGTCACGGCATTCGGACGGCATCAACACCAGTCGGACGCATCAAGAGGTTCCGGAATCAAGAAGGGGGTCTACCGGGCGGCCGCCGACGCCTGATTTGAGGACCCGGGTGGGTCTTAATGGGGGCGTCCAGGCCCCTGGACGCCCCGATCTTTTTAATTTATTTTATTATTTTATTATTTTTCTCAGGGCCCAAAAATAAATAAATATATATATATATTAATGGAGGCGTCCAGGACCCTGGACGCCTCCATAAAAACTAATAATAATAAATATTAATAAAATGCCAGTTGGCATAAAAAAATAAAATAAATAAAAAATACATATTAATGGAGGCGTCCAGGCCCCTGGACGCCTCCATAAAAACAAATAAAAAAAATTAAAATGCCAGCCCTTGTATAAAAGATAAAAGAAAAATAAAAAATAATATACTTTTGGAGGCGTCTAGGCCCCTGGACGCCTCCATCAACTCCCTCACGGGCCACCGAAGGACGGTTTGTCGTGTGTGAAAAAATCCAAATTATAGAGACGTCCAGTCAGCTGGACGCGCCCATTTCTGAATCACGAGGCGCCGCTCACAAAACCACGCGTTGTGCCAAACCGCGTGCGGCCATCGTCGATTTTCGGTGGACCTGCTTGAGGCGTCCGGGACCCTGGACGCCTCCACAAAAGTATTCCAAAAAAATCAATAAAAATAGAATAAAATATTATTTCGGCCCTGATGGAGGTGTCCAGGGTCCTGGACGCCTCCACCCTCCGGAGCCCTATAAATAGAGCCCCACCCCCTCAGTTCTGGGGGAGCTAAGCAGTGATCCGATAGGCTGCCGGAGCCCAGAGGCTACGAAGTCATTTTCTAACCCGTCGGGTCTTTTGTAGGTGGAGGTTCTGCCGGCTTCTCGGGTGCCCACGCTCGCGAGAGGAAGGTCGTCTTCATCCACCGCGCTTCCACGACATCCCCACGCTGCCGGAGCTCCGCCGGATTTCACCCTCGGCTCATCCAATAAGCCTTTTCTTCCCCTTCTTCTTCATAGTTCTTTACATTCATCATACTGCATCCTCTATCCCCCTTCACAAGGGCGCCTCTTCTCTTATACTTCTTGCATCCATCATCTCATTTTTCTCCCACTCGAGTCCGAGAGGGGTTTAAAAGATAACACCAACCAGGTGTGTGTCTTGCCATCATTTCGTTACTTTTATCGCAAGGATTTGAATACTACACCTTCATCTTTCTAATCCACTTGTTACTTGTTTGTCGTTATTTTGCAAGGGTAACCGAGGAAAGCCCTCTCCGTCGGCCGGCCGAAGGGAGAGGAAGAAGCAACCCGCCATCTCCCGCTCTCGAGGTAGGCGCGATCACTTTCTTATTTTGGGGTCTTTTGGCCCCTGGCGATCACATCTTGTCATCGAGGCCGCGGCGAGTCACTTCCCCAATGGCCGTTTAAATTTTTGTTTCCTATATTCTCTTTATATTTTGTTATATTCTGCTTATATCATCGAGGCCGCGGCGAGTCACTTCCCCAATGGCCGTTTAAATTTCTATTCCTATAATCTCTTTATGTTTTGTTATATTCTGCTTATATCATCGAGGCCGCGGCGAGTCACATCCCCAATGGCCGTTTAAATTTCCGTTCTTATATTCTCTTTATATTCTGTTATATTCTGCTCTTATCATCGAGGCCGCGGCGAGTCACTTCCCCAATGGCCGTTTAAATTCCCGCTCTTTGTATTCTCTTCATATTCTGTCATCTTATTATCCGCTCATATTCTCGAGGCCGCGGCGAGTCACTTCCCCAATGGCCGTTTCAATTCTTGTTATTTAATTTTTGCACCATTCCCGTCCCCCCGAGGCCGCGGCGAGTCACTTCCCGCTATGGCCGTTTAACCCCCATATTTTGCTATATCACACTTGTCCTGCTCGCCCCGCCGGAGCAATCTCCCGTGGTGGCCCCTTCTCCCCCTTCTCTTATTTCTGTGTTGCAGCAAACAAATAACAAAACAAAAAAAAGAAGGAGCCCGCGCGCGCTCCGCGTCCTTCTCCGCTCTTCCCCGAACCGTGTGACGTCGCTCACAGACGGCAAGTTGTGTTGCCCAGCGGTTGTGAGGCAAGCTGTAATGCCCAGCTGTTCAAGCTGTGAGTCAGCGAAAGCCACACTCGGTTTGAGTGTGGGGTGGATGTAGGTCTGCTGGACCGAACCACCTAAAAACCCCTCTTGCATTGTGGTTTAATTGCTTATGGTTTGCTTCCGCTAGATGTTTGCATAGGGTCGCTCCAAGTGTTTGATTACAGGTTCATTAGATGATTTGATCAGATTTTGTTCTAAGAGTTTAATCTGTTGAGTGAGTGAAATTCTAATTGAGTGAAATTTTATATTGGGTGAAAGTTTTTATAGGCTATATTCATTCACCCCCCCCCCCTCTGAATACTTGCACCGAACCCAACAATTGGTATCAGAGCAGGTCTCTGATCTATCAGATCTAACAATCTGCAGAGCATCCTGCTGATTTGTTTGGTGCATCTCAGAGTGTGCTTTCTGTGTTCATTGTTTTGATTCTCCGACCTAGTGCTGTGTCTTACTTATTTGGTTTAGGTGCTTCAGTTTTTTTTTTTTTTTGGTGTCTTCAGATTATTTGTAATGGAACCAATCATGCTGAAGGCTGGCTCCAACAAAGCAAACAGATCCAGCCACAGTGGATCATTAAGCGAGAAAAGCAGTTTCTCGGGGTCTGGAATTGATGTAGATCAAATTGCAATGCTGACCAGTAATTTCAGGAAATTTCTGAGAAACAGAGAAGGAAAGCCTAGTGATGGCCGAAAGCATACACGGTATAATTCTAATCCTGCTAAGGTTGTTGACTCTAACGTTTGCTACAAATGCAGGAAGGCTGGCCACACGAAGGCTGACTGTCCAGAATTCTCGAAACTCAAAGGGAACACCTCGGACAGTGCTGAAGAAGAAGAAAAGTCCATATGTTTAATGGCCAACCGGGGAAGTGATGATGAGGAAACCTCATCTCAGGTAAGCTCCGAATCAGATGGATACTCTTTTGATGAATTGATAGTGATGTATGAAAATCTATTTAAAGTGTCCAGGAAATTAAAATCTGAAAATAAAAATTTAAGAAAAGAGATCAATAATTTGAAATCTGAAATGATTAAAGAAAAAGATGAGTTGAACAGGTTGAAATCTGAAAAAGAGAATATTAGAAACAAACTCATCGGTGAAAATAATTCTTGTAAAGCATATGCCATTCTCGAAGACATGATTAATGATTTTGATTCTGATGACATTTTTCAAAAAGAACAAATCAAATCTCTAAAAGAAGAAAATGTCTACTTGAAGGATCAAAATAAAAGGCTAATGGTTCTTAATACTGTCTTCTCTGAGAAATGGTTGTCAATTGAAAAAAGAAAATCTGTTGTGAAGGAAAATGAGAACAACATTGAAATAAAGGTTCAACAAGAAAATAAAACTCTGAAGAACCTGAATGATGCTTTGCAACAGCAGCTAATTGCATGTGAATCTGAGCTATCCAAGTATGAAGTGAGTATTGCTTCATTGAATTCTGAAATTAAAAATCTGAAAAACACTCTATCTAAATTTGTCAAAGGTAAAAACAGTTTGAATAAACTGCTTGGCTCCAATGTGAAAAGTTCAGAATGTGCTAGTACCTAAAAATGTATTTCATCTAAGAAATCTCAGAACAATAAGCACAGGGCTGAACAAAAGAAAAAGGAAAATTGCTGTGAAAAATCTTCTCATAAAATTCAATTTAAAAAGGAAAAGAATGTGCAGTGTTTCTATTGTAATAAGATAGGTCATATGATGCATGAGTGTAAGATGTTTGAATTAGATGACCTAGCTGCTACTACTGCACAGAAAATTCCTGCTAGAAATCATGTTTTTCAAAGAAGGAAAATAGAGTGTTTTCATTGTGGCCAGATGGGCCACATTGCAGCTCATTGCTGGCATGCCCAGGGAAAGAAAGTCAATTTAAAACCTGTAAATTTCCCTGCAAATGAAACTGCTTCTGGTAAAAGAACCCCAGCATGCTTCGAATGTGGAAAGCATGGCCATACAGTCGAGGACTGCTGGCATGCTCAGGGAAATAGATTGAACTCTAAGTCTGTAAAATTCCCTGCTCTCTATGATTCTTGTTTTGAATGTGAAAAACCTGACCACAAAGTTTCTGACTGCTGGATGGCAGGTTATGGAAAACAATATGTTCATGCCAACAATAGAAAATTTCATGTTAATGCACAAAGACTTCATGCTAATACTTGTGTACATAACAAGAAAACAAAGCATGTTGATTCCTGTTATTATTGTGGGCTATTTGGACATTCTATGGTTGATTGTTTTCTGATGGAATATGATGATAATTCTGCTAAGAAACTGTTCAGTACACCTGATAGGGGTAGTACAGGACCCAAGACTGCTTGGGTCCCTGCAAGATCATATTGATTGACATGTTGCAGGTGTGCCTTTGTGAGAGAAATAAAAGGGGTAATTTAGCCAAGGCACTCAAAAAGGAAGCCCCATGGTTCTACATCTCAGGTTAGTTCTGAACTTTGGTTTGAATTCATTTCTGCATATATGATGCTCTTCTCCCTTGCCATTTACTGCATATGTTCATAAGATGCTAGATGCACTACACAACCATGTTCATAGTCAATACATGTGTCTATGTTTGCATATATCATTTGCATGACTATCATTTGCTCATTGTTGTAGTCTGCATGTCGTGTAATGCATATCATCATATGTTGAAAAATCTGAAAAGGATAAAAAATGTTCAGGACTTGGGTGCATAAACTTGAAATGATTGCATATCATCATTGTCAGGTTTTGATTTTCTGAACTCTCCTCATACATGATTTGCATACAGATGATTGTCTGAATTTGTTGGTGCTAAATGGTATCACATCACATGATATCAAAATTTGCATTCGGATATGATTCATTCAGACAAGGGCAGCTTGTATGCTGTCGCTTGGTCATCATTATCAGATTTATTGCATAGTCTGCATGTAGAACAGCCTAGTGCATAGCATAATCTTTGCATCATGATGTCAGGGGGAGCTGAGAGTTTTTCTGTTCAATTCATTGAATCCTTGCTACTTCTCTCTGTCCCCATCTAGTTCTTTCATATCTTTTGACATCAGATGCTCCAGGAACTCAATGCCCATTGCTATCATTTCCCTAACCTTCACTGAACAACAGTTCTGTTTCTGGTTTAAGTACATTGAGTTGTGATTATTTCAATTATTCTTTTACAAGAATCACTCTCACAAATTGAAAAGAACTAAAGGTTTAACCTTTATAAATTGAAGAGTCAAATGTCTGCCTTCAGAATCTGAGATAAAAGAAAATTTTTATAGCTCTTAATCTTTGTCTCATGGTAAGATTAGGAAAAGTTTTTGTAATGCCTAAATGTGTTGAACTGGATATGTCTAGAACAGGCTAATAAAAGTGTGTACTGGTGTTTTAAACAATCACTCCAAAAGTGATAAGGGCAGTAGTAAATAAGATCATTAATGTTAAGAACTGAACACAGTGACAGAGCAATGGCTGATTGCACTGAGAAACTGTGAACTCCTCCAAAAAGGCAGGAGAATTCACATGTCATGAGGTGATTCAGAATATCTCTGTTCATAGGATCAAATCTATAGGGGGAGTCCTCACCAAGTAACTGAGGGTACTGGCCTCTGATTAAGGTGTACCCTTAATGTCAAAAGTGAAGACTATTCCTTGTAGGTCTTGATCTGAAATAGATCTAGTAGTTTATGCCTAGTAACTGAAGGTACCTGCCTCTGATCAAGGTGTACACCTAATGTCAAAAGTATAAATGCCACTGATCTATTCACTTAGTTCAGGTTCAGAAATTAAAAAAAATGAGAATCAAACTGCTGAAACCCTTTGAAATCAAAAGTCAATGAGTGAAAATTATTTTTATCAATACATGTTCAAGTTACCTTTCCTGAAATTTCATGTTCAATCACAAAAGGGTATTATTTCAGACTTATCTATGAATACCATGTGCCCTAGATTCATTGCTATAAATGGAGTCTATAAACTCTTTTTCAAGGGTCAGGTGTTTTACTCTAGATTTATCACTGTTAAACCTAAATTTTTGTCACAATTGTATGTTGCTGATTCTTATACTTTAACAGTTGTTCATAATCATGCTCCTTTCTGAACCTATGCTTATGTTGTTGTCAAGTGACCCTCCTACCTTCTCTACCTTTGAATTATCTGTCCTATTCCTTCTCAAAGGGGGAGCAATTATTTAGGGGGAGAACCAGTTCAGGGAGAGTCTTACATTCAGGGGGAGAATGTTCTAGAGGAATTTGCATGCATAACGCACTTTGCACTCTTGTTTTTTTTATTTTTTTTCTCTCTTTTTGATCATGTCAAAGGGGGAGAAAATCTTGTGTTGTGACTCACTGTCACATTGTGTTGCCATCATCAAAAAGGAGGAGAATATTGTGCCTCATAGGCACAAGCATGTGCTATGTTGCTTTGATGATAGCAATGCTATTTGGTTTTGATGATAGCAAGACAGTGAGTGCATTTGAGTGCATTTGATATTGTATTTTGATGATAGCAATGTTATTGTGTTTTGATGATAGCATGCTGATTTGTTTTGATGATTGCAACACAGTCAGTGCATTATGATATTGTGTTTTGAATATGGTTGCTGATATGATTGCATAAGACTGTGTCTGATATACAGCATTGTATTCATGAGTTTGCATGCGTATTGCAGGATGCGTTGACGCATGGGATCATTGCGTCAACTCACTGGTCTGTCACAGAGTCCAGCGTCTCAGTAAGCGTCTCATGCATTTGACTAAGTCTGTACAGCCATTTACATAGTGAAGTCTACACATTCGTTTGCATTGCATGAAGTCCATACAATGGGTAAAGTCTGTACACTATCCATGTTTCATACAGCGTCAACTCAGTGTTTCATGTAGCGTCAACTCTACAAGTGTGTACATTGCTTGGCAAAGTCTGTACACTGCATTCGCCTTCAAAAGTCTACACATCAGACTACATTATGCATGGTTGAGTTGAAGTCTATACAGAGTCTGCATCTTTGGAAAGTCTGTACAGCGTGAAGTCTAAACGTTGTAACTGTAGCTCGCTTGTGCAAGTCTGTACATTGGAGTCAGTCCACCAAGTCTATACACTGGACCTTGTTTGATCAAGTCTGTACAGAGCTTCTGTGCTCAAGCCTATATAGCCTTTCACTTGGAAAGTCTATACATCGTGAAGTCTTCATACTGGCCCTTGAATGATGTCTGTACTTTGTGCATCTCTTCGTTGAAGTCTGTACAGCCCGCTGAGCTCCTGAAGTCCATACATTGGTCCTCCTTCAAAGTCTGTATAGTGTCTCATATTGGCAAAGTTTGTACAGCGTGAAGTCTACACATTGGCTTCGCTCCATAAAGCCTATACATTGGCCACTGCTCTCCAAAGTCTGCACAATGGTCTTCAAACCTGAAGTCTGGACACTGGTTCAAATCCTTCTAAGTCTGTACATTGGCTTCGTATCTGCAAGTCTATACACTGGACCTTGTTTTACCAAGTCCTAGTTTGTACACTCGCTGGACTGTTCAAGTCCATACACTGGCAGCTCTGCTTAAGTATATACATTCGTCTGAACTAAGTTCATTTTCCTCTGACTGTCTGCAGATGATTCAGGCCATCAAGACTTGGCACGTGATCCAAGGGGTTGATATGCTGACATGTGGAAACAGCAGTTACAAAGGAAGAGCCAATGGGTTACTGGATTACTCGGGTGCGTCAACGCACTCATCAAGCAGCGTTGACGCAACAGTTAAGAAGGCTAGGCTGGTTGTTCACTAGAACGTATCCATGCGTCAACGCTATGGGCTAGCAGCGTCCACGCAGCACGTCTGTCTGTCGAAGAACGTGATCACTGGATTACTGATGCGTCAACACAGCAGTGGAGCAGCGTCGACGCAACAGTTAAGAAAGGCTAGGCTGGTTGCTCACTGGAACGCATCAATGCATCAACGCCACAAGTTGGAAGCATCGACGCAGCGGCTTAAGAGACGCCAATGTACAAATGTACATGTTCGTGCGTCAACGCCACCAACTGGCAGCGTCGACGCAGCAGTTCAAGAAAGGGGCGACTTATCTCTAGCTGTCTTCAACGTGTCAACGCTATCCACGGTAGGGTCAACGCAGTGGGACAAATTCAAATGCGTACTAATGAAGGGCACGTGATCCGAGGTGCCTGGCTCGTGACCAGGATGCTGCCACGTGGTCCAAATTTTTAGGGCAGGAAATGTGGAAGCCACACGCGCCAGTGTGCCTACTGCTACTGCTTATAAAAGGAAGCCTTCATCCTCTGTAGAAGGCTGATCGAAGAAGAAGCCTGGAGAGCAGAAAAGCCCTTCGATCCAGAAAAAGAAAAGAAGAAGAAAAGGAGAAGAAGAAGAAAGAGAGAGATCGTGATCGAAGCAGAGTGAAAAGAAGCTGTCGATCCAGCACAAGAGAGGAAAGAAAAGAGAGAGAAGAGAGGAGCAGAAGCTGAGAGAAGAGTAAGAGAAGAAGGAGAGAGTGCTTCCACGATCCAGCAGAAGAAAAAGAAAGAGAAAGAGAGAGAGTGAAGAAAGAGAGTGAGATCGAGGGAAGAAGAGAGAGAGAGAAAGAGAAGGAGTTCCTTCCTCAGATCTTTGGTTCAAAACCAGATCTGAGGTTGCTCATTGTTAGAGCTTATTTCGTGCTTCATTGTTCAGCTTTTAGTTGCTGTGTTTCCATCTTTTCTGTTTTCTATTTTACATTGTCTTTCAAGCTGTTAGTCAGCGGTTTGCAGAGGAGGACTCCTCTGGACAGCAAGCTGTGTTGCTCAGCAGGCAGTGGAGGTTTCCACTGGACGGGTAAGCTGTAATCCCCAGTGGTTGCAGTGGTGGATTCCACTGGATGGCAAGCTGTGTTGCCCAGCGGTTGTAAGGCAAGCTGTAATGCCCAGCTGTTCAAGCTGTGAGTCAGCGGAAGCCACACTCGGTTTGAGTGTGGGGTGGATGTAGGTCTGCTGGACCGAACCACCTAAAAACCCCTCTTGCATTGTGGTTTAATTGCTTATGGTTTGCTTCCGCTAGATGTTTGCATAGGGTCGCTCCAAGTGTTTGATTACAGGTTCATTAGATGATTTGATCAGATTTTGTTCTAAGAGTTTAATCTGTTGAGTGAGCGAAATTCTAATTGAGTGAAATTTTATATTGGGTGAAAGTTTTTATAGGCTATATTCATTCACCCCCCCTCTGAATACTTGCACCGAACCCAACAGCAACCACCACCACCCCCGCAATACCACAATGTCCCTCCACCCAATGGCTATAACAACAACCCGAACAACAAGCACCCGGCTCCCAAGAGGGCACAATATCCTCCACTGCCAGAAACCCTCACAGATATTTTCTTGGCTCTTATGTCGGTTAATGCTATACAGCTTCCTCCGGAACGGCCCAACTGGAATCCGGCCGTTGATCAGACGAAGTATTGTATGTTCCACAGGCAACCGGGACATACCATTGAAGGATGTTTTCAATTCCGGGACCTAGTATATGATCTTCATGAAGGACAAAGGATAGATTGGGCCGAAATGCACAGGGCCATCACAGAAATTAAGGAAAAGAGAAGGCATCCGCAAAGGCAGCAATTGCAGCAGCATCAAGCACCGCAGCCGCAGCAGCCACCACAACAGCAGCAACCACAGTAGGTTCAGGATCTAGCGATCCATCAAAATCTGATGCCAAACCATCCGCCCGCTCCACAACCTCAGCCTCCGGCGCCGGCGCAAGTCAATGTAGTCCAACCCCCGGCTCCTGACGCCGAGTGGTCTTTTGATGATGATGGTACTGCACCACAAGTAATGGCCCTCCACCATAACCACCGCAACCCCCTCACTCCTTCATTTATCCTCCCTACACACCCAACACCCTCTCCGCTTGTCCTTCCATTCACACCCGCACCAGCAAATCCACCACCACCCACAGCGCCATCATACCCACCATTAGTTACCCCCGCTACGGTCATAACCAACCCCTCATCCAATCCTCCACCCGTCACCCTGCCTACACTCATCCTCCCACCATCCGCACCATCCCCCATCATCACCCCACCTTCCGCTCATCCCACGCCACTCATCCGTCCGCCATCTGTTGTTAACCCCAACATTACCTACCACCAAATCACCTCTCCTACGCAGTCTATTCCAATCATCCACCCTACCGGGCCAATAATATCATCTCCCGACGTCGCGGCAAATTGCGCCTTAAGATGCGGGAAGTTGTTCCATCGGAATTACCCCACTACCTCCAATCCCCAGTACTCTCAGCCAACGGCCGAACAAGAAGAAGTCGAACCTCTACCGGGTACTCAATACGACTTGCTACATCATCTGGACCGAGTGCCCGCCAAAATATCAGTTCTGGAGGTTATCAAGAGGTCCACCCTTCATCAAGATGCTCTCAGGGATTTCTTAAAAAGGTGATGGTTAGTGAGGACATGGCAGTTGACAGCTTACCAACAGCACTGGCAACTATTTCCAAAGGGCCGGCAATCACATTTTCAGAAACTGAGCTAGCACCTCCAGGAGCTCGGTAGATGCCGCTCTGCATTACAATTATTCTGAATGAGGTCAGCATTGAGGCAGCACTGGTCGACACAGGGGCTTCAATTAATGTATGCCCACTCAGCACTCTCCGAGCTTGCAATATATCTGAAGAATTGTTACGACCTACCCCCACCACTATAGCAGCATATGACAACTCAAGGAGAGCATGTCACGGGGTAGTCACTATTCAAGCGGAGCTCGGGCTCCTTACTATGCCCGTGGAGTTCTATGTGCTGGACATTGACCCCATGTTTAAGGCGATCTTGGGTCGTCCATGGATTGATACACTCGGTGCCGTACCCTCCACCGCACATCAGTGCGTCAAATTCCCTTTCCAAGGGAGGGTCGTCAAAGTCAAGAGCTTGTCCACGGTTCAATCGGTTAAGGCCATTTCAGAACAGATTCTTCCTACACTTTGGCCAAGCAGCCGACCCGTCATATCAGTGCTGGATTTGAACTTCCCTTGGGCTTATACGCCTCCTAGGCCCATCACTACTCAAGTTAACATCAAGATGAAGCCCCAGATCCGAGACTCAAAAGGCTGGAACATTATACTAAAACTGGGCTACCAACCGGGGAGAGGCCTCGGTGCACAATTACAAGGAATGACCAAGCCCATACCCAAGGGAAGGAAGATGGGCAGGAGAGGTCTTGGCTATCGAGAAACCGCATTATCTATGATGGGTGATTCTGGGCCACTCACCTGGGACTACCGTCAACACTTTGTTCGAGGGCCTCTCTAGCCCGGCACATTAGCTCTGCAGCCAGCTCCGTCAGGGAGAAATACAGTATGTCTGATTGCCAATCCACCGCCAGCACTGAAGAGGCCAGAAGATGATATGCTTGATTATGGTCAAGCCCTTCAGGGGTTGTTTCATGAAGAAGACTACCAGAAGAAGCAAGAGGTTCGGCTCGTGCAATGGAGGCCGAAGAAGCGGCCAGTCGATGATCCACTGGAGGAGGGGAGCTCGCTGATTGTCTTTTCTTGGTCTCCCTCCCACTTTCAATCTCTCCTCCAGCAATGGGATTTCTTACCCCGTCTTCCTCCTATCATGGTAAATCCATCCTTCGTTGATCCACCCGAAATTCTATTTGTTCCTTGTGCTTGCGGGCATTGCCCGCCCGTTGATCTATCCACTCTCTTCACTCCTACTCCCCCCAACGCCTAACTCCACGAGATGTGGTTCTCATCTTCCGATCCCTTCTTTGACTGCATCTTCCCCGAGCTATTCCCTATGCAGCTCCCGCCTCCTCCATCTTGCTGTGTAGTCTCTACTGATCTCCAAAAAAAAACGTCAAATTCGAAACGGAGATTTCAGTGGAAGATTATGTTACCCTGTCTCCATCCTCATCCCAGGGGCACGAGTCCCCTGCTCCTTCCCTTCCACTAGGTCTCCTTTCTCCTAGGTTAGGATTAGGGTCTATCGAGTCTAGGGAAGTAGATATAGTTAGGTCTAAAGAAGTAGGGTCTTGTTCTAGGTCGTCCAACCCTTCCTCCTCTGAGCCGCGCCCGCTTGCGCGTCCTCCCAAATCTATTCCTGATAGGTTCTTGCAAGACCTAGCTCAGCGTTGTCATGCCCTTTTGAAATGTCCAGAATTTGTTGCTACGGCAATCGTGATTGAAGATGAAGAGGAAATAGAAGGGGTGTGGAGCGATGACGGACTCGGCGTCTATGAAATCCTGGATGAGAAAGATCCGGTTAATGAGGACAGCGACGTAGATGACACTGCTGATCTGTACACACAAGGACTTAAGAAATTTGACGAGCCGTCGTCAGCAGTGGATGAACCTACGAAAGAAATCAATCTGGGAACTGAAGAAGACCCCAGGCCCATCATTATTGCTGCTAATCTCCCTCCACAAGTAGAAGAAGATCTGATCAAGGTTCTAAGGGAGTATAGCGATTCCTTCGCTTGGTCTTATGAGGACATGCCAGGTCTTGACCCCTCTTTAGTGGAACATCGACTCGTGCTTAAACCAGGGGCAACACCTGTGAAACAACGGTCAAGGAGATTTCACCCCCACATGGCCTTAAGGATTAAAGAAGAAGTTGACAAGTTATATAAGGCCAGATTCATTAGAGTTGTTCTTTATCCTTAGTGGGTGGCAAACATAGTCCATGTCATCAAGAAGGATGGAAAGGTACGTATTTACATCGATTTCAGGGATCTCAATAAAGCATGTCCCAAGGATGATTTTCCGCTGCCTCACATTGATGTCTTGGTCGATAGTACCGCCGGGTACGAATCGTTGTCATTCATGGATGGTTACTCAGGATACAATCAAATCCGTCTCGCTCCCGAAGATCAAGAGAAAACCTCCTTCACCACGCCCTGGGGCACATATTGTTATGTGGTTATGCCGTTCGGTCTGAAGAATGCAGGTGCCACCTATCAAAGGGCGATGATGGCCATCTTCCACGACATGATGCATATCTATATGGAAGCTTACGTGGATGACATTTTGGTGAAGTCAAGAACCAAAGAAGAACACCCCTCTATTCTGGCTAAGGTGCTGCAAAGAGCCAGGGAGTACAAGCTTAAGATGAATCCGAAGAAGTGTGTATTCGGAGTCTCCTCAGGGAAGCTGTTAGGTTTCATAGTGAGCAAACGGGGGATCCAGATTGATCCTAACAAAGCATAGGCCGTTATGGACATGCCTCCGCCTAAGAACATTACGGAACTTCGAGGATTGATCGGTCGATTGCAATTCATTAGAAGATTCATATCCCAACATTCTCAAAGGTGCCGTCCATTTTATGAATTGCTTAAGGCGGGGGTTAAGTTTGAATGGAATGAAGATTGTCAAAAGGCCTACGAGGACTTAAAGGAATATCTATCCAATCCCCTGATTTTGCAACCTCATGTCCCTGGGAAACCCCTAATCCTATACATCTCGGTTATCGAAGACTCCCTAGGGGCGGTATTAGCACAAGTAGACGATGAAGGGAAAGAGCGGGCTGCTTATTACCTCTCTCAGCTGTTTAACCCTGCTGAGTCCCGATACACCGCTATGGAGAAGACTTGTGCCGCCTTAGTGTGGGTAGCTCAGAAGCTTAAACACTATTTCCTTACCCACCCAGTTAGGTTGATCTCTAGAATGGACCCGATTCGCTATCTCTTAGAAAAGCCCGTCCTTTCTAGTAGGTTAGCTCGCTGGCAGAGCTTCCTCTCTCAATTCGAGATCACATTCGTCGTTCAGAAGGCGGTCAAAGGATACGCCATCGCTGAGCATCTTGCCCATCTTCCTATTCCTCACACTGATTCTATTCAGGACGATTTCCCTGATGAGCATCTCTCAGTCCTCACCCATCATCCCTTCTGGTCTCTACACTTCGACGGTGCACTTAATTCCCAAGGCCGAGGGATCGGCACTGTTCTGCTTACTCCCGAAGGAGTAACTATTCCCTTTGCTTATCAACTTCGATTTCCTGCTATCAACAACATCACCGAGTACGAGGCTCTCCTGGCCAGACTGAGGCACGCCTATCTCCTAGGTGCACGCTATTTGAACATCATCGGAGACTCTCAGCTCATCCTACGGCAAGTTCTATCCACTTACCGTACTCGTGACCCCTAACTCAAGCCCTATCAAGATTTAGTCACGCTTCTTGCTAGGTAATTCCGTAAGCTAATCAACATCCATACTCCCCGTTCTCAAAACATCCTAGTTGACGCTCTAGCATCTCTGGCTTCTTCTCTATCTTTCCCTCTCAATCGGAACACTGAGACTATCGTCGTTCAGAGATTGGACGCACCCTCCCTTCAGGATCCTTGGTTCATCAACCTTAGGAAAGCTATAGAGGCGAGGGCTGAGAAGGAAGATCTAAAGGAAGTATCTCTAATGGAGCTAGAAGAGATTCTAGACAAAGAAGCATTGCCTTGGTATCACGAAATTGAATTGTTTTGCAAAGAAGGGTCATTCCCAGAAGGGGCAAAAGCCGAGCAGCGTAAGTTAATAAGAAGAGCCGCCTCAAGGTACACTATTATTGCAGGAGAACTGTACAGGCGCGCTACCAATGGAATGCTCATGAGATGCTTAGATGATGTTGAGGCTTGGAAGGTGGCTGAAGCAGCACATTCTAGTGAGTGTGGAGGTCATGTCAATGGCCAGGCTCTAGCGAAGAAGATCCTTAGGCAGGGCTACTATTGGCCCACTCTAGAGGAAGATTGCTCCCTCTATGTCCGGAGGTGTCTTAAGTGCCAACTCCATGCTGATAAAATCCATGCTCCGGCTTCATCTCTTCATCCTCTTTCCGCTCCTTGGCCATTCTCTATGTGGGCTTTCGACGTTGTCGGCCCGCTCGGTGATCCTAATTCTCAGATCAAGCAGAAATCCTTTATCCTTACCGCCACTGAGTACTTCACCAAATGGGCCGAAGCCGAGGCGTACGCAGAGATCAAAGCTTCAACGGTGTGTCGCTTTATCATGAAGAATATCATCTCGCAGTTCGGAGTGCCAAGCAGCATCATCACCGACAACGGACCCCAGTTTGTCTCCCAAGAGCTCAAGGACCTATGTAAGAAGTTCAATATTGCATTGCATCATTCATCTCCATATTATCCACAAGACAACGGTCAAGCCGAGGCCACTAATAAAACCCTTCTTAAAATCATCAAGAAAACATGCGAATCTCATAAATTTTCAGACTGGCCAGAACGATTAGTGGAAGCTCTGTGGGCTTACCGCACCTCCGTCCGTACTCCTACGGGACAAACTCCCTATGCTCTTACCTACAGGATGGAGGCGGTGCTCCCATATGAGATCCTGATCCCTTCCCTTAGAGTGCAGCTTGATAAGGAACTTAATCTCGATGAACGTCGAGAGGCGTTGCTGGTTCAGTTGGAACTCTTAGATGAGAAGAGGATGAACGCAGCCGATCACGTTTCTGTTTATCAAAAGAGGGTTTCGCGTTATTTTCAAAAGAAGGTAATCGAACGCAAATTTCAAAAAGGTGATATGGTTTTAAAACGTAAACTCATTCGGTCTGCAGGTCCTAGGTCTAAATTGCAACCTAACTGGGAAGGGCCGTTCGTTGTAAAAGAAGCTTATTCAGGGAATGCTTACCGTTTAGTGAACGCGGAAGGTGAGGAGCTCTCTCACCCGTGGAATGGGTTGTATCTTAAGCGTTTCTTTCCTTAGAGTCTAATCAGTGCCACCCCAGCAGCGAGATGTTCCTCCCTTCATTCAAAAGGGTCCCGAGTGCGGCAATCACACACCACACGACGTCCCTGGTCAGGTTTTCCGCTTTAAAAGACATCGTTTCTCCTTGGCCATGCTTTGGGGGAAAGTCTACGTCCCTGTCTGTTTCTTCCTTCGGCTGAATCTAGGGGCAAGAAGTAAATAAGGAGGCGGCAACCAATCCAGGCACCTTGACGAGAGGAGGTCTCAAATAGGGGCAGTCCGTTATGACCTGACGCCACAAGAAACAAGAAAAGAAAGCAAAGGAGTAGTCTTTATGACAAAATCAAAAGCATCATCTCAAAAGGTCTATCAAGTATAAATTCCAAAAGCTCCAGAAAGACAATAAAAAGCTAGGCTTGGCAAGAGTGGCAGTACAGTTCCCCGCGGGACGAATGAGCCCGGTCGCATGCACGCCTAGAGTGGACAAAGGTTCGATGACGGGCGCAAAGCCCCGGCGCAACAGACCAAATCTCTAATGGGTTGTCTGGAAAGGAAATCAAGTCCTGAAAGTTTCTAAGACTGGCCTAAGCTTACCCCCGTGTTCTATTTTCCTTTTTTTCAGGATTGAAATTAGTACCATGGGTATGGCCCTGGTAGAAACACCGTCATGAAAATATGGGCCCTGGCTAGGGATTGTCACCTTATTGCACGCCAACCTCGGGATTCTCAATACAATACGGAGGGCCCGCGTTGCTAGGGAAAGCACTGGTTTTCAAAATCCAAAAACAACATATATTTCAAAATCAAAAAAAAACATATATTTCAAAATCCGAAAACAACATATATTTCAAAATCCAAAAACAACATATATTTCAAAATCAAAAAAACAACATATATTTTAAAACCCAAAAACAACATATATCTCAAAAATCCAAAAACATCAAATATTTCCAAAACTCACAAAAATTCAGATATTGTTTCCAAAACTCCTAAAAATATCATCATGTGCATTGCATGCATCGCATTATTTCCATTATGTTTTCCGCCTATTTTGATAAGGCTCCACCCCTTGACCAAATATCAAGAAACGGTCATTCTCTAAACTTGCTTCAAGGCAAGGGGTTGAGTCTAAGAACAGATCTAACTTGTTCCATGTTTAAGTGTGTGCAAAATGTAGGTTCAAGCTCAAGGCTAAAACTTAAAATATTTGCAGGTCCAGGACTGTAACGTGCCACCCATGGGCCGTCACATTCATATAACGGTCTGCTCTTGACCGTTTCTCTCCTCCATAACGTCGGCTTTGATTCTCTCAGCAGCTCTCTATCTAACGGTCTGGATCGTGACCGTTATCACCTTCTAACAGTCTGTCTCTGAACCATTACATCCTCCAGAGAACACGATTCTCAATTCATCATTGTAACGGCTTATCTCCTCACCGTTATATCTTTCTAACGGCCCTTCTCGGATCCGTTACTTTCTCCAGAAGCTCTGTTCCACTGGTCATGCTAGCCAATCAATCCACGAAATGCACATCCATTCAACTAAGGCAATCACATCTTATTCAATTAAACTTAATGAAACATAAGATTGATAAAATTTCAACTCTGATTGTCAAATAGCAAGCAACATCCTTCATAAAAGAAATCAAATTACATTCAGCTTCTTATCCGCAAGAGGACGGATCTTCCTCAACTCTTTCACGTAGACGCGGCGTGCTTCGTCGTTCTCTTCAACTTCTTCTTGCCATGGACGCACCTTGCTGATCTCCCATATGGTCAGCGCGTTCCGTACTACTCTTTCATCTTCCTCGGTCCCCATCTTCCTAGGTAGAAGGGGAGGGTAGTGTGATAGTGCAGGAACTTCAATCCGAGGAAGTCCGATCTGAAGATGGCACCGGTGTGGGTTGTAGATCGCCATGGTAGTATTTCCCACTAGCTGGAGGTCCTGGCCTTGACGCCGCGGTATTCTAAGAGGAGTGCTCTGAAGGATCCTTGGTCGCATGATGAATTTCTCTATTGGAAAAGTGTTGAAGAAGAGGCGCCATTCGTCCCGTGTTTTCTTATCCGCCGTCTTGCACTCAACCTGTGAAGAAAATCCAGAGGCCCCTCCAATGAAGAAGAGAGGGTGGCTCCCAAAGATCCGGCTAGATGAAGTAATGTCCTCCTTTGATTGAAATTTGATTCTCACTCCCATCCAACACTCAAGGAGTATCATGGAGCCGAACAAAGGTCCTCCTAAGCAAGCCGAGCTGAGTCCTTCATAGAGGTATGGGAGGATCGCTTGAGAGATGGACATTCCCCGCCACAACCCACTAATAATGCTGAGATTTTGGGTATCTAAAAGGTGGTCGGTTGTAGTGAAAAGGAAAACTCCACATAAGCAAACCACCACCGCCTTGGCTATTGCTTCGTGTCTCTCCCACTTATTTTTATAATGAGACACTATCCATTATGCTAAGGGTATCAAGTGAATGTGGTGTGGGCTGATCATGGTCCTCGCGTCCTTTGGATTGTGGATGAAATCACTCAAAATCAAGGACGGGTCAATAGGCTCCACCGTGTAGCAAACTAGGTCTTCATCCCCCACCTTAGTCTTAGGAAAGGCTAGGTAAGTCTCTACCTCCTCTAATAGGACTGTTGCTTCGAAGGAAGGGAAGATGAAGGTGTGTGTTTGTGGATGCCACAACTCTATGAGGGCTAAAATGCTAGGCCAATCTAATGTCAATTTCTGAAAATTCTTGCCTAAGACCAAGAGAGGTTGAAGGTGCCATGCTTTAAGAATTGATGTAACCTCTAAAGGAAGTGCCTTTACCATGGGAGCCACCCACTTCGGATTAGAATAGCATCTTGGACCCGGAAGAGGCTTGAAGAGAAGAAGAAAAGGAGAAGATCATGAGAAAGAAATTCAAGTGCAGAAATTTCTGAACTTGGTTAGGTCATGGAAGCTTACCACTCTTTGAGCATTGGAGCTTACGTGCTTGGGAATTGAGGTCAGCCTTTGTAGCTCCCCATACTCCTTTCTAGTAGCTTTAGGACCGGTGTAGGCTTTCTCCTCCATAGCCATCACCTCGAAGCTTCTCTTCATCTTGTTTCCTGCCCTTAGGAGAGGTTTTTCAGCCCTTCTAGTAGAGAATTCAGAAAGATACGATCTTGGCTAAGTTTCCAAGTTTTAAAGGTTTGATTTTGGCTTTAGAAAGATAAGATTCGGATTGGAAGGCTTTATCTTAAGTCTGGGGGAAGTCTAGATCAGATTTAAGGCTTCTTATCTCGGGTTTTGCCCCTTACGGCTCAATCCGTCTTGGAGTACAATTCATGCTATAACGGTCTGTCGTCGGACCGTCACTTGACTCTGACGCGCCAGATCTTGGCCGTTACATTTCCTGTGGGTTTAATTAAGCCCAACCTTGTTCTGTCAAGCTTAACGATCTTACATTAGACCGTTATTTTCATATGATGCGTTCTCTCTGAGCCGTTACTCTTCCTCTTACTCAGTTTTGCAAAACTGGCCTCTGTCTTCTTTAGCGGCCTCCGTCTCACGTGTTACTTGATCCTGACGGTCTGGACCTAGACCGTTACATTATCTGCTGCTGTGATTTTGCTATTCCCTTCTACCTCTGTTTAGCCCTGGCGGTCTTACATGCTTTTCATTCCATTTATCCTATCCGTCCACACATTATCTCATCCACCTCATGCACATTCCACCTCCGCGCAATCATCCATTCCTTAAACATGCATTTATTCCCCTCAAACCTCATACATTTCCTGCATTACCAATCACACATTCTCACATTCATTCTTGCCTTCATTCATGCTCATCTGTTTACATTCATATACGCATCTATTCATTCACACATTCACAAACAAAAACCAAAAAGAACTTTTCATTCTCATTTTCATTTCATATAAGTCATGTACAAGTAAAAACAAAAGAAAAAATGCATCACTCGGCCGGCTTGTCTCCCGGGCCACCGTCAGTGTCTCCTGTGCCCTCCGGCTGCCTGGCTGATGGTCCCATGGCATTGTGCTCTCCCTCCTGCTGTCGCCTCTGATCCGCCTCCTCGTTCCTCTGATGGCCGAAAGAACTAGTAAAGTACCCTCGAAACCCGCTCCTAGGGGCCGCTCTCTGGCTCCGACTGCTTGTCCCCGACTTCTTCCCTAGGAGACAGAGTGCATCCTTCAAGGCCCCAATCGCACCCTTCATCTCGAAAGTCTACACTCGGAGTTGGTCTCGCTCACCTCTTAGGCGCACAGCATCAGCCCTAAGTCGCTCCACCTCTGCATCATCCGGACGTCGCAGGGTCTCCGCTCTCAATCGGGCCATCTCTCCCGCACAAGCTCTGTCTCTGCTCGGGCTGGCTCAGTCTCGGCCCGGCTCCTCTCTATCTCTGCCTGGAGACACTCTGCCTCCGTTCAAGCCAGCCTTGCCTCGGCCACTGCTACGGCTAGCTCTCTCGCCTGTAGTTTGCATTTCACCTAGTTAGTCACATAAGCATCTAAATTACATAAAAGCATAAGCATTTGAGTATAGCGTTTAGAATCTTACTCGCTCCGCGAGGGTGGCCTCCGCCTCCTCGGCCCGAGCAACCGCTCGAGCGAAGTCGGCATCCCGCTCAGCTCCGCCTCCCGCAGGCTGTGAGGATGATGATGGGGCATCCGGTCCTGCTCTTTGGGCTCTCTCGGCCCGCTGCATTTAGAATTCATACTCAGTCATCATTTTGCATCATAAAGCATAATCATTTTAAGGCCCAAAGTTTTAGAGTCTTACCAAGAGCTCTAAGGCAGTTCGGTACTCATCCCGCTGCTGGACAGTGGCATGGAGTAGCCCCTCGAGCTCGGCTATCCTTCTCTCGGGATCTAGCTGCATTTTAGAAGCATATAAGTCAATACATCTAGCATCTAGCATTTTGCATATAGAAAGCATTTAGATTTAAGGGTTTAGAAGGTGCATACCGGTCGTCGGGTACCTCGGTACGCCCGATCCCCGTACAGTCGGGCGAAGGCCTTCAAATACGCCTCATCGCTCTCATCCCGCTCTTTCACTGCTCTGCCCCGCTTATTCCAGTCATGGACGTACTTTGCTTTCCGGGCGCACCAGTCTATGTCGCCGCTGATTCCCTTCGCTGATTTCCCCGGGTGGTCGTCACTGCGGCGTGGGAAGGTCACCTCAGGCTGATGTAGTCCCCGAGTCCTCAGAATCAGCCGATAATGAAGAGGCTCGATGATATGGATGCAATGCAACCATATGTCTCATCCCCGGTACGAAAGGGCTACCTCCACCCACGGCTGTCCCTCGTAACTCTCGCCTCTGTACGGGGTCCACCTCACCTAGAAGCATGATAGTCCATTCATCAGCATATAAGTTCATCATATAGAAGCATATAGAAATATTCAAAATCATTTAGAAAGCATTTTTGAGTTCGGGCCTACCGCCGTGTGTGGGAAGGAATCCAAGTCATCCTGGATCGCCCGGGTCAATCTGATGATCGACCCCGGGTCCCTCGCGACCACCCATCGTCTGGCGATCGGGATGCGACCGGCGTGGAGTAGTGTGCCCCGTCCGATGCCCGGGAGGTACATGTAGCTCTAGAACTGCATTTAGTTAAGTCAGTCAACTGCATAATCATTTTCATAAACATTTGCATAATCATAATAGAAGCATTTAAATTGCATTTACCTGTAGAAAAGGTGAGAAGCCGCCCAGCATCGTTTGTCGGTCCGTTGTGCTGAGAGACTCGAACAGGAAGGCTAAGACTGCCGCTCCCCAGATGTACTTTCCAACTCTGCCCAGATCCTCGAGCATCGGCAGCAGCCTGCAGCTGATCACATCTGCTCGAGTCGCGAACAAGAGCTTCCCGAACAATAGCATCAGAAAGCGCCTCAGGGTGCGATCTCCCTCCGGTCCCGCCTCTGCCGCCACTCGTGGGCGCACCTGGTCGATCACTCTACCTAGATGCTCCTCTGGTAACTCTCCCACGGCAATGGCTGCTCCTCTCAGTCCTAGGCTCTCCTGCAGTACTGATCTCGAGAGCTGGGATGACGTCTACCCCGGTCTGATTAAATCCAGCCCCAGCAGCTCCTGGGCCATCTCTCGGTAGTTCCTGTAAGTCCATCCTGTCACTGCTGCTCCATGGACTCGCAGCCCGGCAATCCTCGCCATGTCTTCTAGCGTGGGGATCATGTGACCCCACGGGAAGATGAACGCCCTGCTGATCGGGTCCCATCTCTCGTGCAAGGCGTACAGTCGTGTCCATCCTGGTCACCTCGATGCTCAGCACCTCGGCGAATCCCATCCCAGCCAGCCTCTCTCTCTGGTAATCGGGCAGTGCCTGGTACACCGCCCGGATCTGGAGCCAGGAGATCCTCGTCCGTCTTTTTCCCTGCATTCATTTAGGACATGAGTCAGTCAAATGCATCATAAAATTATTACATAGCATTTATAAAATAAAAATAAGACAAAAATTGAATAATTAAAAACTTAAAAAAATAGTTCTGGCCTCTGGCGCATGTAACGGCCCTAGTAAGGGGCGTCACATGTCTCTAACGCATCTATGGTGACGCGTTAGAGATGTGACGGTCACTGGAAGGACCGTTACATTCCCTGCTAGAGGGTGTTTTTCCCTTTTCATCCCATGGCTCTCCCTCTTTGGCCAAAAGGCCTACACATGATCCTAATGGGTTCATGGACCCATTTTCTACCCCCATTCCCACATGCATTCATACTAAAACACAAAAAAAATTAAAATTTTGAAAATTTAGGGCTGAGGCCTACCTCATGGTCTTGGCCCCTCTTCCTCTTTTTCTCTTGTTCCTTGGATTCTCCCTCGTCCAGGGGAGCTTCTCCTTGGTCTTCCTCGGCCGTTGGTGCCTCTTCTTCTACCCTTGGAGGTCTCCTCCTCAATTCTTCTTCCTCCGGCTGTCGGGCCATTTCCCGCTCTATCCGGCGGTGGAACCGTCGGATCGCCTTCTTCTTCCCTCTCTCCCTCTTCTTCATTGGCTGTGGGGCCTCATCGCCGGCCATCCTTCTTGGGCGGAAGACGGTGGTCGCCGGAGGTCTCGATTGGGGTTTCTTCTGGGCGTTTGATGAATTGAATGTGATGAATGAATGAGGTCGTGGGCCGTTCGGTTTGTTTTTTGAACGCCCAGGAAATGTGACGGTCTGTCGTCTGACCGTTACATTCTCTGACGCGTACTATTCTAACCGTTACATGAATTTGAACTGTTTCATTGGAGAATGTGAACCGCCTAAGTTATAACGGCCCAGGGCTGGTCCGTTACTTTATGTAACGCCCTCTCAGTAGACCGTTACAAACTTGCAAGTTTCTTGATGAATGAAATAGTCTATTTGATGTTTAAATGATTGCATTTTCTGCCATAATGTTCATTGTTGATTATTATCACATGTACAAATGGTTATGCCTTGTTTCATGCTCATATTGTTATTGGCTAACCTCTTTCTCATGAATGAAGCATCACGCTTTGTCGTTCATCAGGCAGGTAAGTCAGGTATTGTATCTCTTTCCCTTATCCCTTAATGCATTACTATATATCTATGATATATTATCTCGAGAACCGGCTGGTCATTCGTGTGTTCCAGGATCTGATGTTCCCCTTAAACAAAAATGATGATGATCTAAGTTCACATGTTTAATCGTTGGATAGGCCGTTAGGTTGGAAAGATTTGGGGACGATGGTTCTGTCTTGCACGCCGTGGTTGCAGATGGTGTCCTGACCCTGGTTTCTCCAGCTTAGCAATATTATTCTCGAGTATTTTATATTTTAATCTTTCTTTGCATTCGTTTTAAAGATTTCTTTTTCTTTAGCCCAGCATGCATCATACGCATCTTTTTGAGCATTCATGTGCTTCATCTATTCAAGGTATCTCGATGTTGGTGAATAGTTGTGTTCCTTAAGCTCGAATGAGGAGAATTATTCCACTCTGAATTAGAAGGACTCCTTCGATCTATTTGCTTGATTTGGTTGGCTGAAGATTCATGTCCGGAGTTTAGTCAGTTCTCTTTCCTTTCCGTTGCCTCCGACGGCTAGCCGTGTTTCCTTTCCTTAGTTGTTAGGTCCTCCAGACATGCGTCCTTTGGTTGGCTATTTCCTTGTGATCAGTCCGAAGTTTTCCAGAAAGTTCCTCTTGTTGGTAAAGAACGGGTATCGTTTACCTTAACACCTACTTTTTCGCTTCACTCCGCTTCATTTCCGCTTCATCTCCATGTTCCATTTCATTTCCGCTTCACCTCCACTCGCTCCCCTGCAAAGAGGACGTTAAGGAGGGGCATCTGTTGACACCCGTTTTAGGACCAATAAGTTGGGTCATCTCCTTGTTTATCCATATGATGCTCCGAGTTGTTCATTCTTCATCGAGTCTCCTTGATCAGTTTGAAGCCTATTTCTTGGGTCTTCTCCTTGGTTGGAGTGTGGTTTATTGTGGCCTTTTATTCGATGAGCTTAGCAAGCTTTGCACCTTTTTTATCCTCATTGTTAATAACAGTCTTCACTGGGGGCATTACTTCCATATAACGCATGATCCCTGGGCCGTTACTTATTGAAGAGTCATAAAGTTTGAGGCCTTTGTTCTAAAGCTTATCCTCTTGCTTATCCGTTGAATCTAACGGTCTGTCGTGCAGCCGTTATTTATTCCAACGCGTCCAGCCTTGGCCGTTACTTTCCTTCGAGAGTCCAACTTGTTTGATCTTCTTCTCGTTGATCTTATCTCTTTTGAGATAAGGTTGAATGTAACGGACGTTCCCTGGCGCGTTATTTTCATGTGGCGGTCTGTCGACTAGCCGTTACATCCAACAGAGAGTCCTGGCAGTTCAGGCCTTTTCTATGCTACTCTGTGGTCGAGATAAGAGCTTGAATTGTTGATTTCTCTTCCAAATCTGATCCTCAGAACCTTCTGTTTGTTTCTATGGACTCTGGGTGATATTATCTTCAAGGATTTACTAAGAATTATTCTCTTATCTTGCTGGATTATCCTCTGCTCGACCGGAGAGTTTGATGGTCTATAAATAGCACCCTTAACTTCATGGCCCGAAAGAGGAAGATCTGGAGTTCGCATCGAAGTGCTGCCGCATTCTGGAGTCACATCTGACCAAGGAGAATTATTTCTCACGTTCATCTGCTTCACGGTGAAGGGAGTATTCGTTCCATTGGTTTTCAAAGTTCATCATTACACATTGTGTTCTTCCTCATCTCCCTTTCATCCAAAGCATTGTCCCTCTCCTTGTCTCCACGTTCTCCCTGGTTTTTCATCATCTAAACATCCTCCTATCTTTTTAAAACACCCAGAGGGGTTAAAAAACCAAAACCTCCCCGGTACTTTCCTTTCCTTTTGCATGCTATTGAGTTTATTGAAGAATTGATGCTATATTGTTTAAAGGGCTAATCTGGGTTTGTTCTCTTGTGTTTTCACGTTCTTTGGCAGGTTTACAGGTTCACCACATGAGGCCCAAGTCTTCTGGCCGGCTGGAGGAGTTGGAGTTAAAAGAATCCACAAGCTATTACTGCAGGTTATTTGACGGTCTTGTGCAGGCGTGTCAGATTCATATAGCGGTTCATCGAGCAACCGTCATTTCCTAGTGACGCGTGGGCTTTCGGCCGTTACATTCCGTTGATCTGCAGATTTCCCTGATTTTCTCTCTCCCGTGGGCGGGTGCTTCATTCACCTATTTCCAAGGTATTTTCAAGTCTTTGGCTTGTTTCTACTTTGGTGGCGATCACGTTCTTTCTTAGTATTGGGCATTAGCTTTCTCTCCATCTCATATCTCTTATCCTCTTTGCTTGCTCCACCCTTGCGGTGTGTTTTTTTTTATTTGCTCTTGCTCCACGCCCCGGCGTGTGTTTTTCTTTATTCCCTTAGTTTAGTTTGATGATTGAGATAGCATGCCCATGCTAGAGCTTGTTCTGGTTGCCTAGATTCATGGTTCGCATGTCCTTGCGTTGATCGAGATCTTTGATTTTTGCCTATCATCTTTATTGCACATAAAATAAAAAGAAGAAGAGAAGCAAAACAAATCAACAGGTATGTGCATTTTTTTTTTGGGAAAAGGCCATATAAGGTCGATGCACATTTGATACAGGTTGATGCACCTGTGGGTCTATTCCAATTTCCAGAAACTTAGAAAAGGAGAGTATTGGGAGGTCATTTTATTTCATAAAAATCTGAAAAAATCGAAAATGGCAGAAGGCTAAGTTAGTAACCCACAATAAAAATGTCATGCTCACAGAAATTCTGTACTTTCAGATATAAATCATTTTCTGTGGATGTGTAGCCTAGAAGGATAAACCTATTCTTTTTATAAAGTAACCTGGTCATGCACTGTTCCGCACCAGTCCGCATATAAGTATGTTTAGCCCACTTAAACTATTGGAAGCATGCTTGTTATGATAAAGTATCATATTAACGTCTATAAAATGAGTATGAATGTGAATGCAAATACGATGTGAATGTTATGAATGGAAACAACAACATTCTGTGGAAAAGGACTCCGATCCCTTTGTGGGGCGGCCCTTCTGCGGGACGGCGATCCATAACGCCGCGGAAGTGAAAGAACCCAGGGGACGGCGATACGCAATCCCCTGGTCAAAAATCCTATTGATTCTGCTGGTTCATTCTGAGGGACGGTGATTGGAGCGCCACGGAACCCGGGGGACGGCGGTGCATAACGCCTAGTGCAGCAGGAGTCTAGGTGAAAAACCTATGATTTGACCGATTATTTTGTGGATGGCAGAACTGTGTGGGCCACATGAGTCTAGGTGGGAGTTCGCTGTCGGGTCTGCGCAGTACTCTTTCATCCGTTCGTTTGTGTGTGGGCCTCCTATGTTTGCGGCAGTTGTTTAGTCCCATGAATAACAAAGATGTGAAGACTCATAAAAATGTGATAAACTGCTCATTCACTTAGTTTTGGTTGCATTCATGGGTACCCTATATGTTAGTTAAAAATGTGTATTTTTCTCATATGAGTTATTTTCAGCAGATGATAATGAATGGATTATGCTATTATTAACATCTGAATTATGTTTATAAATTGGTTATATAGATGCGAGTTAACCCCGGTTTGTATAGGTTGCCTACTGAGCGTCACACTCACCCCTTGTGACACACGTTTTCAGGGGACATAGAGAAAGAGGTTGAGGAGGAGGCAGCAGCTGAAAAGTAGAGTTAGGCAATGTCCGTCTGGGTATGCTATGGTCGAATGTTCTATTTTATGTAGGGTTGTAGAGTGGTAAGCCCTTGCGGGCTCATGTGTAATCTGGAACAATGAACCTATACTCTTTTGGAGATTATGAATGGTTGAGATGTTTACCTACATTTCTTGTAACATGTGATTTCTCTCTCATGTGAATGTATGCATGTTACATAATATTGTGCTTCCGCGATACATACGAAGTGACTGCTTCGGGTTCCGATAAAAAGAAACAATATATATAATCCCGAAAACTTGGGGATCGGATCCCGGGGCGTTACAGTTCGGATTCGGAATATACAAGTAGCGGGTCCGAGAGTGATTGAAGGTCAAATGGATCAAGAGAAGACCTAGTTGTCAAGTGTCTAGTCGAGTCCTATTGTAATTTTCTATTTTCTTGAGTCTATGATGTAAGGATGTTTAAAGTCAGGAATCTAATGTACTTTGTGGTTACTAGTATGGAATAAAGTTAGAATTTGGAAAAAAAATTACTGGTGCAATTACTTTTGTGTGATTGCCTTGCGCTCTGATTTTTTGCTTGCGAGAGGCTTACCACGCTGGTTGTTCACGTTCCCGATATTCCTTCTGCTGTATTAAAAGCTCGGGACGTGACATCCTAGGACAGAGATCTGTCCCTTTTATCATAAGCCAATAAGAAAGTAGATCTAGAAAGGTTCCATCACAAAGAATCTCTTCTTTATTTTGGACCTATCAGAATGCAGATCTGAAAGGAGGGAACCTTCTATTCTTCTCTTCTATAAATATGAAGCTCCCTTCTGAAGAAGAGGCCGTTGCTGCCCTAGGCCATGAGAGACTGCCTGAGCTTTTAGAAGAAGATCTGTGAGGGAGAAAAGAAAAGAGTGGAGCAGCATAGCAGCTAGTCTAAGCCAGTCTAGCGCTGAGAAGAAGAAGAAGAAGGAGACGCCTTGAGCATCTGAGAAGAAGAAGAAAGACCAGATGTGACCAGTCTTTAGATCTGAGTCTAGATTTGTAGCCATAAGCTTCTAGATCTTGATCTGAAGCTACATTGGAGTTTATCAGTTTCATTTCTTATTTTTTCTTTGAAACTCACATCAGTTTTCAGTGTGTAGTGCTGTTTTGACAATGTTTGTCTGGTGCTCTATTTTAGAGACCAGAGTGGTTTTTGGCTACTGTGCAGCCATGTGTGGTCGAGGTGCTTGCTCCTCGTGCAAGTTGCTTGTCAGGAGCGTGGTTTTCTGTTGTGGGGTTTATCCCCGTGTTTTGCTACATCGCTACATTGTGTTTTTCCTTTGGGGCTCGTCCCCATTTGTTTGCTGCAAGTAGCAGTGTGTGTGAGGGGGGGGGGCTCATCCCCGTGTGTAGCTGTGAAAACAGCATGTGTGTGGGGGGGGCTCGTCCCCGTGTGTGGCTATGAAAACAGCGTGTGGAGGGGTTCATCCCCGTCAAGCTGTATATCAGCGTTTTGTTGGGGACTTATCCCCGTATGTGTGGTTGCATTTGCAATGCAGGAAGCCTCACCGGTTTTGGTGAAGGGTGGACGTAGGTCTACTGGATAGCAGTCGAACCACCTTAAAACCTCAGTGTTCATATCTGAATGCTTGTGTGATTATTCCTTTTCTTCTATCCCCATTCACAGGTTTAAGTAAACACCATCACACACACTAAGTTGTCTACACACACTACTTACACACACTAAGCTTTCGATAGATTACTACTCAATAGTGCAGCAGATCTTTCTATATGCTGGAACCTCAGCTTGTTCCATCAAGTGGCTTAGCTCTTTAACGCGATCAATCTAATACTCAGTGAAGCTGAGTTTCACTCAAGTCTTTCTAAGTACTCTTGTTGAATCCGTCATGTGCTCTCAATAGAGTGTCATATGCTTATCGAGCTGAAACCAGAGTTTTATTTGAGTTAATTTTTTAAAGGACCGTAATCATTCACCCCCCTCTTGATTACGGTTGCACCCAGGGACCCAACATCATATTCATCTTGGTCTGAGTCCTCACGAGTCTTCATAGCATTTATATGTACAGATGCATTTCTGAGTCGAATGAAAGTTATTTTGTAAATGCTTACAAATGGCAATGACTCATAGTTGTCATCATCAAAAAGGGGGAGAATATTGTGTCCCTGATTTTGATGATGTCTAACTATGAATCATTGGAATATGATCTTCAAATCCTGTTCAAAATAAGTACCTGATGAAGTTAATATTAAAGTCAATGTGGTGTCCCAAAATATCTAACGTTATATCTTTTTATGGGATCAACAGGTAAACAAGTCAGAACTTTAAATCAATTGACCGAAGTAAATGTCGACTGATGTGCGTATGATTCGACTGATATTGAAGAAGTCAGGAAAGGATGAGTCGACGCAGTGTACACACTGAGTTGATGCAGCTGAAGAGAAGTCCCCGACTTCAGTGGGACGGTCATCCAAGCAGAATGAAGGGCTAAGTCAACGCAAGAGTACCATGGCATCGACATAGCAGAAGAAATATAAGAGCAAAAATGAAGGATTGAGTCGACGCATGATCCCAATGAGTCGACGCAACAGAGGAAGAAATGAAAATCCAGAGGAGCTGCCTCAAGCGATAAGAAGGATGAGTCGATGCAGCAAGCCTGTGGCGTCAACACAACAACAGTATCCAACAGCCAGCAGCTAAGTAATATGAGAGTTGAGTCGACGCAATAGAACCAATGTGTCGACACATCAAGAACTTTCCAGCCAAGTTTTCAAGCAACAAGTAGAGTGCGTCGACACAATAAAGATGTTGCGTCGACACATCAAAGCCTTCAGTAAGATCTCGTCTAGCCACAAGAACGATGAGTCGACGTAGTCAAGAGTAATGTGTCGACAAATCCTATGCGACGAAACTTTGATTAAGCTACGAGTCCAACCTCTGGCTCATGAACCGAGGCCCAATGATCAGAAGGTTGGTGTACGAGGAATCTACATTCCAAAAGGTACTTTTTGGAGGGAAAATTATTCCCCCACGGTAACAACGTGATCGTGTGGGTCCCCAAGAGAATATCCTATGGCTTGAGCATTATAAGTAGATATGGATCCGAGTAAGAGAAAAATGAACAGAGTAGAACGAAGAGGATTGCTCCAGCCTGTGAAAGAAAAAGGAAGAGATTCTGAAGAGTTCAAAAGAGGAGAAGAGTGCCCTTCCAATTGAGAAAAGCATAGCATCGAAAGATCATCCAGATTGCTTCGTCTGAAGCGACATTTCTTTGTGTTTCCTTTTGTTTTTTTTCCTTTCTCGTGTTTTAGTTTTTCCAATCGCATTCTGTTAGAGTGTGTGTGAAGCTGTCAATCAGGATGTGTGAAGCTGTGAATTAGCATGTGTGTGAAGCTGTGAATCAACAGAGTGTTTAGGGAGTATCCCTGAGTCGCTGTAGTTGCAGCTAGTGGTCCTCACTCAATTAAGTGAGGGGTAGATGTAGGTTAGCACACAAGTGCTACCGAACCACCTAAAAAATTCTTGTTTTTCTAATTGTGTGGTTGTTCCTTTTTATCTTCCCTCGTTCACAGCTAGTAGATTAAGTGCTTATAATCGCACACGAATCTTTGTCTCTCGTGCACTTCAATTGTTTGGTCCACGTTCGGTTTGCCTAAAAATTGTTATCACAGTTACTACATTAATTTTTAAGGGGCCAGATCTATTTACCCCCCTCTATATCTGCCTATTTGATCTTACACATCTAACTATTGTTACTTCACTTCCATCTATTGAATTTTTGATCCTATTGAATTATGTCCTTGCCTTGTTTCTAGTTATTGTTATACAGATTTGCCTTATGTATCGAATCATATCATAATTATTGCATCGCCAATATGTAAATTACATAAATTTTATCTGATACAAGAGATGTAATTCGTACTGAGCTTTTGCTCATCTAGTGTTCTTTCATTATTTTTCAGATAGTTATGATGAAGAGATTCAGTCTGATGGGGAGGGCCAAGAGTGAACGAGTGCCAAGAAGTTTTAGTAGACCCGATGTCTTTTGATTTTGTTGAGTATAGATTGAATTTGATAGTCATGTAATTGAGTCTTTATTTTTTGAATTTTGGAAATTTGTAATTTGAGTCAATAAGGAGCCCTATGTAACATTTATTGGAGTTTGGTTTATCAATAAAAGTTGGCTTTGCCTATTTTATGGAAAAATTAGAGTTATTTATCTATCTATTTGTGGGTGTCCACTATTCATCGTCCAAATTCATGGCATTGTCCAAGTTCTGCACATCGTCCATGTTTCAGGCATCGTCCAAGTCTTACATTTAGACGATAGCCCCTTTTTGTCTTTCTCAAATGTTGACGATATTTCATCTATATTTCATATGTAGACGATAGCTACTTCTACTTTTTAGATCTCGATGATGGTCTGTCCAATTCTTATGCATAGATGATGTTCCACCTACTTCTGTACTTAGACAAAAATCCTTCCATATCTTCCAACTTGGGTGTTATTCTATCTAACACTTGTGCTTAGACGATATTTTACCTATCCCATTAGGCGACACATCATCCACCCTTCACTATGACACTACTTCTTCAGTTAGGCGAGACGTCATATATCTTTTCAATTAGGCATTACTCCACCCATTTTCTAGTTAGGTGATGCTCCATTTATCTTGCACCCTTAGATGGTACTTCGTCTAATTCTTGCCTACTTAGGCGATATAGCATCTAAATTTTACATAACTTAGACGATGTTTCATCTAACTTTGACTCAATTAGTCGATATTTCATCAAACACTTGTTTCTAGGTGTTGATTATCGCCCAACTTTGATTCGAGAGCTTTTTGTGCTTCTTCAAGTAAATATCTACATTCACATTACAAAAAATTAATTTTAATGGAATTATTTTTGTAAATAGTTCACAAATATTCTAAAAAATATGTAATATATCACTTAATCACTCACCCCTACCTTTGCCAACCTGCCGCTCTCCACACTGCTGTTACCACCTCCCCCTCCCACCCTTCCTCCCTCTCCACCACCACGTATTGTTGCCGCCAGCAGCCCCACCTGCATAGCGAAAACCTACCTGCACCCCCTTCCCACGGCCCGACATGTGGTTGACGTCCGAATACGATAGTGAGAGCCAGCTATTCTTTCACAAGGCCTCTTGTAGGCTCTTCAACACCCTCGTGAAGCTCAAGCTCTCCTTCCTCGACAGCTGCAATGGCGAGATTTGTACAAGGATTGAGGGTGGGGTTATGACGAGTGAATCTATTATTGGGAGCCTGGCAAGTGCGATTTGTGCGAGGTTGGGGGCCAGGGGTTAGGGGGGCTTTAGCGAGCGGATGTATGCGAGGTCTGAGGGGAGCCTGATGGCCTCCGATGAGTGTGGCGGATCTCACAAAGGTGAGCAGCAAGAGAAGGGGGCGAAGGAGAAGGGGTCCAGCCCATCGGCCTCTAGCGAGCGCGACCGATTTCTCGGCCATCTCAATGGCCTTTCGTTGCCGTAGAGGTGCTCCTCTTCCTCCTCGCCACCATGTAGGACCAGATAGAAGCGGTTGTAGTTGAGGACCCCCTTGGGAGGAGGCCTACGAGGATGGAGAGAGAGAGAGAGAGAGAGAGATGGTGGGAGTGGGGCAGAGAGTAGTGAGAGGGAGATCGTCGAAGGGGGTTTCCCTCTGGCTTCATGTTAGACATTAGCAGTGCCTACCCCTCTCTCCCACGGTGGTGGTAGAGAGAGAGAGGGATGCTAATTTGAGACTAAGTTAGTCATTCTCTCTCTTATCGATATTATTGTAAAAAAATTATAGCGATTGATATTATTGTAAAAAATTCTTAAACAAATAGGGATTACAGTGAGAGTATATCTACAAAAATACAAGGTATATGTGACAATATGCCAAAGATAGGGATTTCTATGGAAATCTGAAAGTTTACATGGGTATCATTATAAAAATCCTTAAGAAAATTCCATCTGCCGTTGGTAGATTCGCATGTAGTATTCACGGAAGACAAGAGAGGGGCCACGCGCATTATATGCTCTAAAAGTGTGTCTTGATTTCAAAACTAAATTTTGAGAGTGCAGAAAGAGAAAACACATGCATATATCTTTTTTTCTGCCTATCTTCTTTTTCTTTTTTTCTTTCTTTCCGGCGAAAGTTAAAGTGGATTCTAAGCAACCATTGGAGGGGGGGGGTCCGTGTGTTATGTTGCAGAAATTGTCGATATCGAAATCTCTTTTATCCATTTTCAAACGCATCTCTCTTTAGTACGTACACCCTAAATAGTAGGTAACGTTATTTTTGGCTCACGAAGGACACGCACACTCTTTTTACATTTGTTCAACTGTCCGATCGACAATCTGACCGTACGATCGATATGTTGTTATTAAGCCCCCACGGTGATCGACGTGTCAATACTATTTAAAGCATTCCAGTACACGCCCCAAACAATTATAAAGCATGGGCCGGACCGGGGGGGGGGGTGCAAAGTCTTTCAGAGTCGATGCTACGGCGGCTCGTCTCGGACACTATTTAAAAGTTCAAAAGCTGGTATTAAATTCATTGCTGGTCACCATTTTCTCCTTTTATCTAAAAAAAAAAATAAACAAACAAACAAAAATCAACGGTGACGGGCTCGGGAGAGAATAAAATTTAGGTGCTAACTAAGGCCTCCTTCACATGCCACATCATTTGCATATAAATTAAAATTTTGTAAGGAAATTTTTAGTAGTAACATCTAAAGTCAAATTTCTGTTTCCATGTCAAAATCAGTATCGGAATTTATACCTTCATTTTTTGCATTATCATGAAATTATATCGCAAGTTTTTGGAGTTGGTGGATGGGAATACGGTGCAATGAACTCTTCCATACGACGATACCATACGAGACAGGTCGATCGGCTGACCTTGCATGGCATGGCATCCAAAATGACATTCCCACTCTGACTGACTGACTCCGAACCAAAATGATTGATGTCCTTCGGGAAACTGTGCAGCAGCGTTTCGAAAATTCCCCTCCATTCCAGGTCGATAATATCGAACAGCAAGATGTCATTTTACAAAGCATCCCGAGTGGGCCGGCCGAGAAACTCACGTTTAATCCCGAGGAGAAAGTGAACTCATCGGAGTTTACCGACCTTAGGAGGAACCAGGGGTGTTTAGGCATCACCGGATTTAAACTCACATCTTTTACACTCCGTCTAACCTCGACGAGTATCGTTGTGCTAGATTCTTCGCCGTCAAAAATTTGAAGATGAAAAAAATCGACGTCATTTTACATTTTGGGAGATCGGCCAATCCATTCCCTACATCCTCCCCCCTCCAAAAAAATAATAATTATTGGAGAGAGGTAAGTTAGCGGCCCAACGAATATGCGATTGAGAGTGGCCCAATCAGATCCAACCCGATCCAAACAGGTCGGACTCTCCAAGTGATCGCCCCATTTATGGGCCCATTTAGCTTGAAGTCCAAAGTCACTCGGACCAATACTTCCTAGGCGGCTTCTGACCCGGAAGCCCGAGCAACCGTCGAGCGGGGAAAGCCCAAGCGGTGCCCGATCGTAACGGAATGAGAGAAAACAAGGAGTTAATGAAAGGGGAGACCAAACGACTAAGCCTCGAACCGCCGAGTAATGCCTCTTATACTCCCCGCCTCCTCCGAGCATCCCACGGAGAGGAGCACTATATAAACCAAGGGAAACCCTCTAAAAAAGGTAATCTTGAGCGCCTAACATCACACCCACCGGTGGAGAGTGATCTCGTGCTGCTCATTCCTTCTCCTACTCTCTTTCCACCTACGCTCTATAATTTTACTGACCTTGGCATCGGAGGATTTTTCTCGAGATCTCAACTGTGGGCTCTTCTGATCCGTTTCCTGTTTTATAGATTGTCGATTGTGATACCAGTAGCATGGGCTTGCCCAACATCGTGCGGCACAGGACCTATCGCTTGATCACGCCTCTTCAATTGTTGACCCATATATAATCTTTTTTTGACAAACTAAAAATGAAAGTTCAATCCATAACATGAGAGAGGATGTCAACGTCCATATATACGGCGAGTAGGAGTGACAAGCTGCATCACTCCGACGCGCAAATGTGCACTGCATGGTATAATTAGGTAGATATCGTAATTACATTTCCTCTTTCGATCAGAACGATGGCAGCGAACAGAGGCAGCAACGAGAGATCGGTGAATAAGGTTCACGAAAAGAAGAAATGATAGTGTTACCTGAGAAATGCCGAAGCATCACAGTTTCTGCCATAATCGCAGCTGTGTTAGCGGAATAGGGTAAAATCAGGTTAATTCAATTGGGGCAACTTATCACTGCGCTTAATTCATTTTTATTTTGATGGAAGAAAATTAACTCAACTCATTATCTTTTGTGTGAAATTATCTAAATAACCAATGCAATTGTTCATCGTTACATGGTGTTTTGAAATATGAACAGTATTTTTTCGTAACGCACGGTAATCCCATTTCGCGTGAACAGTTTGCAATAGTGTCACCTCCGAGAGAGAGAGAGAGAGAGAGAGAGAGAGAGAGAGAGAGAGGTCGATGATAGGCGGAGGGTGCATCTGCCGACATTAGATGGAGAGATTAGAGCTGGTCCTTACGCTTTACTTTGATACGGAGTTAGTTAGAGGTGGGTCAACTCAAATTGATTAAAGTAATCCGGAGTTAATCTATTTTTAGTTTGATAGAAAGATAGTTAATCGGATAGTAAAGAGTTGGGTTAATCTACTTTTAATCTAGTATGATTTGATAAGTAGTAAGTTAATCTGATAATGATTATCAATAAAATATTATATTTATATATCTTTTTAAAATTAAAAAAATTAAAAAAATTAAAAATGTATTCTCACAATCCTCAAAAAATGCACAACGCGTCTATAACGTTCCGGAACTGAAAAACACAACGGTTCGTCCTACACGGGGTTCCGTAGATTAATCAGCTAAAAATTTGAATAAATCGTAAAACGTACTCCGGAGTCCACGAAAGCGATTCGAAACTTACGGATCCTGATCTGAAAAATATCTAAAAAATCTAGAACGTCACATTCTATATGATAAATATATTTTTATAATTATAAAAATTTTAATAAAAATGTATATAGAAATATTTTAAGATTTAAAAAATCTAAAAAATAAAAAAAAATCATCTCCATGATCCTCGAAAAATGCACAACGTGCCTATAATGTCATGGAGCTAGAAGACATAACGGTTCGTCCGACACGGGATTCCGTAGACTAATCAGTCAAAAATTCGAGTAAACCGTAAAACGTACTCTAGAGCCCACGAAAGCGATCCGAAACGCACGGATCCTGATCTAAAAAATATCTAAAAATCCGGGACATCACACTATATATGATAAATATATTTTTATAATTATAAATTTTTAATATATATATATATATTAAGATTTTAAAAATCTAAAAAATATATATATATTAAAAACATCATGCCCACGATCCTCGGAAAACGCACAGCGCGCCTATAACGTCTTGGAGCTGAAAAATACAGCGGTTCATCCTACACGGGGTTCCGCAGACTAATTAGCCAAAAATCTGAGTAAATCGTAAAACGCGCTCTGGAACCCATGAAAGTGATTCGAAACCTACGGATTCTGATCTAAAAAATATTTAAAAAATTCGGAACATCACATCTTATATGATACATATATTTTTATAATTATAAAATTTTTACTAAAAATATTTTTAATATTACAAACTGAAAATTTAGCAATGATAAAAGTTATTAAACATAAATTTTCGAGATTAAGAGAGAGAGAGAGGATAACATTAATTATAGTAGAGAGAGAGAAGTGTAGCATTAATTAAGAGAGAGAGAGAGAAGAGAAAGATATATTATTAATTAATGGAGAGAGAGAGAGAATAATATGGGTTAACTCACCTAAGGAGGTGGATTTTGAAACCGAAGGATAATATCTGGTTAACCTATTTTTAAACTTACTTAACTATAACTCTCAATCAAAGTATAAAAAGGATTATCCTTAAGTTAACTTTGAGTTAACCCAGAGATAAACTCGTATCAAAGTGAGGCTAGAGCCACTACCCAGTGCTTGGCGTACCCTATCGTGTTCTCCATCGTCAGGTCTCACATGATGAACCCCTTCCCCACTACGGACGGACATATACATATATGATCATATATTGTTTATATTGATGCAAATCATCTTGGGAGAACGACAAGGTAGGGTGATGGGTGCGACGGCCGATAATTTGTTGTTTACCAATGGTGGCAGAGCGGAAGGTGGTCCAATCATCTACGAAGTTGTGATCACTACAGATGACGATAGGACCCCCTTGCCAATTTGTAGACGAGGATGATGTTCCCCTTCTTCTTCTCGATCCACGTTCTTTAATTAAACCCCGCACTTCACGGGACAGGGGGTGGGGTTCCGTCATCGAGCAAGGCGAGACGAGGCGGGGTAGAAGATGAGGCAGAGTCTCTCGGCATCAACATCGTGGGCAACAAAGATGGCACATCGTCGTTGGCGTCGCCATTGTCGGACTCAAGTTTGGAGCAACGGATCAGGACAGAGAAAAATAAGAAGAGATAAAGAGGCGGATGCAGGGGTCAAGGATCACTCAATGCCCGGATTAACTTGACAAAACTACCGAGGCAGATTCATAACCCGAGGTTAACCCGAGCCCCGCCCCAATTAACTTAATCTGACTGTCAGTCTCAATTTGATATGGAATTAGATTAAAGATGGCCTAACTCAATCTGATTAAAGTAATCTAGAGTTAACCCATTTTTAATTTGATAGGAGGATAGTTAATTTGAGAATAAGGAGGTGGGCTAACCTACTTTTAATCTAGTGTGATTTGATAAGTAGTAGGTTAACCCGGTAATGATGATAAATAAAATATTATATTTACGTCTCTTTTTAATTTTTTTAATATATCTCTCATTCCCTTTCTCCTCTCCCCTCTCTCTCTAGTCACTCTCTATCTCTCAAACACATTAATTACTAATTTAAGTTACTATTAATCATTTAACAAAATTAATTTATTTTAATTTTAAGTTATTTTAATATATGTTACAAATTAAATATATCATAAAAATAAAAATATTTTTGATAAATAACATCATTAATATTTTTGATAAAATTTAAAAGTCAAAAATAACATTAATTACGGGTTAGGTTAGTGTTCATCTTTAAAAAAAAATTATTATCTTAATTTTAAATATTTTTATTATATTATATAAATATAATGTACTATAAAAATAAATTTTGTTTGATAAATAACATCAATAATCTCACTAATTAAAATTTAAAAGTCAAAAATAACATTAATTACAGGTTTACGTTAATGTTCATCTTTAAAATTTATATTTTCTTAATTTTTAAATATTTTATTATATTATATAAATATAATATACTATGAAAATAATTTTGTTTGATAAATAATATCAATAATCTCACTAATTAAAATTTAAAAATCCAAAATGACATTAATTACGGATTTATGTTACTGTTCACCTTTAAAAAATTTATTTTATCTTATGTTTAATATTTTTAATGTATTACATAAATTAAATATATCATGAAAATAATTTTATTTTGATACATAACATCGATAATCTCACTAATTAAAATTTAAAAATTAAAATGACATTAATTATGAGTTTATGTTACTATTCATCTTTAAAAAATTTTATTTTATCTTAATTTTTAAATATTTTTAATATATTCTATAAATATAATATATCATGAAAAAAAATTTATAGATAACATCATTTATCTCACTAATTAATATTCAAAAGTCACAAATATTTTAAAAGTAACTATTTATTTTAATATCTTTATTTTTTAATTTTTATAAAAAAGTGTAATAGATTCCATATGATAAATATACTATTATAATAATAAAACTTTTGATAAAAATTATCATTAATATTACTAACTAAAATTTTAACAATAATAAAAGTTGTAACAATTTAATGTTCAACATAAACAAATAAGAGAGAGAGAGCATGAGAGAGATAGAGAGATTAAATATAAATAAATAAGAGAGAGAAAGAACATTGATTATGGATGAGAGAGAGAGCGCATTTATTGAACTTTGATTATAGGTTAAACCACCTTAACCCATTTATGGAGGTGGATTTCAAAACTCATGATTAACCCTAGATTAGTTCATATTCTAATCCGATTAAATAAAAATAACAATCAAACCACAAAAAAATTAACCCTGGGTTAACTTCAAGTTAACCCTCAATCAAAGAGGGGCTCAAAGTGCAAAGATATTTAACTCCAGCTTAAAACTGGACTAACCAAACATTAACCCCTTATGAACAGTGGTGCTTGGAGAACAATTCGTTTGCGTACGACTTCTTGGTCCGAGAACAGGCTCAATGGCCGTGACAGTAAAAATAACACTTGCATTGAGCAGTTGCAAAATTCACACGTCGCAATTGGCCGTCGCATTTTTTTCCCGTACCCGACATTCCCCATTTGTTGCACAAAAAATTTTGTCTGGTGCGCCAAAAAGAAAGGGAATCTTATATTCCATGGTTTGCTGATTGGTTGAAGAGACAGGAAATGGAAGGGAAAATGCAGAGACGAAATCCTTGTAACCCCCTTCCAAAACAACACAGTAATGAGTAACGCATTCCGAAAAGGGTACCACACACACACTCTCTCTCTCTCTCTCTTATATATATATATAAACACCTCATCAAAGCCAGGAAAGTAATACAAAGGCCGGGAGGGGGAACAGAAATACCGTTGAAATCTAACATATTTCTCCCACAGGGAATCAGGATTCTTCCAAATGATCCGATGAGACCACCGTATACAAGATAACTGCATTTGGGTATTAGACGATCCACCGGGTCCAGGCTTACACAACCAAAAATTTCAATGGGAATAGTATATTTTTCATTTTTTATCATCAAAAAAGAAATAAGACACAAATGGTTATAGGACATTTCTTATTACAGGTGTCTAGTGACCAGGGGGAGATTAATCAGCAGGAGCCATGTCCACAAAGGAAAACCCTCAGCTTGCAAAGAACCTTTGCCAATCTTTAATTTCACACGATCATGGTTTATGTTGGGGGAAGTGAAGAATGAAATTGAGAATCGAAAACCATATCACTTACCACATACTCGATCCTAATGCAGCTGAGCATCTCTTTCAGACTCAGCAACGTCAACTGCCAGGACAAGCTAAGAAGGGACGCAAGGAAAAAGGGCCAGCAACCGCTGAAAGCATGGAAGGACATTTCAAGCATGAAATCTCAACATTTACAAAATTACAGCAAGATAAGAAATTCCTGACAGTTTTCTCTCAATAGCCATGGCAAACACCAGGCTGTTGATCCTTTGTCTGTGTATAATATACTGAGAAGGCAAGAAAAAAGAGTGCCCGCAACATTTGCCTGTGCCTGCAATTAGATGTATATCTCATCAATTATAGCTCATCAATGTATAACAAAATTTCATTACAACAAATATTATCACATATTCACAATAAGAGCAAGGGGAAAAAGGACTAGTAACTCACTAGAACACTCCAATGTCATAGCACAAACTTGTTCTTTTGAGGCACAAGTTACAGGCATGAGGGCTATTTGTATGTAAATCTCTCTGCATCCCACCCACGTTCAGGCTCTTTCCTCTTTAAACCCCTGCCCGCTGCTGCCTGGAACATCCTTGCCTGCTCCTCAGCAAAAGCCTGTGAACTTGGAATGGAAAGTTGCCTTGCCACCATAGGTGATCTCTCAACCCTCCCTTCAATGTCCGCACCACCTGGACCTGCATTGAGATCGAGATTTTGCTGGCCCCACTTTTGGCTGCTCTCGGTACCACTACTTGTGCTGCCCTCATGGAGGCTTATGACATAGGGCCTCACATATGGGGATGAAGCAGAACCAGCTGATCCCAGGAGTGGAGTCGGGATGGCAGGGAAGCATGGACCGCCTCCTGATACAGAATCTGCATGGGTTGTTGACCCTACCGAGAAAGAGGTTGAGGCTAATGGAAAACTCGAGCCAAAAGGAAACCCTGCATACGGGAATGCTGCAGCAGGAGTAAAGGCCATAGCAGGAGAAGATGAAAGCACTGGACCTCTGTACAGATCACTCCCAAAGGTGCTGCAGCCATTGGCTGAGCTCAATATCCTTTGAGTGCTAGGAGCTGCAACAACTGGGTAAGGCTGATCTCCTCTGTCTGGCAAGAAAGATGGGATTGCAACAGCTGGATATGAGTTACCATGAGGAAACCATGCGGATAGGTTTCCTAGTTCATTATTGTTCATTCTAAGGGATGGAAAGAATGGTAAATTACTGGACTTTGTGTGCTGGGCTTGTGGAACTGGGTCTGAACTAACTTCATCAAGGCCGGGGCCATTATTCAAGTCAAAATCCCTCAAGACATTGGCACCCCCATTTCTAGAAGCTGATCTCACTGGCAAAAGTGGAACTTCTAGTCTCCGGCTTATGTTCCCTGGTAACTGACAATTCTCTGTGCTGTCATCCACCCTGTTCAAATCAAGATCCAGTCCTACAGAGCTTCTAGTTGGTAGATCACAATTGCTGATGACCCTGGACTCAGAGCCCCTCTCCTGAGAAGAGCTCTGTGATGCAATGTCTTCGGCAACCCTCTCATCGGGCACATTTAGATCAATATCAAGTAGAGGACGACATTGCTTACTGGAAGTAGCCTCAGAAGATTGGGCATCAGACATACCAAGTGGCATCTCGAAAATCTTCCGTGGTTCCGCTGGACGAAATGCACTCGTGGCAGCGGATCCTTTCCATCCAGGCTCTCCCTTACCCTTCAGAAGAGTCTCAGGAGGAACAAAAGGGCCTTTTGCAGGAGCAGCAACTGTGATGGGAACAGAGGAACTATTTGACATAGGAGAGACGGTAAAAGGAGGCAAATGAACCACAGATGAACATCCCAATACAGATGAAGCAACAGGTTCCACCAAGTTCCCTTCGTCAGAGAAACCTTCATTTAAGTCAAAGTCACAATTCCTGGATGTATCCAGCACAGGAGGGCTGACTGCCGAAGGATCCTCCACAGAACAAGTAACCCTTTCCCCCATCTCCTTAGCCTCTGCCCTAGACAATTTGGAACATGTAAACTTTGCACATTGCCTAGTTTCATTTGCCAGCACTGTGCTTGCCTTTCCATGACTGGCTGCCAAAGATGAATGGTACTGAACAACCTCCTTTTCTAAATTTTCCTCAACAATATTACTAGTGGTGAGCAAAGTGGAGCTAACTCTCCTATCAAGAGTGGGTGCAGCAATGCTGGTGTGGTCATTCTTTTCATTATCACATGCTTCCAACTGACTTTTCTCACCCATGTCATCAGACTCTTTTTTCTTGAGTTCACCAACACCATCTGAATTGACCATAGCAGAAGATCTAGCCATTGCATTGTCAGTATTTCCGCTCGCAGCATTTGGACAAACTGATGTAGCAGGATGCATCCACTGATCAGTGGCAATGGCATCATGCAACACTTCATCCGTAAGGCCTCGTTTGTCCAGAGGACAAGATGAACTTCCTTCAACTGAATCCTTCTCACATTTTATGCTAGGAGGAACATGATAAGGACCAGCCTCATCACCTAACAGGGCATTGCCCTCTGATGATGGACTTCTTGCTTTCCATTTACCATCCAATAAGCCTTCAGTAACTGACCCACTAGCTTTTCGTTTCTTCGGAAGCTGTTTGGCTGAGTCTTCATCAGACAGACTCTCAACATATGCCAGTGAAGTCAACAAAGGTATACGCCCATCAGCTGCAACAGCATCAAGTTTGGTTTCTGATTTCACAAAGGCTTCTGCATTTTTATGTGAAACTGCAGCAGAAACAAGATATTGTTCCCTGTAATCACTGGGAGATTTAGTTTCTTGTGTGGACACAATACTTCTGCTGTCACAAAAAGAATTGGTTATGCAAACTACACCATTCTGCTTCATCTCGTCTCGAGCTTGCAAAGAAGCAGCAATAGATCCATGTTTCTCAGGATCAACCTCTGCATTAACCGCAGGGTGCCCAGAAACACAGGTCACAACATTGTCACTTGAGAATGTTGACTGAACCTCATTGACTGTGCAAGGGTCCTCAGCAGAAGGTGAGTTCCCTCCAGGAGAATCAGTAGGAGAAACCACGTCTGACTTAGATATCTCTCCAGCTGCCACGCTGGCAAGTAGATTCATCCCTGAATCATCCCCACCAGAAGATGCACTAGCTTCAGAATACTTGACACAACTTTCAAGCAAGGCATTGATGGAGCTTAAAGATGCCTCAAATGATTTTCCAGACTTCGGGTCTGATGAACTGGCACCCCTGGATGTGTCAACTGCTTTCACAGTTTCATTGGTACTGCTACGTTCTTCATCAAGAACAGCTATAGTTGATCGGTCCCCCTCATCAGACCCAACCAAACCTTTCAGATCATTACTCTGCCATGATTCTGCATTAACATCAGCTGCAATATTAGCCTGGCAAGCATCACTATTTAACTTCGTCCTCCGATCAATGTGTTCATTCTTCTCAGGAACCCCAGGAGATGATGCTCTACTGCCTGTCACTGAGGGATCCTCAAAAGAACCTCCACTGGTGCTCCGTGCAGGACTGCGTCCAGGGTTTGGGAGCCTCACAATCAGTCTTTGGTTGTTTCCATGATCTGCAATAGGCACATCAACTGTTTTTTCACCTACTGGTCCAGGCTGTGGGACTTTCTCTGATGGAGTATTCCGACTCAGAGATCTAGATTTGCCCAGACCACTGTCCTTCTGAATCCCAGAAACACTAGTTCCTATAAAACCAGTTGATGATTTTCGGTGACGAGATGTACCACCAGAGGTCTTGCTAGAATTCATTGAACCAGCAGCTGAGCTCCTGGCATCTTCTTTCCAGGTAGAACACATGGATTTTGTGTGATCACTAGAACACGATTGGCTATTGTTCTGAGATTGACTGGAACTGCTGCTTTTCTCCTCCTTCATTGTCAGCGGCAGTTCACCAGTCCAACTACTCCCTCCTGTCTTGGACTGTGAATCTTTTGTGCCAACCGCCACAGATGCCGACAACATAGATGGTAATTTTGGAGATCCTGATTGTCCAGGATTCGATTTCACAATAGGATCTCCATGGCCAATCTTCGCAGGTAAAGACTTGCATGTAGATGTTTGAACAATGCCACTTTTCATAGCTATTTCACTAGACCCAGCACGTTTACTTCCTCCATGAGAAACCTCAGAGAAACCTGACTTCCCTGGCCATGTAACAGCTTGGTTTGATCCAACGGACTTTGTTTCATTGAGCTTTGTCATCTCAAGCTTTGTCATTTCTGCATCAACACGTTTCTTCCATGTATCAACCAGGCTCCTTGCCTTCTTCTGGATTTCCAGATTCCTGTGACCACGTAAATGATTCACGGACTTGCCAATATTACAAGTCTGAAGGGCATCAAGGTTGACAGGCAACTTATCAAGTGCACGGAGCAGAGCCAGGAGAAGCTCCTCAAGTGATTTGTCACCTTCCTTTGGACTAGTGCCATCACCATTCTTCCCTTTGTGTGCCTCTTGGAGCCAATCATCCAAAACAGGAACACCCCTCAGCTGTACAAACCTGCCAAGGCAATCATTTCTATCTGTAACTGCAATCACATCTGCCAGCAATATCCGACCAGCCAAATCAATTTTCCTTTCACCTCTGTCAAGCTGCATAAGCTGAACCAACCTCTCAACAGAATCATTGTTTATTAGGCCACCTTTGTCAGTAATTTTTGCAATTTCAGTCTTTATCATGCTTTCTAACTTGCAATTACCAGAATCTCCGTTATCTACTTTTATAGAGCGTTCCCGCTTAGACTCTGAATATAGATCACCTTTATCTCCTCTCTTCCTCCCCTTAGCCTGTGAAGGGTTGGAGGTACTGCTACTCTGTACACTATCAGAAGCGGATTTTAATGGCTGTGTTGATGAAGGACCGTTCGATTGTTTCGGGGAACGTCCTCCTGACTGTACTGCTGCATGCATTTCTATTTGTGTTTTGTCTAATAGCTGACCTATTTCCTCCTGTCGTTCCTGAACAAAACAGAGTCGAGGTGTTAACTCACATATAGGAAAATGATTAGTGGGAAGAGGAAAAAATCTCCATAGCCATGCAGAGAAACAATTTAATGAGCAACATACATTGATATAAACCTGATCAGTTAGCCACCATAAACACTCATTTGCAATGTCATACACTCGCCTGCAAACAAATGAGGGAATCCCTGAGGGAAGTTCAACACCCTTGCAAAGGAACGCAACTTTACATGGATGGAGGAGCAATTCAGCAGATATTTCATCCTTCTGAAATGAATAGAAGACTTCGTTTGGCGCAGCTACCAGCAAGTTGCCTTTTGCAAGCTTAATATCAGAAGGTCGATACAGCCGATTCACACCTAGTTTAAGATGATCCTCTTTGCCTGGTGTAAGCCAACGGACTATCCCAATGAACGGAGGGCAATTGCCAGCCTGGAAAAGTGCACAGTCACCAATACAGACTTCACGTCCGTCCTGCAAAACAAGGAATTTGCATGAGAAACTTGTCACAATAAAAGATCATAAATAGCATCAGCAACATACAGAGCATAAATTTGTCATCCTGGAAAGACCAACAAAAACAGGTGCTAAAAAAATGACAGAACTCTCTGCTCTCAGAACCACTGATAAAGAATCAATGCCATCATTCTAACCTACAAAACTTTCACTGAAGTTGGATCCCGAATGATGGAGATTGTCCTGATCCAACAGCAAAACCCAACAAAGTATCGCCTGATGGTCTTGCTCCATAAAACTCCTCATGAAATGTGGGGTCCAACCAACATGCTGGTAGCAAATATACTACATAATTTGTAGAAAAAGATTAAACATCTTTTAGAAATTGGCTCCCAAAGCATATAGTGGCTATGTATTATGCTGCTAGTTGCAGAGATCCAAACTTTTCATGTTCTAAGTGGAACATGTGTAGCATTATTCTAAATAAAAAAATGGCCAATATAAATGCCAAAAATATTTTACTATATCAAAAATCCCTTATTTTCTAATTTACCTATTAACATGATCCAAATAACAAAATATTAAAACACTGAATTTAAACAACAGTAACCATCAAAATTATCATCTGCCAAAAGGCCACCTAACTTCATCCAAAACACAGCTTCCATTGTTCCATTACATATGTCACATATCATATGTACATTCAACATGTAAGCCCATTCATTGTAAGTTAGCAGACACAGGTTCAAAGCTCGAAACAGCCCTATACAAAAAGCAGGGGAAACAAAGTGTACAACTGACCATCCCAGACCCATGTTGGCTTAAGCCACATGGCATTTGACTGCCTTCTTAAGCACAAATTTGTATCTCTTTTCACTGGTCCCACCCAAGTTATTTTTCATCTACATCTCCCCTTTTCAAAAACCAGAAAAACCCTCAAAAATATAGTGGACATATCTCTCAGTACATGCTTTAATCATCCTTTTCGCACATGTCCAACCCATATCAGATAGCTTACATGGATCTTATCCCTCTATTTTGCAATCCTTTTTTGTCGTCCCTATCTCTGACAAAGTTGTTTGATATAGATTACCCATTCTTGGGTTCCATCACATCCACCTTAGCATTCTTTTCACAACCCGTCGCATCTTGTCAACTTGGCTTTCCATAGTAGACCAACCTTCTACTTTTATACAACAAGCCAGCCTATTGCAGTTTTATTTAACTTCTCTTTCAATCCAACAAAAATATAATGGTCACAATTTTAAAGCTACCAACATTGACAAAATCTGAAGTCTTAAATACTGATTGCACAGTTAGAAATGGTAAAATGTGTTCAAATCTACCTATATTAATAAGCGAAAGTAATAAACATTTTCCTTTTCTCACATCCCATAAAAGAGAGTGTAGAAAGAAGTTGTAAGAGAGAGATAAAGGAGAAAAATGAGGATACCTAAAAGTGAGGAAAGCTATGGTGGGGGATGATGGTAGTTTTGGAGATACTAGGGTAGTGTTTGAGGTAATGGGCAGAGCAGGTTTCCACCGCCCACATTTATAAGGGAGAGGTAAAAGGAGTGCTGGAATTTGGCGCTGACTGGGGGAGGGGTAGCATTTACATTGGCATGGCATGGGCTCCTGTATAGAGGTAGTGGTTTGCTTACCATATATTTAAGCATTTGAAAGTAGCATTTGCATTTTAGGCAACTTTCTTCTTTTGAAGGTTTTTCTTTGACACTCACCAGTAACAACCTCCACACGAAGCACACACTGCTTCAATCTACACACAAAACCTTCATTATAGTCTCCATAAGCTTTCACTTCCATAAATTGGACGGATGCCTTAATCCCACAAACTGATCACTTCTGTAAATTGGAAGGATGTCTCACTTCCACAAATTGAAGGGATGCATTGAATGCCATAATTGTTGAATCCAATGTAAAGATTTTTTCCATTTCTCTACCCAGATGCAGATCTGCCCATGTTCTAATCAAAATTTATCCTTCTACCATCTTAAAAACGCAATTCTTCAGTGCAATATTTCCAGTATTGAGCCCAGATTGTGATGAAGAAGCATCATCATAAGCAGAGATTGAAAGTTTGTACAACAAAATTAAACTTTCTTTGAGATTTTTGGAGCAAAAAACAAATTCATCATCATCATCAGAGCCTTATCCCAATTATTTGGAGAGCAAAAAACAAATTCAATACCAATTATAAAGCTGAGCGAGATATTTATTCCTTTGAAAGAAGCATAATCTTTTACTTACTAGATATTATGTAGGGCAATGTTGGCTGCAGAAGCAAGTAGTAAATGAAGCAACAAGAAGCTTCCAAGGCATAAGGCTCATTAACAAGACTAGTTATACATTCAAAGGCAAACATTAATCGTAGAAAATCATGGAAACAACTACAAAAAAGGTGAGAAAAATAGCACCATTAAATACCTCAAAATAAAGTAGTGACATAAGGTCTAGTATTAAATGAATCACTTCCTCTGTTAAGCAACAGCATACAAATTTGAAACGTGCTAAGGATGACAGCATATACATTAAAACAGCAAAAGAAAAAAATGTTCGGTTTGTGACTCCTGATAACTATTGAAAGATTGGTCGAGATGTTGATACGTGTCTTGCCAGAGGCCCACATAGGCCTGGCTGTACAGACCAGCCATACAAGAGGGACAGGCCATACCCCAGATCAATCAATGGCCCGAGACAGACCCCAATTCATTGTTAATGGTGGCAGCAATCGACAAGCAGAACCGATCCAGAGGCCTTGCAGACGACAACCAAGAAGTGCAGGTCCCCGTTCCAGTTCCTCGAACACTTTGATCAACAAGCTCATAGGGGGTGCAAATAAAACCTAGTTACACGCTCATCCTCGATCCATGTTTTCCCATGTACAAGTAATAGCAATAACAACGGCACCAGCATCATAACTTTGAACAAAAATGACTATTCCATGACAAGACTCGAGATGGCAAACAGGAAAAGATGGAACCAATTAAGGGATCTAGAAGTCAAAACTTGGAAAAACGCAGCAAGCTGAAACTCAGAACAACAACGACAACAACAATGGCACACAACCCAGGGGGGCTATCGTACATAAAAACACCCCCCTCGCACCAATTGACGACAAATAAATGACGGACAGACTGGAAGACAAAATTCCGAAATTGAATAAAGGAGGCACCTTCAGGAAGGAAACAGGAGACGACTGGCTCGAATCGGCCGCCGCCGAGGCCGCTACCAGAGGTGAGCCTGGAAGAGGTGAAGCCTCTGCTGCTGCTGTAGGAGCAGGGACCGGCCACATGTGCCGTCGGCGTTTCCTCTCCTCACCTTGCCGCCACCCATGTATACCCTTGCATCTTCCCCAGTTTTCTGGGCACCGATCCCTGTGCCCGTGCGAACCATCAATCCCGCAGATGTCCCGATCCGCGGCGGAAACCCTAGAACAGCACCGGCCAAATCTCGCCTCCCGCAGGCTTCAGATCCCCATCCATCCACGTACGACCAAACCAAGGGGGGAACCCTAGCTCTCCTCCGAGACCCTCGATCGATGCAAGGGGAAGGAGGGGGTGGCGGGGAATCCCCAATCGGAGCTCCAATCTAACAGAAGGGGGGATGGAGGAGGATTGGGGGCAAGGGATTGGAGAGGACAGATTTTCCCCGCGGCCAAATCGAGGGATTTCGTGGGAGATTGGCGACGAGGTCCTCGCGATCTGATAGAGAGACAATGAAGTAGATAGAGAGAGAGAGACAGAAAAAGGGCGAGGGCGTTGGGGAGACCCGGGGGGGGGGCGCAGGGGGGAAGGGGCGTACTTGGTACTTTAGCAAAGGAGGGCGGGCAGGACGGGCAGATTGGGGCGGGCAGGGGGAAGACTTGGAGTTTTGATGCGGGGACGAGGAGAGACACTGTGTGCGTGTGCGCGTGCGTGTGCGTGTGAGAGAGAGAGAGAGAGAGAGAGGAGATTGGGCGGGGGGAATGGTGCAGATGGTTGGGCGGGCCCGCCGCGACCGAACCACCGACCCGCAAGAAAAATGAGCACCACCCATGGAGCCGGAGGACTATCGTGTGAGGGAACTCTTCGAGTAGACTACGGAGATGAAAAAGAAATATCGACGACTGACATGTTGTGTTCCATTGCGGGTGTTGTGTCTCGGAAATATATATATATATATATATAGAAGTTAATTATATTTATATCATAGCATAAAAATATTAAATGTTATAAACAACTTTAGATTACTGATAAGTTTATTTTTACATTACGTGTTCCCAATTTATAACTTCAGATTGAAAGCTAAAAAGGGTAGATAAAAGAATTACATAAGTAGCTTCTAAGGTCATTTGAAAACACTTTCATCTCGGATTCTAATCATTAAAATTTACGATAGAGACAAAAGTCTTTCCAAATGTAGCGATGACACCTAGGCTTCCGCAATCACAGGGTGAAGAGGGGCGATCTCGCGTTGATCCTGAGTTGGAGAAGATGATCACCGAACAATGAACTGTAAAGAAGGGAAACGAATCAGGGGGCCCAGGGGATGATTCCTTGGGAAAAACCCTCCGATGCCTAAGTCAACAGAGCAATGGTGGAAGCTATGAAGGGAGGAAAATGAGATGCACGAGATCCCTCTCCACCAAGGTGGTGAAGTGGTTCCTGCTCAGGGAGTGTAGGCGGGTGTTGGCCTTACCTTTCACCGGAGGGATTCCCATGTTTAAATAGTGCGCTAGCCTCATGAGTCCCGTAAGCTGAGGAGTTTCAGGCCGGAGTTACGTCTTCAATGTGGGCTCTTTACGTCCTCATCGTGGGATCTTTATAGCCTTGAGGGGTCGTGGATCCCTTATCCTTGTGAACTCCTGCTCATAAAGGGCTCTCAACGGTAGCGTGGATAAGCAATCATCAGTCGACCCAAGCATGAAGAGTGCCAACCCTGTCCGGGCGATAGGCATAGCTCGGGTGAGAGTCGGTCGGAGTGGACGCTGAGCGCTAGCCTTTATCCCGGCGAGGGGATAGATCGGGCGTGGGTCTTCCTCCGACCGGACCGACGCTCGGGCCTTCCGAGCCTAATGGCCGCCGAGAAAGTGCTTGATCCCGAGTGATCTTATTGGGCTTTTATGCTAAGTGGGCCCGGCGGGGCGGTCACTTAGGTGAGCTGAGCTTCGTTTGATCTTGTTGGACCTAGTTCGGCCTGCTCTTAAATGGGCTACAGAAATCTCCCTCTCCACTTGTCCCCCTCCTACTCCCGAGCCTTGGCAGGCTCGGAGAGTATCCGTTAGGGTTTTGGACCAGCGTGGCTCGGGTGGGCGAAAATCTGGCGGTGCTAAGAAGCCACGTGTCGTGGTCACCTGGGCCCCTTAATGATGATAATCCTGGCGGATTTGAAATGAAGGGGCACCTCTTTCTCGGAGGTCGAAACGACGCGCCGCCTTTCGCGTGGAAATATAGGCATTGTGCGCTTGTTGTCATTCCAGACTCCCTCCGTTTTAGGGTTTGGCCTCGCTTCGTGCTTGCTTTTGGGGCTCTTTGATGCGTCGTGAGGACACGACGGAAGAGCAGAGACTCGCGGCGGCGTTCGCAGAGTTGGCAGAGATAATCGCAGAGGCGGTTCGACAGCTTCCTCTTCCTCCAGAGTCTTCGGAGTCTCGAGAGCATTTCTCTTCAAGTTCCTCTCCAGATTCCATGGCGGACCAACGTCCGGAAGTTGAGGAGTTGGAGGGCGAGCTTGAGGCGAGGGCGATGGTGATACCGCCGACTCCAAACTGCAGCGAACTGGGAGAGGCGGATGTGAAGCGGCTAGAGCACCAGTTTCGCCTGCCCTATCAGTATTATTTCGCCGCGGCTACCCCAAACGAGACGAGCCTGGGTTCTTGTACGGGTCATCTCTGTTCCTTCCTTCTGTCATGGAAGGGTGGGTTCTATCTTCCCTTTGAACCTTTTGTTCTTAAGCTTCTGAATTTCTTTAAGTTGGCGCCCATACAGTTGGTAGCCAACTCTTATCTTCTTCTCTCCGCCTTCTGCATCCTTTGCCGCCAATGCGGGGTTCCTCCTTCCTTGGACATCTTCCATTATTTCTTTGAGTTGAAGGGGCACCCTTCGGCCAGGAAGGGTTTTTATATCATCCAGGCGAGGCAAAACAGGAGATGTGTCTCCTTAGCTACGAAGGACTCTTCCCACAAGGGACGGAAGACTCAGTTCTTCTGGGTGGGAATTTTTTCGGTGGAGGAGTCTTGGAGGTGTCCCGTAATCCCCAATTTTCACCCGAACATTCCTCCGAGGCAAGATGAGTTCCCTCCAGACGTGGAGAAGTATGCGGCCATTCTGATGAAGCATCGCCAGTCCACGGAGGAGCTTGTAATACCCCGTATTTAATTAGTAATTTTTATTAGTATTTCCTGTTCAAATTGGAATTTTTAAGAATTTATTTGAATTAAGTTGAATTAATAAATGAATAGAAATGGAAATAAACCATTAAAAATTTAAATTGAAATGAAAATGAAATGTGATCCAAATTAAAATAAGGTATGAATGAAATAAAACATAAATGCAATTGATTTGGAATGAAAATGAAATTAAAAGAGGGAATTTGGAATTTGGAATTTGAATTTAATATTTTATTAATAAATGAATAGTGAAGTGGAATTTAGTTGACCGTATTAAAATCTCGAAAAATGGTAATTGGGTAGCTGATCATTTGCTTAACAAACTTTTCTTCTATGATTAACCCTAATAAAATTGTTAACCTGGTCAAATCTAGAGTTTAATTGGGATTAGAATCCACCAACCCCCAATAGTAACTTCTATAGTAACCTACACCTTAAAACATGAAATTAGAACTCATTCCTTAATTAAATTCGATGAGGTTAGAGGCAAATGAAAGGTATTGATTGGTAGTTTAATAACCCTTAACCAATTTCGTGTAAAATTAACCAGGATAGAAGTGATTAGATGAGTTTGATCGAGGTCAAGCATTTCGGCGGCGTAAGTTACACGTCTCTTCTAGCTCGAAATTCACCCTTCCTGGAAGGATCCAGAAGGTGTATTAGGTATTAAAAGAAATCTTAAAGAGTCTAGTTTAATTTGGTAGCTGGGTCAATCGACGAGGAGTACAGATCTGGGAGTATTCGGCGATTTAGTGGAAGGTGTTCTTCGTTCTTGGTTCTTCTTCATCCAACTCTTTGATCCTTGATTAAGGTAGGTACCCTTCACCAAATGAAGCATGTAAATATAGTATCTTGATCTGCTTGACGAGATCTATCGTTTGGGACTGAAAGCCCTAAATTTTATAGAGTATTGAGGGAGATATCAAGCGATCTTTGGAGGATATTCTTCTAGTTCGTGGGTTTTCTTATTTGCTGAAGTTTAGATCTTCAATTGAGGTAGGTTTTAACAGACCTAAACCTTATTGTTATATATGAATGGAATCCTCATCTTGTTAGCTTCCTTCCTACGTAGAAAGCCCTAATTTTATCAACCATGCTAGGTTAATTTCTCGTTTTAGCAAGCTTATGTTCTTGTTAGGTTTAAGTGAGCCCTTTTAGTCTAAGCTTGAATCCCTGTGACTAATCATAGGCTAAACATGAAATTAAGCATGGCATCTTGTTTATCTCTTTCCTGTCTTTCCATTGATATCTCGTTTGCTTAATTCCATGAAGAAACAGAGGAGTTATGTTGATTCTAATCAAGGGATCTTGAACCCCGTTCTCTGCTCGTTAAGGCGCTATGTACCAGGGGCGCGATCTTTAACGCGCTAGCCCGATATAGCGCAATCTTGTAGACCCCCAGCCCTGGCAGAACACGTTCAAACCTTAAAATTTTAATATATTCAGATTTTTGGGATCGCGCTAGCTTTACCTAGCGCGTTCTTCATTAAGGCGCTATGGCCCTATGGCGCGACATGCTTCATACCCCAATCGCTTGAGGGGTCGAGTCGTAAGCCCTCTGATGCAAATTATAATTCTGTAAGATGTTATATGGTTGCTGTAAGATGCTATATAAGACGTATGTTCAGTTAGAAAACATCTTTGTCCAGTTTTCAAATTAATCAAAAGGGTTTTCATGTTCTTTTTAGTTCCCGATATTCTTTGATTCCAGAATTTTAAATCTTTGATTCCAGAATTATGATGATTAGCTTCTGAATGTTTTCACAATATACTTATAATATTTTTACGTAGTTCAGATGCTAATTGAGTAGTACTAATAGTTAGTACCCCACCTGTTAATCTAGATTTCAAATTTTATGCATTTAGTTTCCTGGTCCAGAACGTGCTATGTTTTCCTAGCGCGTTCTTCAGGTCGCGCTAGGGACATATAGCGCCTTCTTCCTGTTGACCCCGATCTTCCAGGGGTTAAAACAGAACGTTTCTGACATGTTTTTCAAACTATATTAAGTCCCTGCAGTTACTTATAAGTTAAGTTATACGTATATTAACTTGTAGAACCCCTGTGTTTATCCAGTTTTTAAATTAAAATGGTTTCTGGCCCTGTCTTGAACGAGCTATACTTCCATAGCACGTTCTTGATAAACGCGCTACCTGGGTATAGCGCGTTAATACACAGAATTTCATTTTTGAGCCGTTAGCTATCTTATTTCTATCAGATTATTGTATATTCTTATTTCTGAATGCAGTAAGTTAATTTTTATCCCTCAAGGCTCCAGTATATCAAAAGGTGTTGTCCGAACGTTAGGCTACGCCTATCGGGATGGTCGCACGCTTGCGCGAGTGATCTTCGGATCGATTACCTCTGCCACGTACTGAGTCCTTGTTGGAATCCTTAGTGTTTTTATCAATTGGTTAGCTACCCACAGCATGTAATTGGTTTTGTTATAAGTGTAATCATGCAATTGAACTTGAACGTATAATTATCATGTTAAACATTTGAGTTTATGAAAATGTAATCGGGTTAAATTTAGCTTGAATTCTTAACAGCCTGAAAACTTGTTAACCAACAGAATAAAATGTTTAACCATGGAACTAAGAATGATCTAATTATTGCATTTTCCTACTTACCCTTTCATTCTTGGTTTCCACGACTCGATATGTCGTTAAACATTATGCCAAAGTTGAATTCTCTATACTTCTTGTTATTTCGATATTCAATCAGATCTGTGCTTATTACTTGATAGCTTGTTCTTTGAAATTTATTGGCCATGAAATGTGGAAGTCTAGATTCGTGGGATCTTGTGATCCAAATAAATCAATGTCTGGCAAACAAATAAGGGCTTGGTCTAGTCCTGGGAGGAGCACCCGAACACTACTTGTATCCCCATGGAGGTGGTTGACTAGGTGTGGCATTGGCACCAGTACTTGACATGTGATTAATCTAGGGGCTGTCCACTACTCTCTACTAGTTTACACTTTCCACTTTTTCCTGTTCTATGATTTACTTGTGGTTACTCTACTTGCTATTACTTGAAAGTGGAAATGTTACATGCGTGATATACTTGCTTACTGGCCAAATTATTATTTCTACACTTGTTCTTGTTCTTACTTGTTCATAGTAAAGTTCTTGTCCTTGCATTAATTGTTATCTCTTGATTCTTGACTTTGCAAGATCTTATTACAGTGTTCTTGCTCTTGTTATCTTTCTCCTTGTTATCATTTCATATAACATGTAATTAAATCATTAATCACTTACACTTGCCTGTTATTATCTACTGAGTGTTGGCTCATAGTATTGTTTTCCCCCCTTTCCAGGTTACTCAGGTGGTGACGTTCACTCGGACGGGGAGTGATTTGAGTGCTACTAGAGTGTGCCTCCATCTAGGTTGCCATGTTGGCACCGTAGTATTTTCAGTTATTACCTTTAGTGTTGCATTAGTGTTCTAATTCTGTATTAGATCAGGTGATGTATTAATGAGTTTGGAAGTTATGTTTAATCAATTGATTATTGTAATAAGAAGATTAGAATCCTTCTATTCCATTGAGCAGTTTTAGAACTTAATTTTTGTGCTAGCGTGTTTCTGACTGTACGTCCCGGTATTCCGCGTCGGGGCGTGACAGTTTAGGTGGTATCAGAGCCAGGTTTTAATATTCCTAGGTTTTCTAAATTCTAGGGTTCTAAGTGTGTCTTAGGATCCATACCCTTGTAAAAAATCTAGAACCCGACCTGGTGAGATTGGGTAGAAATTGGGTTAAGTTCATACCTTAATCGTGTTGTCATCTGCTTTCTTGACCCTGAGTGATCTGTTCTTCGTGTAGGCTTTTGAAATGGCAGCCGATCGTGCGGAGTGGAGGAATTTGCAGCGCAGGTTCAAGGCCTTACGCAGGCATTGCAGCAAGTGGCTTAGGCAGGAGCAGCACATCATGGCACCGGTGATTTATACCGGAACTTCCGTGGAATGAATCCACCCAGATTTGCTGGATCGACCGATCCCGACGAAGCCGAACATTGGCTTGATGATATGGCGAGGATTTTTGAGGTCATACAATGCACCGATCAAGAACGTGTCCTATTATCGACCTTCCAACTGGAACGTGATGCACGTGCATGGTGGGACTCTATTAAGGCAGTACTCGGAGATCAGCCGATTACTTGGGGAGAGTTCGAGGAACATTTCAATAGCAAGTATTTTTCTGATCGAGTGCAAGAGAAGAAGGCGGCCGAGTTTGCGGCTCTGAAACAGCGGAGCTTATCAGTAGCCGAGTATGAAGCACAATTCTCCAGACTGTCTAGATATGCTACTCATCTCATTTCCACTGAGAAGATGAAGGCGAAGCGCTTTCTTAATGGGTTGAAGCTTCACTATATCAACCAATTGGCACCTATGGAGATATCGACTTATTTTGAGATGGTAAGAAAGGCGCAAGTTCTGGAAGACACTCTCGAGATGACGGAGAGGATCCGAGGCCAAGGCATGAAGAAAGAGCAGCCGAAGGATTTCAAGAAAAGCAACGTCGGACCTAGTTTTATCAAGAAGAGGCCCGCGAGTGGGTCAAGTTCGTGGACCGGAGCAGGATCATGGAAAGGAAAGATGCCGAAGCAAGAGGAAAGGAAGCCCGGCCCTATTGTACCCTTTAAGGGTGTGTGCAGATATTGTGACCGTCCTGGTTATAGGATGGAGGAGTGCTGGCGCAAGTTGGGCGCCTGTCTTCGTTGCGGGAGTAGGGAGCACCGTATCCCAGATTGTCCGTTAGTATCGGAGCAAGCTACACCAGCAAAGCCTCAATTCTTCAAGAAGTCGCAAGGCAAGCTTCAAGCACTTCAGGTAGATGAAGCAGATACAGCCGAAGAAGGTGGACTCGTCGAAGGTACTCTCGATATACTCGACAAGCCAGCCTTTGTTCTTTTTGATACTGGTGCAACGCATTCTTTTATTTCTCGGAGATTTGCTAAGTCTTTAGCTGTGGAACCTATTTTGATGAATTCTCCGTTAGAAATTTCTACACCTATTGGCTCTAGATCAGCAATTCAGCATTTCTATCCTTCTAGTAAGGTTTGATTGATGATCAGAATTTCCCAGTTGATTTAGTCTGCATGGACATGAAGGATTATGATGTAATCCTAGGAGCAGATTGGTTGGCCAAGCATGAGGCCAATGTTCACTACAGTTCTAGCTCGGTGTCTTTTAATAGACATCCGGATCTTTCATTTATGGGAATTAGATACCATCGCTCCGTCTCACTTATTTCGGCCCTTCGTGCTGATAAACTGATGAGGCGAGGTTGCGAGGCATTTCTAGCCTTTGTCTATGCTACTCCAGAGCAGCAAGTGGAGATTCAAGATATCCCTGTTGTCTGTGAATTTCTCGATATATTTCCTGAGGAACTACCTTGACTTCCGCCTGAGAGGGAAGTTATCTTCTCCATTGATGTTATTCCGGGTTCTTCTCCTATCTTTAAAGCTCCTTATCGTATGTCTTCTGCGGAGTTGAGAGAATTGAAGCAGCAATTGATGGAGTTACTTGAGAAGGGTTTCATTCGCCCTAGTACTTCCCCTTGGGGAGCCCCTGTATTATTTGTTCGGAAGAAGGATGGTTCGATGAGGCTGTGCATCGATTATCGGCAATTGAATCAGTTGACTATCAAGAATAAGTACCCATTGCCGAGGATTGATGAATTATTTGACCAGATAGCGGGAGCTCAATTCTTTTCTAAGATCGATCTTCGATCGGGATATCACCAGTTGCGGATTAAGGAAGAGGATATGCTGAGAGTATGTATGATTGACTTCGGTGGTAATTGGAATGAGCATTTGGCATTGGTTGAATTCGTCTACAATAACAGCTATCAGTCTAGTATTCAGATGGCCCCATTTGAAGCTTTGTATGGAAGAAGCTGTCGATCCCCGTTGTGTTGGGACGAGGTGGGCGAAAAGCAATGGCTTGGACCGGATCTTATCTCGGAATCATCACAGAACATCCGTATTGTCCGAGATCGGTTACAAGTGGCTCAGTCAAGACAGAAGAGTTATGCCGATAATAGAAGAAGGGCATTGGAATTCCAAGTAGGTGACCATGTATTTTTAAAGGTATCTCCTTCGAGAGGGATTCACAGATTTGGTATTCGTGGCAAGCTGAGTCTGAGGTATATTGGCCCGTTTGAGATTCTAGATAGAGTGGGAGAAGTGGCTTATCGATTGGCATTACCGCCTCAGTTATCTGGCGTGCACAATGTCTTCCATATTTCTATGTTGCGGAAGTATGTGTACGACCCCACTCATGTTATTCAACATATGGACTTTGAACTGAAGGAGGATCTGACCTATGAGGAAAGACCAATAAAGATTTTGGACCGGAAGCAGTAGCAACTCCGGAGTCGAGCTATACCTATGGTCAAGGTACAATGGAGTCGGCGTGGAGCGGAAGAAGCTACCTGGGAATCCGAAGAGGTGATGAGGAAGCGGTATCCCGACCTTTTCTAGGTGAGCAGATTCTTTTATTTTCGCATCTTAATGCAGTGAATTTGGAGGACCAAATTCTTTTAAGTAGGGGAGGGTGTAATACCCCGTATTTAATTAGTAATTTTTATTAATATTTCCTGTTCAAATTGGAATTTTTAAGAATTTATTTGAATTAAGTTGAAATAATAAATGAATAGAAATGGAAATAAACCATTAAAAATTTAAATTGAAATGAAAATGAAATGTGATCCAAATTAAAATAAGGTATGAATGAAATAAAACATAAATGCAATTGATTTGGAATGAAAATGAAATTAAAAGAGGGAATTTGGAATTTGAATTTCGAATTTAATATTTTATTAATAAATGAATAGTGAAGTGGCATTTAGTTGACCGTATTAAAATCTCAAAAAATGGTAATTGGGTAGCTGATCATTTGCTTAACAAACTTTTCTTCTATGATTAACCCTAATAAAATCGTTAATCTGGTCAAATCTAGAGTTTAATTGGGATTAGAATCCACCAACCCCCAATAGTAACTTCTATAGTAACCTACACCTTAAAACATGAAATTAGAACTCATTCCTTAATTAAATTCGATGAGGTTAGAGGCAAATGAAAGGTATTGATTGGTAGTTTAATAACCCTTAACCAATTTCGTGTAAAATTAACCAGGATAGAAGTGATTAGATGAGTTTGATCGAGGTCAAGCATTTCGGCGGCGTAAGTTACACGTCTCTTCTAGCTCGAAATTCATCCTTCCTGGAAGGATCCAGAAGGTGTATTAGATATTAAAAGAAAGCTTAAAGAGTCTAGTTTCATTTGGTAGCTGGGTCAATCGACTAGGAGTACAGATCTGGGAGTATTCGGCGATTTAGTGGAAGGTGTTCTTCGTTCTTGGTTCTTCTTCATCCAACTCTTTGATCTTGATTAAGGTAGGTACCCTTCACCAAATGAAGCATGTAAATATAGTATCTTGATCTGCTTGACGAGATCTATCGTTTGGGACTGAAAGCCCTAAATTTTATAGAGTATTGAGGGAGATATCAAGCGATCTTTGGAGGATATTCTTCTAGTTCGTGGGTTTTCTTATTTGCTGAAGTTTAGATCTTCAATTGAGGTAGGTTTTAACAGACCTAAACCTTATTGTTATATATGAATGGAATCCTCATCTTGTTAGCTTCCTTCCTACGTAGAAAGCCCTAATTTTTATCAACCATGCTAGGTTAATTTCTCGTTTTAGCAAGCTTATGTTCTTGTTAGGTTTAAATGAGCCCTTTTAGTCTAAGCTTGAATCCCCGTGACTAATCACAGGCTAAACATGAAATTAAGCATGGCATCTTGTTTATCTCTTTCCTGTCTTTCCATTGATATCTCGTTTGCTTAATTCCATGAAGAAACAGAGGAGTTATGTTGATTCTAATCAAGGGATCTTGAATCCCGTTCTCTGCTCGTTAAGGCGCTATGTACCAGGGGCGCGATCTTTAACGCGCTAGCCCGATATAGCGCAATCTTGTAGACCCCCAGCCCTGGCAGAACACGTTCAAACCTTAAAATTTTAATATATTCAGATTTTTGGGATCGCGCTAGCTTTACCTAGCGCGTTCTTCATTAAGGCGCTATGGCCCTATGGCGCGACATGCTTCATACCCCAATCGCTTGAGGGGTCGAGTCGTAAGCCCTCTGATGCAAATTATAATTCTGTAAGATGTTATATGGTTGCTGTAAGATGCTATATAAGACGTATGTTCAGTTAGAAAACATCTTTGTCCAGTTTTCAAATTAATCAAAAGGGTTTTCATGTTCTTTTTAGTTCCCGATATTCTTTGATTCCAGAATTTTAAATCTTTGATTCCAGAATTATGATGATTAGCTTCTGAATGTTTTCACAATATACTTATAATATTTTTACGTAGTTCAGATGCTAATTGAGTAGTACTAATAGTTAGTACCCCACCTGTTAATCTAGATTTCAAATTTTATGCATTTAGTTTCCTGGTCCAGAACGTGCTATGTTTTCCTAGCGCGTTCTTCAGGTCGCGCTAGGGACATATAGCGCCTTCTTCCTGTTGGTTAAAACAGAACATTTCTGACATGTTTTTCAAACTATATTAAGTCCCTGCAGTTACTTATAAGTTAAGTTATACGTATATTAACTTGTAGAACCCCTGTGTTTATCCAGTTTTCAAATTAAAATGGTTTCTGGCCCTGTCTTGAACGAGCTATACTTCCATAGCACGTTCTTGATAAATGCGCTACCTGGGTATAGCGCGTTAATACACAGAATTTCATTTTTGAGCCGTTAGCTATCTTATTTCTATCAGATTATTGTATATTCTTATTTCTGAATGCAATAAGTTAATTTTTATCCCTCAAGGCTCCAGTATATCAAAAGGTGATGTCCGAACGTTAGGCTACGCCTATCGGGATGGTCGCACGCTTGCGCGAGTGATCTTCGGATCGATTACCTCCGCCACGTACTGAGTCCTTGTTGGAATCCTTAGTGTTTTTATCAATTGGTTAGCTACCCACAGCATGTAATTGGTTTTGTTATAAGTGTAATCATGCAATTGAACTTGAACGTATAATTATCATGTTAAACATTTGAGTTTATGAAAATGTAATCGGGTTAAATTTAGCTTGAATTCTTAACAGCCTGAAAACTTGTTAACTAACAGAATAAAATGTTTAACCATGGAACTAAGAATGATCTAATTATTGCATTTTCCTACTTACCCTTTCATTCTTGGTTTCCACGACTCGATATGTCGTTAAACATTATGCCAAAGTTGAATTCTCTATACTTCTTGTTATTTCGATATTCAATCAGATCTGTGCTTATTACTTGATAGCTTGTTCTTTGAAATTTATTGGCCATGAAATGTGGAAGTCTAGATTCGTGGGATCTTGTGATCCAAATAAATCAATGTCTGGCAAACAAATAAGGGCTTGGTCTAGTCCTGGGAGGAGCACCCGAACACTACTTGTATCCCCATGGAGGTGGTTGACTAGGTGTGGCATTGGCACCAGTACTTGACATGTGATTAATCTAGGGGCTGTCCACTACTCTCTACTAGTTTACACTTTCCACTTTTTCCTGTTCTATGATTTACTTGTGGTTACTCTACTTGCTATTACTTGAAAGTGGAAATGTTACATGCGTGATATACTTGCTTACTGGCCAAATTATTATTTCTACACTTGTTCTTGTTCTTACTTGTTCATAGTAAAGTTCTTGTCCTTGCATTAATTGTTATCTCTTGATTCTTGACTTTGCAAGATCTTATTACAGTGTTCTTGCTCTTGTTATCTTTCTCCTTGTTATCATTTCATATAACATGTAATTAAATCATTAATCACTTACACTTGCCTGTTATTATCTACTGAGCGTTGGCTCATAGTATTGTTTTCCCCCCTTTCCAGGTTACTCAGGTGGTGACGTTCACTCGGACGGGGAGTGATTTGAGTGCTACTAGAGTGTGCCTCCATCTAGGTTGCCATGTTGGCACCGTAGTATTTCCAGTTATTACCTTTAGTGTTGCATTAGTGTTCTAATTCTGTATTAGATCAGGTGATGTATTAATGAGTTTGGAAGTTATGTTTAATCAATTGATTATTGTAATAAGAAGATTAGAATCCTTCTATTCCATTGAGCAGTTTTAGAACTTAATTTTTGTGCTAGCGTGTTTCTGACTGTACGTCCCGGTATTCCGCGTCGGGGCGTGACAGTTTAGGTGGTATCAGAGCCAGGTTTTAATATTCCTAGGTTTTCTAAATTCTAGGGTTCTAAGTGTGTCTTAGGATCCATACCCTTGTAAAAAATCTAGAACCCGACCTGGTGAGATTGGGTAGAAATTGGGTTAAGTTCATACCTTAATCATGTTGTCATCTGCTTTCTTGACCCTGAGTGATCTGTTCTTCGTGTAGGCTTTTGAAATGGCAGCCGATCGTGCGGAGTGGAGGAATTTGCAGCGCAGGTTCAAGGCCTTACGCAGGCATTGCAGCAAGTGGCTTAGGCAGGAGCAGCACATCATGGCACCGGTGATTTATACCGGAACTTCCGTGGAATGAATCCACCCAGATTTGCTGGATCGACCGATCCCGACGAAGCCGAACATTGGCTTGATGATATGGCGAGGATTTTTGAGGTCATACAATGCACCGATCAAGAACGTGTCCTATTATCGACCTTCCAACTGGAACGTGATGCACGTGCATGGTGGGACTCTATTAAGGCAGTACTCGGAGATCAGCCGATTACTTGGGGAGAGTTCGAGGAACATTTCAATAGCAAGTATTTTTCTGATCGAGTGCAAGAGAAGAAGGCGGCCGAGTTTGCGGCTCTGAAACAGCGGAGCTTATCAGTAGCCGAGTATGAAGCACAATTCTCCAGACTGTCTAGATATGCTACTCATCTCATTTCCACTGAGAAGATGAAGGCGAAGCGCTTTCTTAATGGGTTGAAGCTTCACTATATCAACCAATTGGCACCTATGGAGATATCGACTTATTTTGAGATGGTAAGAAAGGCGCAAGTTCTGGAAGACACTCTCGAGATGACGGAGAGGATCCGAGGCCAAGGCATGAAGAAAGAGCAGCCGAAGGATTTCAAGAAAAGCAACGTCGGACCTAGTTTTATCAAGAAGAGGCCCGCGAGTGGGTCAAGTTCGTGGACCGGAGCAGGATCATGGAAAGGAAAGATGCCGAAGCAAGAGGAAAGGAAGCCCGGCCCTATTGTACCCTTTAAGGGTGTGTGCAGATATTGTGACCGTCCTGGTTATAGGATGGAGGAGTGCTGGCGCAAGTTGGGCGCCTGTCTTCGTTGCGGGAGTAGGGAGCACCGTATCCCAGATTGTCCGTTAGTATCGGAGCAAGCTACACCAGCAAAGCCTCAATACTTCAAGAAGTCGCAAGGCAAGCTTCAAGCACTTCAGGTAGATGAAGCAGATACAGCCGAAGAAGGTGGACTCGTCGAAGGTACTCTCGATATACTCGACAAGCCAGCCTTTGTTCTTTTTGATACTGGTGCAACGCATTCTTTTATTTCTCGGAGATTTGCTAAGTCTTTAGCTGTGGAACCTATTTTGATGAATTCTCCGTTAGAAATTTCTACACCTATTGGCTCTAGATCAGCAATTCAGCATTTCTATCCTTCTAGTAAGGTTATGATTGATGATCAGAATTTCCCAGTTGATTTAGTCTGCATGGACATGAAGGATTATGATGTAATCCTAGGAGCAGATTGGTTGGCCAAGCATGAGGCCAATGTTCACTACAGTTCTAGCTCGGTGTCTTTTAATAGACATCCGGATCTTTCATTTATGGGAATTAGATACCATCGCTCCGTCTCACTTATTTCGGCCCTTCGTGCTGATAAACTGATGAGGCGAGGTTGCGAGGCATTTCTAGCCTTTGTCTATGCTACTCCAGAGCAGCAAGTGGAGATTCAAGATATCCCTGTTGTCTGTGAATTTCTCGATATATTTCCTGAGGAACTACCTTGACTTCCGCCTGAGAGGGAAGTTATCTTCTCCATTGATGTTATTCCGGGTTCTTCTCCTGTCTTTAAAGCTCCTTATCGTATGTCTTCTGCGGAGTTGAGAGAATTGAAGCAGCAATTGATGGAGTTACTTGAGAAGGGTTTCATTCGCCCTAGTACTTCCCCTTGGGGAGCCCCTGTATTATTTGTTCGGAAGAAGGATGGTTCGATGAGGCTGTGTATCGATTATCGGCAATTGAATCAGTTGACTATCAAGAATAAGTACCCATTGCCGAGGATTGATGAATTATTTGACCAGATAGCGGGAGCTCAATTCTTTTCTAAGATCGATCTTCGATCGGGATATCACCAGTTGCGGATTAAGGAAGAGGATATGCTGAGAGCATGTATGATTGACTTCGGTGGTAATTGGAATGAGCATTTGGCATTGGTTGAATTCATCTACAATAACAGCTATCAGTCTAGTATTCAGATGGCCCCATTTGAAGCTTTGTATGGAAGAAGCTGTCGATCCCCGTTGTGTTGGGACGAGGTGGGTGAAAAACAATGGCTTGGACCGGATCTTATCTCGGAATCATCACAGAACATCCGTATTGTCCGAGATCGGTTACAAGTGGCTCAGTCAAGACAGAAGAGTTATGCCGATAATAGAAGAAGGGCATTGGAATTCCAAGTAGGTGACCATGTGTTTTTAAAGGTATCTCCTTCGAGAGGGATTCGCAGATTTGGTATTCGTGGCAAGCTGAGTCTGAGGTATATTGGCCCGTTTGAGATTCTAGATAGAGTGGGAGAAGTGGCTTATCGATTGGCATTACCGCCTCAGTTATCTGGCGTGCACAATGTCTTCCATATTTCTATGTTGCGGAAGTATGTGTACGACCCCACTCATGTTATTCAACATATGGACTTTGAACTGAAGGAGGATCTGACCTATGAGGAAAGACCAATAAAGATTTTGGACCGGAAGCAGTAGCAACTCCGGAGTCGAGCTATACCTATGGTCAAGGTACAATGGAGTCGGCATGGAGCGGAAGAAGCTACCTGGGAATCCGAAGAGGTGATGAGGAAGCGGTATCCCGACCTTTTCTAGGTGAGCAGATTCTTTTATTTTCGCATCTTAATGCAGTGAATTTGGAGGACCAAATTCTTTTAAGTAGGGGAGGGTGTAATACCCCGTATTTAATTAGTAATTTTTATTAATATTTCCTGTTCAAATTGGAATTTTTAAGAATTTATTTGAATTAAGTTGAAATAATAAATGAATAGAAATGGAAATAAACCATTAAAAATTTAAATTGAAATGAAAATGAAATGTGATCCAAATTAAAATAAGGTATGAATGAAATAAAACATAAATGCAATTGATTTGGAATGAAAATGAAATTAAAAGAGGGAATTTGGAATTTGAATTTCGAATTTAATATTTTATTAATAAATGAATAGTGAAGTGGAATTTAGTTGACCGTATTAAAATCTCAAAAAATGGTAATTGGGTAGCTGATCATTTGCTTAACAAACTTTTCTTCTATGATTAACCCTAATAAAATCGTTAATCTGGTCAAATCTAGAGTTTAATTGGGATTAGAATCCACCAACCCCCAATAGTAACTTCTATAGTAACCTACACCTTAAAACATGAAATTAGAACTCATTCCTTAATTAAATTCGATGAGGTTAGAGGCAAATGAAAGGTATTGATTGGTAGTTTAATAACCCTTAACCAATTTCGTGTAAAATTAACCAGGATAGAAGTGATTAGATGAGTTTGATCGAGGTCAAGCATTTCGGCGGCGTAAGTTACACGTCTCTTCTAGCTCGAAATTCACCCTTCCTGGAAGGATCCAGAAGGTGTATTAGATATTAAAAGAAAGCTTAAAGAGTCTAGTTTCATTTGGTAGCTGGGTCAATCGACGAGGAGTACAGATCTGGGAGTATTCGGCGATTTAGTGGAAGGTGTTCTTCGTTCTTGGTTCTTCTTCATCCAACTCTTTGATCTTGATTAAGGTAGGTACCCTTCACCAAATGAAGCATGTAAATATAGTATCTTGATCTGCTTGACGAGATCTATCGTTTGGGACTGAAAGCCCTAAATTTTATAGAGTATTGAGGGAGATATCAAGCGATCTTTGGAGGATATTCTTCTAGTTCGTGGGTTTTCTTATTTGCTGAAGTTTAGATCTTCAATTGAGGTAGGTTTTAACAGACCTAAACCTTATTGTTATATATGAATGGAATCCTCATCTTGTTAGCTTCCTTCCTACGTAGAAAGCCCTAATTTTTATCAACCATGCTAGGTTAATTTCTCGTTTTAGCAAGCTTATGTTCTTGTTAGGTTTAAATGAGCCCTTTTAGTCTAAGCTTGAATCCCCGTGACTAATCACAGGCTAAACATGAAATTAAGCATGGCATCTTGTTTATCTCTTTCCTGTCTTTCCATTGATATCTCGTTTGCTTAATTCCATGAAGAAACAGAGGAGTTATGTTGATTCTAATCAAGGGATCTTGAATCCCGTTCTCTGCTCGTTAAGGCGCTATGTACCAGGGGCGCGATCTTTAACGCGCTAGCCCGATATAGCGCAATCTTGTAGACCCCCAGCCCTGGCAGAACACGTTCAAACCTTAAAATTTTAATATATTCAGATTTTTGGGATCGCGCTAGCTTTACCTAGCGCGTTCTTCATTAAGGTGCTATGGCCCTATGGCGCGACATGCTTCATACCCCAATCGCTTGAGGGGTCGAGTCGTAAGCCCTCTGATGCAAATTATAATTCTGTAAGATGTTATATGGTTGCTGTAAGATGCTATATAAGACGTATGTTCAGTTAGAAAACATCTTTGTCCAGTTTTCAAATTAATCAAAAGGGTTTTCATGTTCTTTTTAGTTCCCGATATTCTTTGATTCCAGAATTTTAAATCTTTGATTCCAGAATTATGATGATTAGCTTCTGAATGTTTTCACAATATACTTATAATATTTTTACGTAGTTCAGATGCTAATTGAGTAGTACTAATAGTTAGTACCCCACCTGTTAATCTAGATTTCAAATTTTATGCATTTAGTTTCCTGGTCCAGAACGTGCTATGTTTTCCTAGCGCGTTCTTCAGGTCGCGCTAGGGACATATAGCGCCTTCTTCCTGTTGACCCCGATCTTCCAGGGGTTAAAACAGAACATTTCTGACATGTTTTTCAAACTATATTAAGTCCCTGCAGTTACTTATAAGTTAAGTTATACGTATATTAACTTGTAGAACCCCTGTGTTTATCCAGTTTTCAAATTAAAATGGTTTCTGGCCCTGTCTTGAACGAGCTATACTTCCATAGCACGTTCTTGATAAATGCGCTACCTGGGTATAGCGCGTTAATACACAGAATTTCATTTTTGAGCCGTTAGCTATCTTATTTCTATCAGATTATTGTATATTCTTATTTCTGAATGCAATAAGTTAATTTTTATCCCTCAAGGCTCCAGTATATCAAAAGGTGATGTCCGAACGTTAGGCTACGCCTATCGGGATGGTCGCACGCTTGCGCGAGTGATCTTCGGATCGATTACCTCCGCCACGTACTGAGTCCTTGTTGGAATCCTTAGTGTTTTTATCAATTGGTTAGCTACCCACAGCATGTAATTGGTTTTGTTATAAGTGTAATCATGCAATTGAACTTGAACGTATAATTATCATGTTAAACATTTGAGTTTATGAAAATGTAATCGGGTTAAATTTAGCTTGAATTCTTAACAGCCTGAAAACTTGTTAACTAACAGAATAAAATGTTTAACCATGGAACTAAGAATGATCTAATTATTGCATTTTCCTACTTACCCTTTCATTCTTGGTTTCCACGACTCGATATGTCGTTAAACATTATGCCAAAGTTGAATTCTCTATACTTCTTGTTATTTCGATATTCAATCAGATCTGTGCTTATTACTTGATAGCTTGTTCTTTGAAATTTATTGGCCATGAAATGTGGAAGTCTAGATTCGTGGGATCTTGTGATCCAAATAAATCAATGTCTGGCAAACAAATAAGGGCTTGGTCTAGTCCTGGGAGGAGCACCCGAACACTACTTGTATCCCCATGGAGGTGGTTGACTAGGTGTGGCATTGGCACCAGTACTTGACATGTGATTAATCTAGGGGCTGTCCACTACTCTCTACTAGTTTACACTTTCCACTTTTTCCTGTTCTATGATTTACTTGTGGTTACTCTACTTGCTATTACTTGAAAGTGGAAATGTTACATGCGTGATATACTTGCTTACTGGCCAAATTATTATTTCTACACTTGTTCTTGTTCTTACTTGTTCATAGTAAAGTTCTTGTCCTTGCATTAATTGTTATCTCTTGATTCTTGACTTTGCAAGATCTTATTACAGTGTTCTTGCTCTTGTTATCTTTCTCCTTGTTATCATTTCATATAACATGTAATTAAATCATTAATCACTTACACTTGCCTGTTATTACCTACTGAGCGTTGGCTCATAGTATTGTTTTCCCCCCTTTCCAGGTTACTCAGGTGGTGACGTTCACTCGGACGGGGAGTGATTTGAGTGCTACTAGAGTGTGCCTCCATCTAGGTTGCCATGTTGGCACCGTAGTATTTCCAGTTATTACCTTTAGTGTTGCATTAGTGTTCTAATTCTGTATTAGATCAGGTGATGTATTAATGAGTTTGGAAGTTATGTTTAATCAGTTGATTATTGTAATAAGAAGATTAGAATCCTTCTATTCCATTGAGCAGTTTTAGAACTTAATTTTTGTGCTAGCGTGTTTCTGACTGTACGTCCCAGTATTCCGCGTCGGGGCGTGACAGAGCTGGTGACTCCGGACAACATCGAGTGATGCCTTCTCAAGCGGCTACGGCCGACAGGTACGGGCGCCACGAATCAGCTTCTTCGTCGGATGATGAAACTATTTTCTTTTCTTGATCATATCTTCTTCTACGCAGACGCCAGGCGGCCGACTGAGGAGGAGGAGCCTGCGACCGAGCGGGAGGTGATCGACCTAGGCGATGACTCGGCTGTCGATGAGTCGCGAGCTCCCGAGGGTCGCTCCCGAGCCCGAGATAGGGGCAAGGGGGTGGCCTAGGAAGGGTCTTCCAGGCCGCGGGGGTCCAAGCACAAGGATCCCATGGAGGGGATGATACGGGGCGCCGTGAAGGCCAAGAAGCGGGCCAAGAAGACCGGGGGCGTCTCCGCAATCAAAGGTGGCTCTGGCTCGGCTCTCCCCTTTGTCGAGCATGATAGGGCCGACCTTATTAGGCCGGCTCTCTCATCCACCGAGCAAGAGGGGGCCGAGGAGGCCAGGGCCGCTTCTGCGGTTGGCGACGGTGATGGCCCGGCTCTCCCCTCTACAGGAGCCGAGGGGACCGGGGCCGAAGCGGGTGACTCCAGGATCGCGGCTGAGGCAGGAGCGCCGAGCGAGACAGGCGACGCTCCAGGTGGCGACGTCGGGGCCGAGCCGGTCGAGGCCGGGGGGTCGGGAGGAGAGGCGACGCAGCCCCAACCGACCGAGGAAAGAGGGGTGGATGAAGCCGCAGCTCGATCCAGGCCGGCTGGCGGGGCTCCCGCAGAGATGCCACTCGGAGGGGGGGCCCTATTCTGGCGGCCCTGGAAGAGATGGGCATTCAGGGCCCTCTGTATCAGAGATGCCGCAGCATAGCTGTGAAGGTGGTGAGGGGAGGAGACAAGCAACGCTCTCCTCCTGCGGCCCTTGAGATAGTTATAGAGGGTGGCATGGTCCTGGCTCAGATGGGGGCCTCTCTGGCTGAAGCTTATGCTCGGCTGGAGTTAGAACGGGCGAACCTTGCTTGGACCCTTGGTGCGTCCGACAGAAAGATAGCTCGACTCACTGAGGAGCATGATGGGCTCCGGCGGGAGCTCTCCTCGGTTAAAGAGCTGGCGAGGGCAAGCCAGGTGGAGGCCCGGTCGCTGACTGAGCAACTGGCTCGGGCCTGCGAGTCGCTCGAGAGGAAGAACCGGCTTCTGGAGGAGGAGCGCGTGGCCCGTGCCGAGCTAGATGGCCAGTGGGAGGCCGAGTGCGCCGAGCTATTAGGCCAAGCGGAGGAAGCCATTCGTCTTCGGTTGAAGGCCGAGGCTGATCGGGCCAAGGCGGAGAAGCAGATGGACGCGGCAGAGCAGAGGTTGGCCGAGGCAGAGCGGGAGAAGGCCAAACTCGCTGGTAGGGTGGAATCGGCCGGGGCGGAGGCACTCGAGCAATACAAACGCTCGAAGGCCTACTAGGTCGACCTTAAGGAGGCTACTGATGTGGCACAGCCCAAAGACCACTAAAGAGGATGATATGACCCTAGGACTTAGACCCGCAAGCATACAAGCACTCAATGATTCTCACAATCGACGATTTTTGCTCACACGGTTCACACGCTCACCCGGTGGGTCCGGGGGATAATGATGAGGGTCCGGGATGGGACCCAATTGTTCTAATGGACTTGCAATGCTACGGCTGACTCCAAAAAGTCTAGGATACCCAACTTCGTGGGTGGCTGGCCCGCAAGGCGGGGTTTGGGTGACACTCTCTCACGGTCCGCGGTGGACACCAACAAACTAGCATGCAAATTCGAACTCTCTTCTCACCGCCGACGAGCAATCAAAGCAATACTAAGCTAGCAGGGATAAGGCTACAAAGGGTAGTACCAGAAGCTCACCTGATCGGTGTGAAGACACCGATCCCGTTCGGAGACGAGGGCGCGCCGGGAGGCGAGGGTATGCACCCGATCGCCGCGGCGGTGTAGCTTGACCTGAAAATGTAAAGGGTACAGCACTACTCCTCTCGCAGGAGGGGTGATCTTGGGGTGGGGGTTACGCTTAGTACATTCAAAACTACCTCCACGCAGGGAGGGGCCTTCAGCCGGCCAAGCGGGGTGGGGAGAAATGCAAAGGAGATCGAGATTCCGAGCTTCGCCGGTTCTGCCCACCTGCAGGTTTTCTGGACAGTGGATCGGTGTTGTGGCAGCTAAAAATTCCACGAAGCTTGGATTGCGACGAAACCAACGCCAAACGTTTGCCAACTGATAGCGGATGAAGCTTGAATTTTTGGGGAAGCTATGATTCTCAGGGCTGACCGCACCGGTGGCTGGAAGGTGGATGCAGCTCTGGTTGCTGGTCGAGCTCTGTCTGCAACAGCAGGTTGCAGAAGGTACCACGATCGCTCCGGAGCTCCGAACCTGGCACCGCTGGACTCTTTGGAATCGTGGAGGAGTCTTCTTTGCAACAAAACAAACGGGGACGTCTTCTGATGTCGGAGATGAACTGGGTGTCCAGAGAAGTGGACGGAGGTCGGTGCAGACAGTGAGGAGGCAGACCGGCGTGGTTGTGGTAGAAAAATAGTAACTCTGGTTGTCGGATGCCGAACGGGGTTCCGCCTTCTGTTCCTGGACGCTGACAGAGGGAGGAAGAACTTTGTAGAAGACCTTGAAGACTGGTTCCTTCAAGGTTAGCCGTGGGAGAGTCGTCTCTGCAGCTCTGGCTCCGGATCTGAGAGGTTCGGCGCAGTCGGAGAAGAATGGTGATTGCGGACAGCACCGAACTCGGATGCCGACGAAACCACCTCGCCTTGAAAGCTGGCTTGCAGATGATTCTGGAAATGTAGGCCTTGCTCCCTGAGTCGTTGATGGGTGACCGTGGCCTCCTCTGCAAGTTGCTGTAATTCTGTTTCCTGAAGCAGGGTAAGAATGTGAAGAAGAAGATGAGGTGGGGAAGGGGGTGGCCAAGAGAGAAGAAGGGGCAAGATGATTCTAATGGCTATGGGAGGGAAGGTTCAAATTCGAAATTGGCCTTGGAAGGGGTGGGATTTGTGTGGGGAAGTGGGGGAATTGTGTTGGGAGGTGGAAGAGTTGCTTTGGGACAAGGAGGGGAAGTAAATGAAGGGCTATGGGGAAGGGGAGAGCCTTAATGGAGGTGGGTGAGGTAGTGGAGGTGGTTGGGGGTTGGAGTAAGTGAGGGGGGAAGAGGAGAGAGAGGGAGGGTCGAACTCCCCTTGGGGAGAGAGAGAATGAGAGAGAGATTGAGAGATATAGTGAGTAAGAGAGAGAGTTGAGAGATAATAAGAGGTGGTTTTTTTCAATATTCATCAAGAGTGACTACAAGTGGAGAGATGGGGCCTATTTATAGGCAACCACTCTTTTCATGACCAAAATGTCCTTGACAATAGGACAAAAGACCGAGCATATCCTAGACTCAATCCTATGGGCCCATAACTAAGGACATAAGGCCCAGTTTAAGCAAAATAAGGGAAATGGGCTAGAACCACATGACTCAATAAAGGAAAATACATAAGATAGGACTCAATAAAAGGAAAATACATAAATGACACTGGGAAAATGAAGATAACAAGTGGAGACCATGATCAGACCATATCAAGAGTGTGCAGACGACCAAACTAGAGGGAGTGTCGTGAGATGCCCTCATCAAATCCCCCGGGGTGGGGAGAACTCGACCCTGTCGAGTATGGGTCTGCCTGGCTGTCGTACTGCTCCAACATGCCGGGGTCCAGGCGCATCAAATCCTCTCGACTCACCCATGCATCCTCGATCGGGGGACGGTTCTTCCACCTAACCAGATAGCGCTGATACACCCTGTGCCTTGTAATGATACTCTGCTCATCCAGTATTGCCTCTACCTGCTCTTGTCGGTCTCTCAGGCTAGAAAGTGGAGTCCCTCCGGGGGTGTCTCTCATAAGGGGGGGTAAAGGCTCAAGCTCCTGACTGGGTTCCACCGCGGGGCCTTTGTAGGGTACCAGGTCCGCCACGTTGAAGGTAGGGTGTACCCCATAGCTCTCTGGTAAGTCAAGCTCATAGGCATTGCTGCCAAGTCGTCGTAGAACTCGAAAGGGTCCCGACCCTCGTGCCCTCAACTTGGAGGCAGGCCCGGGAAGGAGCCGCTCCGTCCTCACCATCACCGGATCTCCCACTTGGAATTCATAGTGGCGCCGGTGAGCATCGGCCCGTCTTTTGTAAGCCTCATTGTTTTTCCCTATATGCTTGCGGATATCATCATGCAATTCTTTGATATGCTGTGCAAAGGACTCAGCTGAGACTGACACTCTAGCATGTGAGGGGAGGGGAATGAGATCTGAGGGTTTTCTAGGCCTAAACCCATGTACTACCTCAAATGGACTCTTGCCTATGGACCTATTGACAGAATCATTGTAGGCAAACTCGGCTTGAGATAAGAGGAGATCCCAATTCCCAGGGTGGTCCCCTACAAGGCATCGGAGTAAGTTCCCAAGGCTTCGGTTGACAACCTCAGTTTGGCCATCGGTTTGAGGATGATAGGCAGTGGAGAATTTGAGGAGGGTCCCCATCAAGTGCCATAGAGTCTTCCAAAAATAACTAGTGAATTTCACATCTCTATCGGACACAATAGTCTTAGGTAACCCATGGAGTCGGACTACCTCATCGAAGAATAACCGGGCGACCTTAGAGGCATCAGAGGTCTTGGAACAGGGGATAAAGTGGGCCATTTTTGAGAACCTGTCAACCACTACAAAGATGGAATCATGTTTGCGCAAGGTCTTTGGTAGGCCAAGAATGAAATCCATACTCAAATCTTCCCATGGTCTATCGGGTATGGGTAGAGGTGTGTAAAGCCCGGTGTTTTGTCTTACTTGCTTGGCGGATGCACATATGCGGCATTGTCCCACAATGTGGGCCGCATCCTTCTTGAGACTGGGCCAGTGGAATTGCCTCTCAACCAACTCTATAGTTTTGTGGACCCCAAAGTGACCAGCTAGGCCGCCACTATGTAACTCCCAAACTAGGAAGTCCCTAAGTGAAGTCCTAGGTATGCAAAGTCTATCCCCTTTGAACAGATATCCATCTTGAAGTATGAACCCCTTATACTCCTTGAGTGGTTGGGTAGAAAGGGTGTTGTAGTGGGTCCCAAAGTCGGGGCAATGTGGGTATTCTCCTTTGATCCTCTCAAATCCGGTTACTTCCACTTGGACAGTGGAGAGTAAGGCTACCCGCCTACTCAGTGCATCGGCGGCGCGATTCTCACTACCCATCTTATACTTGAGGACAAAGGTGTAGGCTTGAATGTATTCTACCCATCGAGCATGGCGGGCATTGAGCTTTTGTTGAGTGTTGAGGTATTTCAAAGCCTCATGGTCCGAGAAGATCACAAATTCTTTGGGTAGGAGATAGTGCCTCCAATGCCGAAGGGATTGAACCACGGCATAAAGCTCTTTGTCATATGTGGAGTATCTCGTCCTAGCCTCACAAAGTTTTTCACTAAAGTAGGCCACCGGGTGACCCTCTTGGCTAAGGATACCTCCAATCCCTACCCCGGAAGCATCACATGTGACCTCAAAGACCTTTGAAAAGTCGGGTAGGCAAAGGACCGGGGCTTGGGTCATTTTCTCTTTAAGCTCTAGGAAGGCTTTGGAGGCTGCCCTAGTCCAAACAAATGTGCCTTTCTTGAGGCAATCCGTGATAGGAGTGGTGATAGTGCTAAACCCCCGGATGAATCTCCTATAGAAGGTGGCTAGCCCATGGAAGCTTCGGGCGTCATGAATGGTTTTGGGCTCGGGCCACTCAAGAATAGCTTGGACCTTTTCGGGGTCCATGGATACTCCTTGGGATGAGACAATAAATCCTAGGAAGGCTAGTTGATTGGTCAAGAAATGACACTTCCCGGGATTGGCAAAGAGACTCTCTTTCCTAAGGATGGTGCACACTTGTTTGAGGTGATCGAGGTGGGCTTCCTTGGATTGGCTATATATGAGGATGTCATCAAAGTAGACAACTAGAAAGATGCCAATGAAGGGCCGGAGGACCTCGGTCATGAGACGCATGAAGGTACTTGGTGCATTAGAAAGGCCGAAAGGCATAACAAGCCATTCATAGAGACCGTCTTTAGTTTTAAAGGCGGTTTTCCACTCGTCCCCGGGCCTAATGCGGACTTGGTGGTAGCCACTTTTGAGATCAATTTTGGAGAAGATGGTGGCTCCCGCTAGCATGTCTAGCATGTCATCAAGCCGAGGGATGGGGAACCTATATTTGACCGTTATCTTGTTGACGGCTCGGCTATCTACACACATGCGCCAAGTCCCATCCTTTTTGGGTGTAAGAAGAGCCGGGACGGCACAAGGGCTTTTGCTAATTCGGAGGAAGCCCTTCTTGATGAGTTCTTCAATCTGCCTCCGAAGCTCGGCATGCTCGGTGGGGTTGAGTCGGTAGTGTGGGAGGTTGGGCAAGGTAGCCCCGGGCACGAGGTCGATGGCATGTTGCACATCTCTCATAGGTGGTAGTTTGTCCGGAAGCTCCTCGGGAAATACATCATGGAAGTCCTTAAGGAGTTGATGAATTTCTAGGGGGTGTGGGTCGGTTGGGGTGGATTCCCCTAGACAAATGACAATGGCACATACTTGATCCCCTTGGTTGACTTCTTCCTCAAACTCTTTCCTAGTGACAAGGTGTAGGCTCCTAGGAGGCTCTTTGATGTTACTAGGACTAGGACTTGATGGGGTGGGGTTTGTTGGTGTTGGGATGGGGGGAAGGGTAGTGGGTCCCTCAAGGGAGGGAGAGGCCTTCTTAGGTAGAGTGCGGGGTGGAGATGGGTTGAGTTGGATCTTCTTCCCCTCATGAATGAAGATGCAAGCGTTGGTTCTTCCTAAGAAGGTGGCATCTACATCGTAGATCCAAGGCCGTCCTAAAAGGATACTCCCAACTTCCATTGGAAGGATATCACACCACACTTGGCCTTGATAGGATTGGAATGTAATTGGGACAAGGCAACGGGCACTAACGGGTATGGAGGTGGTATCAATCCATGCTACCCTATATGGGTGGGGATGTGGGGAGGTGGTAAGGCCCAAAAGTTTGACGGTGTCGGGTGACACCACATTCACACTACTTCCATTATCCAAGATGACCTTCCTAACATGGCTCCCCATCCTTATGTAGGTATAGAATATGGTGTTTCTCCTCCAATCATGCTCTTGGTTTTGGGTGAGGGTGCATCTAACCACTCCTAGGTGGGAGTCGGTGGGTGGAGGAGGTTGTTCTTGGTTGCTTTCCATGTAGTGGTTCTCATACTCCTCCTCCCATTCAAGAGAGGGTTCATATACCTCAATCTCTCCTTCAAATTCAGCTTGGGGTTGGGGGTTGGTCTCCTCTATGAGTAAGTTTGATGCTCCCTTGGTGGGGCATTGATTGGCAAAGTGTCCATACCCATAACACCTAAAGCATTGCTGCCCACTTTGATGGTTTGGGGTCACCTTAGTGTGAGGGAGAGTGGGTGTCGAATTGGGCCTATTGGGAGTTGTGTTTAGGGGCCCACTTGCGGGGCGGAATGGTGGATTGGCATTAGGAGGGGTGACCCGTGTGGGAGGAGTTCCCATGGGTGTAGGAAGGAGACCTCTTTGGGGTGGTGGAGGGTTGGCCCGAGGTGCCATGGCTCTAGGGTCCATTCCCCGAGGGGGAACCATTCGCGTGTACCGAGAGAATTTCTCGGCATCCCGAGCTACTTGGTAGGCTTGCTCTAAAGTTGTTACTTGACGCATGAATAGTTCCTTTTTGATATGGAATTGAAGCCCATTCCTAAAGCGGGAGAGTGTGACGGAGGGGTCCTCTTGGACTCCACATTTGAGGAGGTAGTAGTCAAACTTTTCAATGTATTCCATAACGGTCTTTCCTTCTTGAGTCAAGGCTTGCCATTCATCTAAGAGGTTTTGATGGTAGGAGGGTGGGACATATTTGAGTTTGAGTTGGTCTTTCATGGCCCCCCATGTGGTGATTGGAACTTCCCTCCTAACTATCCTTAAGGCTTCAACATTCATCCAATGAGTCTTGGCAAGTTTGGTTAATTGCATCTTTGCAAGTCGGACTTTCCTATCCTCGGTCATTGGGTACCAATCAAAATATTGATCCATGGCTGCCTCCCAATCTAAGTAGATGCTCGGATGATGAGATCCATCAAAAGTGGGAGCATCGACTTTCACAAGTCTCATTAGTTGGTCATCCGGGTTGTCCCGGGGAGGCCTCTCATTCCTTCTAGGGGGTGGGTCCCTTTCCGGTTCGGGAGGGGGGTCAAGGTTGAGTCCTCCTATGGCTGGCTCCACATGTGGAGGGGGATCTCTCCTATCTCCTTCCCTTGGAATAGGTCTATTTTCCTCAAGTTGTTCAAGCCGGGCCGTAATACCGTCAAGCCTTCCCATAATTTCGGTCATGTAGTCCACAAGAAACCTCATTTGGTCGGGAAGCTCATGCTCATTGTGAGGGGGATTTCCTTGGGGATTGGGATTCATGGTGTTATTGGAAGAAGATGGATTGCCTTGATAATGAGTTCCACTACGGGTGGTCATGCAAGGTTGGGTGGGCTATGCAAGGGTGTGCGAATGCACCTAAGAAAGACTTAGTGTGACCCAAGACTAGACTTGTAAGGACAAGCCTATGACCGCTCTGATACCACTTGATGTGGCACAGCCCAAAGACCACTAAAGAGGATGATATGACCCTAGGACTTAGACCCGCAAGCATACAAGCACTCAATGATTCTCACAATCGACGATTTTTGCTCACACGGTTCACACGCTCACCCGGTGGGTCCGGGGGATAATGATGAGGGTCCGGGATGGGACCCAATTGTTCTAATGGACTTGCAATGCTACGGCTGACTCCAAAGAGTCTAGGATACCCAACTTCGTGGGTGGCTGGCCCGCAAGGCGGGGTTTGGGTGACACTCTCTCACGGTCCGCGGTGGACACCAACAAACTAGCATGCAAATTCGAACTCTCTTCTCACCGCCGACGAGCAATCAAAGCAATACTAAGCTAGCAGGGATAAGGCTACAAAGGGTAGTACCAGAAGCTCACCTGATCGGTGTGAAGACACCGATCCCGTTCGGAGACGAGGGCGCGCCGGGAGGCGAGGGTATGCACCCGATCGCCGCGGCGGTGTAGCTTGACCTGAAAATGTAAAGGGTACAGCACTACTCCTCTCGCAGGAGGGGTGATCTTGGGGTGGGGGTTACGCTTAGTACATTCAAAACTACCTCCACGCAGGGAGGGGCCTTCAGCCGGCCAAGCGGGGTGGGGAGAAATGCAAAGGAGATCGAGATTCCGAGCTTCGCCGGTTCTGCCCACCTGCAGGTTTTCTGGACAGTGGATCGGTGTTGTGGCAGCTAAAAATTCCACGAAGCTTGGATTGCGACGAAACCAACGCCAAACGTTTGCCAACTGATAGCGGATGAAGCTTGAATTTTTGGGGAAGCTATGATTCTCAGGGCTGACCGCACCGGTGGCTGGAAGGTGGATGCAGCTCTGGTTGCTGGTCGAGCTCTGTCTGCAACAGCAGGTTGCAGAAGGTACCACGATCGCTCCGGAGCTCCGAACCTGGCACCGCTGGACTCTTTGGAATCGTGGAGGAGTCTTCTTTGCAACAAAACAAACGGGGACGTCTTCTGATGTCGGAGATGAACTGGGTGTCCAGAGAAGTGGACGGAGGTCGGTGCAGACAGTGAGGAGGCAGACCGGCGTGGTTGTGGTAGAAAAATAGTAACTCTGGTTGTCGGATGCCGAACGGGGTTCCGCCTTCTGTTCCTGGACGCTGACAGAGGGAGGAAGAACTTTGTAGAAGACCTTGAAGACTGGTTCCTTCAAGGTTAGCCGTGGGCGAGTCGTCTCTGCAGCTCTGGCTCCGGATCTGAGAGGTTCGGCGCAGTCGGAGAAGAATGGTGATTGCGGACAGCACCGAACTCGGATGCCGACGAAACCACCTCGCCTTGAAAGCTGGCTTGCAGATGATTCTGGAAATGTAGGCCTTGCTCCCTGAGTCGTTGATGGGTGACCGTGGCCTCCTCTGCAAGTTGCTGTAATTCTGTTTCCTGAAGCAGGGTAAGAATGTGAAGAAGAAGATGAGGTGGGGAAGGGGGTGGCCAAGAGAGAAGAAGGGGCAAGATGATTCTAATGGCTATGGGAGGGAAGGTTCAAATTCGAAATTGGCCTTGGAAGGGGTGGGATTTGTGTGGGGAAGTGGGGGAATTGTGTTGGGAGGTGGAAGAGTTGCTTTGGGACAAGGAGGGGAAGTAAATGAAGGGCTATGGGGAAGGGGAGAGCCTTAATGGAGGTGGGTGAGGTAGTGGAGGTGGTTGGGGGTTGGAGTAAGTGAGGGGGGAAGAGGAGAGAGAGGGAGGGTCGAACTCCCCTTGGGGAGAGAGAGAATGAGAGAGAGATTGAGAGATATAGTGAGTAAGAGAGAGAGTTGAGAGATAATAAGAGGTGGTTTTTTTCAATATTCATCAAGAGTGACTACAAGTGGAGAGATGGGGCCTATTTATAGGCAACCACTCTTTTCATGACCAAAATGTCCTTGACAATAGGACAAAAGACCGAGCATATCCTAGACTCAATCCTATGGGCCCATAACTAAGGACATAAGGCCCAGTTTAAGCAAAATAAGGGAAATGTGCTAGAACCACATGACTCAATAAAGGAAAATACATAAGATAGGACTCAATAAAAGGAAAATACATAAATGACACTGGGAAAATGAAGATAACAAGTGGAGACCATGATCAGACCATATCAAGAGTGTGCAGACGACCAAACTAGAGGGAGTGTCGTGAGATGCCCTCATCAGCTACCCTCCCCTACTATGAGTCAGCACTTGGTCAGGGCATCCGCAATGGATTTAAGCAAGGCTACGATCGGGCCATCTCTTATGCGGAGGAACAGTCATCCGAGACAATCAATTTCCCGTCTGGGCAATGCTATGACTCGGATTTGTCATCCTCCAGTTCCTCTAGTTTGGCGTCAGAGGAAGGAGACCAGGGGGACTCTTCGTCCGAGGGGTCGCCAACTCTGGATGCCTCGGGAGGGCGCGCAACCGAGGCAATTCCCACGCCTGTGGGGTTAGTGCCAGGGTCGACCGTCGCCGAGGGTGCCGGGCGCAGACCGTCCGAGCCTTCCACTTCCGAGCCTCAGGATGGGCCAGAGGCCTAATATATCTATTTTTCTTTTTCTCCTTGTATGTTTTTCCTTTTTTGAAGAAAAAACTTCTCTTTTTGTGTAAAGGAAGGTCAAAAACGTAAGGCAGTAGCATTATGATGAAGACTTAACTCTTTTATACCGCCATTGCAGTGGTTTGACCAGCGTATCCGCAGTAGTTAGAAAGTGTCGATACTTTCTGCGTGGATCTCGCATGATGGTTGGGCGGGCGTCTGACAGAGTGTCTTTTCATTTTCTCATGCTTTAAATGCCCGGCCGCTTCGTTTGTCCTGCTAGGATGGGACCGAGGAGTTTGAGGTGACCGTTCATAGGGAGAGGTCCCTTTAGCATGATTTTGAGGGGAGAATCATTTAAGGCAAGTAGCCTCTCTTCACCTATAAAAGGTCTGAAGGGCATCTCTTCCTTTCCATCGCGTAGGGTTTCCTCTGACAGTCTTTCCTCCCTCCTTCTTCATGAAGTGTTGTGCCGTCAGATTTGAAGCATGGAAGACGCTCTAGAAGACGAAGCTGCAGACGATGGAGGGCAGAGAGTAACTTGCAGCTTCGGGTCTGAAGGGGGCTCGACGACCGGCGGGCAGGTTAGAAGGGGGTTTGACGTGCGAAAGCACGTCGCCTTCTTTTATCAGTTCTGGCGGCGCTTGCGGGGAGGGGCGTAACGGTGGACGGATGGGGGCATCAGACACACCTTTCTCTCGTCCCTTCCCGCTTACTCCATCCCGAGGGGAGGAGGAAGCCAATTAAGCTCCCTCCTTTCCGGGCTTTCCCCTGCCTCCTCGTCCAGCTCTGCTGGTTTCTTTTTCTCCCCCCCCCCTTTCACTCTTCGGAGGGTGCCTGCACTCTCCTCCTTCCAAAGAGTTCGCAGGGAGGAGGCCTTCACTTGTATTCCTTTCTCTTCCCCTTCATCTTCCTTGTACAACTTGAAAGGTAGCCTTCTTCTGTCACCTTTGTTTCGAGTTACTCGAGCCAACGGGGTTGACTATCCTTTATCCGAGCTAGTTTCCGCATGAGGCAGAGTCAGTGGCTGGACGCAGGAAGGCTAATCGAGTCAGCCGAGTGATGGGCTTGTACGGCGACGCCAGATGGATTTTTGCTTTTTTGACATGTATTGCATTGGCTTCGGCCTTTCTGATGTATAAGCAAGTTGTTTGAATAAAAGAGGAAGGAAATTTTTGTTTTATTTCATACTGCTTACACGACTGAAGTATTCAGAAGTAGAACTTGCGTAGTGTAGTCGCGTTCCACATCCGAGGGATGGGTTCTCCTTCCATAGTAGATAACCGATATGCTCCTTTCCCGAGCGTCTCGACCACTCGGTAGGGTCCTTCCCAATTAGGGGATAGCTTGCCCGCCGCCTCAAGTGGTCGAGAGGCTTCAGCTTTTCTGAGAACGAGGTCTCCCGGTTGGAAGTGTCTATCTCGGACTTTGGCGTTGTAGTATCGAGTGAGGCGGCGTTGATATTCCGTTGCTCGGATGCTGGCAATATCTCAGACTTCATCTGCTAGGTCGAGGTTTTCGAGCAGTTTCTGATCGTTTGCCTCGAGCTAAAAGCAGATGACTCGGAGGGAGGGATTGCCAATCTCCAACGGGATCACGGCCTCGGTACCGTACACTAGCTGGAAGGGACTCTCACCGGTTGCTGTTCTGGGAGTTGTTCTGTGCGACCAAAGTACGTTCAGCAATTTCTCAAGCCAGCTGCCCTTGGCTTTGTCGAGCCTAGTCTTGATGCCTTTTAAGATAGTCTTATTGGCATTTTCGACCAGCCCGTTAGTCTGAGGGTGGGCGACCGAAGTGAAGTGATTGCGAATATTAAGGTCGGCGCATCTGTCTCAGAAATAACGAGAATCAAATTATCGACCATTATCGCTCACTATCACCTGGGGGATGCCGTAGCGACAGATGATCGATTTCCAGACGAAACTCCACATGATTGTCTCGGTGATCCTAGCTGTAGCTTCGGCCTCAATCCACTTGGTGAAGTAGTCGATGGCGACGATGACGAACTTCTTCTGGGCCTGAGGTGTAGGGAATGGCGCAAGGATGTCGATCCCCCACCGAGCGAAAGGATAAGGCTCGGCCAGGGTGACGAGCTCCGTTGCCGGCTGATGGACCAAGTGGTCAAATCGATGGCATCGGTCACACTGTTGTACATAGGTCGAGCAGTTGCGCTACAGAGTTGGCCACCAGTAACCCTGCCGAAGCAAGATCTTGGCGAGCGACCTTCCTCCTAGATGCGCTCCGTACAGGCCTTCGTGAACCTCTTGAATCACTCGGCTGGCTTCGTCAGGACTGATGCACTTCAGGAGGGGACCAGAGAAAGATCTACGGTATAAAGTGCCGTCCAGAATAACGAATCGCCGAGCTTGGTATTTCAATCTCCGGGCTTCCCGAGGGTCGGGAGGCTCCTGAGAGTCTTGAAGCCACGATAGATAGGGGGTACGCCAGTCGCTTGGGGAGGCCGAGTCGATGGCCATGAGCTTTGAATCAATGCTCGGTCGCTCTAGCTCTTCGAGAAGGACCGATCGAGTACCCTCGGGGTCAAGAGAGGAGGCCAGCCGGGAGAGGGCGTCCGCTCGGGAGTTTTCCTCCCGAGCTATTTGGACCACCTCAAAGCTCTCGAACTATTGTGCCACGGTTTTGACCAGCTGGAGGTATTTGACCACCGGTTCTTCCCGAGCTTCGTAATCGCCGTTGACCTGGCTAGCGACCAGTTGGGAGTCAGTGTGAATTCTGACTCGCTCAGCCCCCAACCGCCGAGCCATGCGGGCTCCTTTGAGATAAGGGCTTCGTACTCGGAGGCGTTGTTGGATGCTTGGAAGTTAAACTTCAAGGCGTATTGCAGCTCTGCTCCTTCGGGGGACTTCAGGAGGATACTGGCGCCGCTCCCAGTCGAGTTGGAGGATCCGTCAATGAACAATTCCCAGGTTGGCCCGGGCGCGGATGGAGATTTTTCTTCGGTCGGGATGGTGCTCTCGGCGATGAAGTCAGCGAGTGCCTGTCCTTTGATAGCCGAGCAAGGCCGGTACGATATATCGTAGGCCTCGAGCATAATGTCCCACCTGACGAGGCGTCCCGAGGCTTCAGGGTGAGTGAGGATCCTCTTCAGTGGTTCACCGGTCAGCACGATAATGGAGTGCCCTTGGAAGTAGGGTCAAAGGCGCTTGGCCGAGGTGACCAACGCTAGTACGAGTTTCTCGGTTGCGGGGTGAAGAGACGTAATCTCGGCTGGACCTGAGCTGGGGGATGATCACCGAATAGTGAACTGCAAGAAAGGGAAACGGATCAGGGGGCCCAAGGATGGTTCCCTGGGGAAAACCCTCCGATGCCTAAGTCAGTAGAGCAATGGTGGAAGCTATGAAGGGAGGAGAAAAAGAGAGGCGCGAGATCCCTCTACACCAAGATGGTGAAGTGATTCCTACTTAGGGAGTTTAGGCGTGTGTTGACCCTTACCTTCCGCTGAAGGGAGTCCCAGGTTTAAATAGTGCGCTGGCTTCATGAGTCCCGTAAGCTAAGGAGTTTCAGGAGGGAGTTACGTCCTCAACGTGGGCTCTTTACGTCCTCATCGTGGGGTCTTTATAGCCATGAGAAGTCATGGGTCCCTTATCCTCTTAAACTCCTGCTCATAATGGGTTTCTCAACGGCAGCGTGGATAAGCAATTGTCGGTCGATCCAAGCATGAAGGGTGCCAACCCTGTCCGGGCGATAGACATAGCTCGGATGAAGGTAGGTCGGAGTGGGCGCTGAGCGCTTGCCTCTATCCCGGTGAAGGGATAACTCGGGCATGGGTCTTCCTCCGTTCTGACCGACGTTCGGGCCTTCCGAGCCTAAGGGCCGCCGAGGAAGGGTTTGACCCCGAGTAATCTTATTGGGCTTTTTATCCTAAGTGGGCCCTGTGGGGCTGTCACTTAGATGAGGTGGGCCTCGTTTGGTTCTGATGGACCTAGTTCGGCTGCTCTTAGATGGGCTACAGAAATCCCCCTCTCCACTTGTCCCCCTCATACTCCCGAGCTTTAGTAAGCTCGGAAGAGTAGCTGTTCAAGGTTTTGGACCAGCGTGGCTCAGGTAGGCGGAGATCTGGCGGTGTTAGTAAGCCACGTGTCGTGGTCACCTGGGCCCATAATAATGATGATCCTGACGGATTTGAACTGAAGGGGCCCCCTTTTCTCAGAGGTCGGAAGGACGCGCCGCCTTCCGCGTGAGAATATAGGCGTTGCGCGCTTATCGTCGCTCCAGACTCCCTCCGTTTTTAGGGTTTGGCTCTCCTTCGTGCTTGCTTTTGGGGCTCTTTGATGCATCGTGAGGACACGACGGAAGAGCAAAGGCTCGCAGCGGCGTTCACGGAGTTGGCGGAGATAACTACGGAGGCGGTCCGACAGCTTCCCCTTCCTCCAGAGTCTTCGGGGTCCCGGGAGCGTCTTTCTTCAAGTTCCTCTCCAGATTTCATGGCGGGCCAGCGTCCGGATGTCGAAGAGTGGGAGGGCGAGCCTGCGGTGAGGGCGGCGGCTCCAAACTGTAGCGAACTGGGGGAGGCAGAGGTGAAACGGCTGGAGAACCAGTTTCGTCTACCCCACAAGTTTTTCTTCGCCGCGGCTGCCCCGCACGAGTCGAGCTTAGATTCTCGTACGGGCCACATGTACACCTTTCTACTATCGTGGAAGGGTGGGTTCCGCCTTCCCTTCGAACCCTTTATTCTCAAACTTCTTAATTTCTTCTAGTTGGCGCCCGTGCAGTTGGTAGCCAACTCCTATCTTCTTCTTTCCGCCTTTCGCATCCTCTGCCGTCAATGCGGAGTTCCTCCTTCCTTGGACCTCTTCCACTATTTTTTTGAGTTGAAGGCGCATCTCTCGGCCGGGAAGGGCTTCTATTTCATCCAGGCGAGGTAGAATTGGAGCTGTATCTCCTTGGCCGCGAAGGATTCTTCGCACAAGGGGTGGAAAACCCAGTTCTTCTGGGTGGGGATCCTCTCGGTGGAGGAGACTTGGAGATGTCAAGTAATCCCCAATTTCCATCCGAATATTCCTCCGAGGTAGGACGAGTTTCCTCCGCATGTGGAAGAGTATGCGACTATTTTGCTGAAGCATCGTCAGTCCACGGAGGAGCTGGTTACTCCGGATAACGTCGAGCGGTGTCTTCTTGTGAGGCTGCAGTCGGCAGGTTTGGTCGCCACGAATCAGTTTCTTCTTCGGATGTTGAGACCATCTCCTTTTCCTGATCATATCTTTCTTCTATGTAGACACCAGGCGGCCGGCTTTGGAGGAGGCCGCAGAGGTGATCGATCTCGGCGGTGACTCGGCTGCCAATGAGTCGACTGCTCCCACGGGTCGCTCCCGAGCCAGAGACAAGGGCAAGGGGGCGGCTCAGGGTGAATCTTCTGGGCTGCGGGGGTCCAAGCGCATGGATCCCGTGGAGGGCATGATCCGGGCCGCCGTGAAGGCCAGGAAGCGGGCCAAGAAGGCCGGGGCCATTCTCGCAGCCGAAGGTGACCTTGCCGCGGCTCACCCCTCCGCCGAGCATGATGGGGCCGACCCTAATCGGCGAGCTCTCCCACCCGCTGAGCAAGAGGGGGCCGAGGAGGATGGGGCTACTCCTGCGGTCGGTGACGATGCTGGCTCAGCTCCCTCTTCGACCGGAGCCTAGGGGGTCGAGGTTGCTTCTACAGTTGGCAGCGGTGCTGGCCCGGCTCTCCCCTCGGTAGGAGCTGAGGGGGCCGTAGACAAGGTAGGTGACGCTCGGACCACGGCCGGGATTGGGGCGTTGACTGAGGCGGGCGACGCTCCAGGTGGTGGTGCAGGTGCCGAACCGGTCCAGGCTGGAGGGTCGCGAGAAAAGGTGACGCAGCTCCGACCGACCGAGGCACGAGGGGCGAACGAAGTTGCGGCTCGATCTGGGTCGTCCGGCGGGACGCCGACCGAAGAGAGGGTCTCTATTCCGGCGGCCTTGGAGAGGCTCAACATCCAGGGCCCTCTCTATCAAATATGTCGCGGTATAGCCGCGAGGGTGAAGGGGGGAGACAGGCAGCACTCCCCGTCCATGGCCCTCGAGACGGTAATGGAGGGCGGCTTGGTCCTAGCCCAGATGGGGGCCACTATGGCAGAAGCTTACGCTCGGTTGGAGTCAGAGCGGGCGAACCTGGCCTGGACCCTTGGTGGGTCTGACAGGAAGATGGCTCGGCTCGCCGAGGAGCGTGATGGGCTTTGGCGTGAGCTTTCCTCAGTTAGGGAGCTGGCACGGGCGAGCCAGGTGGAGGCTCGGGCATTGACCGAGCAACTAGCTAAGGCCCGTGAATCGCTCGAGAGGAAGAGCAGGCTTCTTGAAGACGAGCGTGTTGCTCGCACCGAGCTAGATGGCCGGTGGGAGGCCGAGCGTGCCGAGCTGGTGGACCGAGCGGTGGAAGCCGAACGCCTTCGGTGGGAGGCTGAGGCTGATCGGGCCGAGGCCGAGAAGCAGGAGGTGGAGGCCGAGAAGCAGACGGCTGAGGCCGGACGGAGGTTAGCCGAGGTGGAGCGCGAGAAGGCCGAGCTCGCTGGTAGGGTGGGATCGGTCGGGGCGGAGGCGCTCGAGCAGTACAAATGCTCGGAGGCCTACCGGGTCGACCTTAAGGAGGCTGCCCTCCCCTACTACGAGTCGGGACTTCACCGAGGCATCCGCAAGGGGTTCAAACAAGGCTACGATCGGGCCGTCTCTTTTGCCGAGGAGCAGGCATCCGAGACAATCGATTTCCCGTTCGGGCAATGCTATGACTCGGACTTGTCATCCTCCGGCTCCTCTGTGCCGGAGGAAGAAGATTAGGGGGGCTCTTCGTTCGAGGGGTTGCCAACTCCGGATGCCTTGGGAGGGCGCGCAACCGAGGTAGTTCCCACGCCGCTGGGGTCAGTGCTAGGGTCGGCCGTCACCGAGGGTGCCGGGGGCAGACCATCTGAGCCTTCCACTTCCGAGCTTCAGGGTGGGCCAGAGGCCTAATGTATCCGCTTTGCTGTCTCTTTTTATGTCTTTTCCTTTTTCGAAGGAAAACTTTCCTTGTTGTATAGGGAAAAAAGTAAGGCAGTAGCATTATAATGAAGACTTAACTGTTTCGTATCGCCGTTGCCGTATTTTGTTCAGCGTATCTGCAGTGGTTGGAAAGTGCCGATACTTTATGCGTGGATTTCGCCTGATGGTTGGGCGAGCGTCTGATAGGGTGTCCTTCCGTTTTCTCATGCTTTGAATGCTTGGCCACTTCGTGTGTCCCGCTGGGGCGAAAACGAGAAGTTTGAGGTGACCGTTCGTAGGGAGAGGTCCCCTTGGCATGTTTTCGAGGGGAGAATCATTTAAGGCAAATAGCCTCCCTTCGCCTATAAAAGGTTTGAAGGGCGTCCCTTCCTCTCCACCACTTAGGGTTTTCCCCGACACTCTTTCCTCATTCTTTCTTCACGTAGCGTTGTGCCGCTATATTTGAAGCATAGAAGACGCTCTGGAAGATGATGCTGTCGACGACGGAGGGCAGAGAGTCCTTGCTGCTTCGGGTTTGAAGGAGGTTCGACGGCCAGTGGACAGGTTTCAAGAAGGTTCGACGTGCGGAGGCACGTCGTCTTCTTTTTATTAGTTCCGGGGGGCGGCGAGATGGCGGACGGATGGGGGCATCAGGCATCCCTACCGCCCGTCCCTTCCTGCTCGCTCCATGGAGGGGAGGAGGAAGCCAATTCAGCTCCCTCCTTTTCGGGCTTTCCCCTGCCTCCTTGTCCAGCTCTGCTGGTTTCTTTTTCCCTCTCGCAGCCTCTTTCTCCCTCTTCTGCTCTTCTCATCATTTCTTTCACTCTTTGGAGGATGCATGTACTCTCTTCCTTCCAAAGAGTTGGTAGATTGGTGGGGAGGATGCCTTCATATGCGTTCCCTCTCCCCTTCCTCTTCCAAGTTCAACTTGGAAGGTAGTCTTCTCCTTCCTAATCCCTTTGTCACCTTTGTCCCGAGCTACCCGAGCCAACGGGGTCGACTACCCTTTATCCGAGCCAATTTCAGCACAAGGCAGAGTCAGTGGCTGGACGCTGGAAGGTCAACCGAGTCAGCTGAGTGATGGGATCATACGGCGGCGCCAGATGGATTTTTTTCTTTTTTGACATGTACTTCCTTGGCTTCGGTCTTTCTGATGTACAAGCGAGTTGTTTGAATAAAGGAAAGGAGGCTTTTGTTTTATTTCATGTTGTTTACACAATGCTCGGTATTCAGAAGTAGAACTTGCGTAGTGTAGTTGATGCGGGACGGATGACCGACTCGGGCTAAGACGTACGATCGACTCGATGTGCGGCCAACACTAGCACACTAAGGCAAGCCGGGCGGCTGACCACCGTGGTATTCTCCAGGTGGAGACGTCTCTCAACAACGACTCTCTTGAGCCCGACGATCGTCCCTTGCGAGGAAAACGTGGGGATCACGGCGATTAAGAAACCACAGTCGCCTAGGGTGCTAATTCGTGCTCGGTGCTCGATTGGAGCCACGGAACGGGCGCTCACAACTCACAATCGCGGTGAATTTTAAACTAGCTATCGGCCCTATTCTCACAAACGCAGCAATATAGAAAGCATACTAAACAGAAAATGTAAGGATCGGAACGAGCACGTACCTCCACAACTAGGCATGGGGAAGAATTCCCGGCCGATTTCCGAACAACCCCGATATACAAATGAATTGCCTTTACAACTTTCAGAACTTAATGCCCACTCCAAGCGGGGAGGTATCAGGCTACAATGACTGATTTTGGGGTTGCTGGAACCCGGGTTGACGGGCCACACTCGCAGGAGGCGAGGAACGCGTGCCGGAGCCGCTCGGGTACGTCGACAGAAAGCCGACCCGGTTCTGCCCGCGCTGGTCACCCTGCGCAGCAAGCTTGCGGAGGCTGGTACGGCTGGATCCGATGCTCGATCGGAGCGCCGTTTGTTGGAGAATGTCGGTGACTGGATGTAGTATCTTCACTCCGAAGATCGTGAATAGATGCCTTCAGATCTGAGCGCAGTGATGAATCTTCTGAGGTTCTGATTTTGTGCTCACAGAACTGCACAGAAACACGGTAAAATATTGAGAAAATGGTTGCCGATGTCGGATCGGGGCGTTCCTTGTGGGAGATGGTAGGCGACGTCCAGTGGAAGAAATACTCTGAAGATTCCTCACACGGATCTTGGCCGGATGAAGCGGGGTAGGCTCTGAAAGTTGATTCTAGTTCTCAGCCAGGCCTGCTCAGACCAGCCCGCGCGATCCCACGAGAACTGCCGTCACGATCAGCACCGGTCACGGATCGAGGCGAAACTAGCGGCAACACGAAGAGGACTTGAACTACTACGATTGCTCTTCAGGAACCAACTTCAGATGGCATCGGGGTTGGGCTGAAGAATTCAATACACAGTCATCTTCAGATCTGGGCAGTAATCTGGGGCAGATCTGCGCGTCTCCATGAGAAAAATCGCCACCGTTGCTCACAAACTCTGATCGACGCGAAACCAAAGCTGAAAGTTTTCTAACTTGTAGAGGTATCACAGATAAATTTTATGGAAGAAGAAGATGAGAAGAGAAGAGGGATATGAGGTCGAGTCACACGACCTAGAACTGTCCCGTCACAGGACTGCAACCAGGGAATCACTCCCAAGAGAATCACTCTCTACTGCACTTATCTCTTAACAAAACTTCATTCTATTAAGCATAAACACTATACATGCCCTTATATAGGGAAATGGAAGGGGTAGGGGGGAGGGGACTTGCGCAAGATGCAAGTAGGGGGAGGGGTGCGCATGGATTAAGACCCTTGGTGAAAGGGAAAGGGGGACAAGGGGACATGGTAGCTCACCTACCTTTGAATTTCAAGGTAAAGATGGTAGGTGGCAGCAATGTGGAACTTGACCAGCAGCCATTTGAATGCTCCATGTGGTAATTGAAGAAGAAAATCAAACTAGTTAGCCTAATACCAACAAAAAAGAGGGCGCCCCCTTCATTGGGCCTTGAATGGGCCACTTTGGTTCATGGCTTAACCAAGCCCATTCCAACATAGATGGATTAAGGCCATTCCACCCTTGAAGGGCCATGAATGAAGAGAGCCCACTCTAGATTATCCAATCTAGATAGCCCATGTGGAAGGAAGCCCATATGGCTTATGGATCCATTAGAAATGGACCAAGGCCATTCCTTCTTATGGAATGCTTTAAGGGCTTTAACAAATTGGCCCATTAGGAGCCTTACAACCAGCCCTTTAGCAAATTACACATACAATAACCATTACAAGCCCAATTCAATGCCAAAAAAGGTCCAAATTCAAGCCAAATTATCCCCATTTTGAAGATAAGCCGATGTAGTCCACTTGGCGCTCCGCGTATGGCACCGTCAGTTCGCCGACGTGTCACGTGATCGCCCTGGTGTCCGCACCAATTCTCCCTAGGTGGGAGGAACTCGACCCCGTCGAGTAAGGGTCCCGAAGCTTGCGCTCTCCGCATGTGATCAAGGTGTTGGTCATCGTGGGGCATCCTCGCCAACGCACTAGGACGTGTGGGTATGCGCCGTTCCTTGTGGTGATCACCTGCTCATCCAGTATACAATCTATATGCATGCGTTGAGGCTGGAAGAGGTGGACTCTCGGGTGAGGGTCACTCCAAATAGAAAGATAAAGCTCGAAACTCACTAGGGATCACCGCGGGTTCCAATAGGCTACCAGAGAAAACATGGAACGTCGAATTGACACCATTGTCGTTCGGTAGTTCAATATCGTACGCTTTCGGACCCACTTGTTTCTTAACCTGGAAAGGGTGGGGATCGTGGACTTAGAGTGACTTTTGATTTCTGGGCGGAAACCTGTCAGGTATGACCCTGATCTAGATGTACTCTCCCTTTGAATCCACGGATATGTAGCATGCATTGGCTACCTCCTTATGCGTGCTTTGACTGGCCTTTTATTGACACGACTTAATGCAAACCATATGCATGAAAGAGAACAACGAGGGAGACAAATAAACACACACATGACCTTAGACAAACCTATGGCTAGTCCGACCTACGCATGGACGATGGCGGACCAGGACACCCAAATGTGTGCCATGCATACACTAGATGCAACCAAAGGTAGGTATGATGATGTACTCCTAGACACCATGCATGCAAGGACTTCCTATCAGATGTGGGTGTGGGTGGGCTAAGAGGTTCATCACCACTACATGTAGGTAAGGCATGCCATGCTTCCCAATAATCGGACCTATTGCTATGTGGAGTTTGATTGGCCCGAGTGGGAAGAGAGTGGTAGGGGACTTCTTTGACAAAGTAGAGGGGAAGTGGTGGAGCACGAGGCCCACTAGAGAAGGGGTCGAATGGGTCAAAGAATGTGTGACCCCCCTGTTCATCCATTACATAGTCCCATGTTTGAAATTCATGAAGGTGATGGTCACCTCCATCTATCGTGGTAGATAGGACAGTGTATAGAAGATAGGGCTCCTCCCTCAGGATAAAAGGAATGACGTCGGGCTCAGCCGGTAACGGGAGGAGTAGAAGAACCTCCGTGGTAACATGACCCACGGTGTACACGGAGGTGATGGACCCTAAAGCGGGATGAGTGAAACTACGACCTGTGGGTCGGTCGAAGCCTGGAGCCAACAAGTGCGTAAATATCAATTGCCGGTCTAACCCTTTAAGAAGGTCATCCAATGTATCTACATAGTGACTAGACCGGAAAGTGGTGTGAAATGAATTGATTGGCACCAGAGGTTGGATAGGGTCCATAGATGGGAAGGGAAGTGGGACCAAGCCATCCTTGAGCCAACTAAGTAGTGGCTCGGCTATGTAAAGTGTACCCGTTAGAAATACGGGTGGCTCGGGCTTTGGTGGCTCCAAATGAGAGGGCTCCGAAATAAGATCAGAAGGTGAGTGTGATGGGGCTCTCATGGGTGGGGAAGGAGGATCCACTATGATCGGGAGAGGGCTTGGGGACTCCGTTGATGGGGCCAGGTTAAGACTACCGGCGATGACCTCCTTAGGCTCGGGTAGGAGTACATCACTAGGAGTACGTGTCCTATCCACCCCATCCAACCGGTCCAAAATCATTTGCATAAGTTTGGCAACGGAGTGGGTTGGAATAGGGATATCATGATGGACTCGCCCGTAGTCAACCGTCCTAGGATTGGGTCTTGGCTCATCTACGTGGGGGACTCTTTGCCTCCGACTAGAACCCACTTGGTTGGAAGTGATTGGGTGGGGCCGGTTGGAGGTGACCGGTTGGGGCACGTAGACCTTCCTAAGCTCTCTCTTCATGTCCCACCATGACTTGATGGGCCATTGCCCCCTAACCTCTCTCATTCTTTCGATGTAGTCCCACTTTTCGGCAGCCTCATGAAGAAGCTGCTCTTTGGCGAAAGAGAATTGCATTGCCTCGGACATAGTATAACAATCAAAGTATGTGTCCATGGTGGCCTCCCACTTGAGGTAGTTGCCCGGGTCATTGGAGCCAAAAAAATCTGAGGCTTCGAGCCTACAGAAGCGGAGAGGATGGTTACCAAGCCCATGGGTGGGCCAATGGTCATATCGCCTGGGCGACCGAGAATCCATGGGAAGTTGGAGAACTACATGTTAGACATGCCGACACTTGGACAAGACACTAGACACGACCCCAAAATACTAATGCAAAGTTGGCATGAGACTTGAATACACACTTAGACATGACTATGTTGGAATGCACTAACTAGGAACCTAGACTTAACCCACTATTCGGTACGCGGCGGAGCTAAGCGATCCGAAGATCACTCGCGCAAGTGTGCGGCCTTCCCGATAGGCGTAGCCTAACGTTCGTGTTGCACCTTTTGATATACCCAGTAGAGGAATGCAAATGCAACCTTGGACTTAAATGACCCTAGACTTGAACGACGCTCTGATACCAATTTGATGCGGGACGGATGACCGACTCGGGCTAAGACATACGACCGACTCGATGTGCGGCCAGCACTAGCACACTAAGACAAGCCGGGCGACTGACCACGGTGGTATTCTCCAGGTGGAGACGTCTCTCAACAGCGACTCTCTTAAGCCCGATGATCGTCCCTTGCGAGGGAAACGTGGGGATCACGACGATTAAGAAACCACCGTCGCCTAGGGTGCTAATTCGCGCTCGGTGCTCGATTGGAGCCACGGAACGGGCGCTCGCAACTCACAATCGCGGTGAATTTGAAACTAGCTATCGACCATATTCTCACAAACGCAACAATATAGAAAGCATACTAAACAGCAAATGTAAGGATCGGAACTAGCACGTACCTCCACGACTAGGCGTGGGGAAGAATTCCCGGCCGATTTCTGAACAACCCCGATATACAAATGAATTGCCTTTACAACTTTCAGAACTGAATGCCCACTCCACGCAGGGAGGTATCGGGCTACAATGACTGATTTTGGGGTTGCTGGAACCCGGGTTGACGGGCCACACTCGCAGGAGGCGAGGAACACGTGCCGGAGCTGCTCGGGTACGCCGACGGAAAGCCGACCCGGTTCTGCCCGCGCTGGTCACCCTGCGCAGCAAGCTTACGGAGGCTGGTACGGCTGGATCCGATGCCCGATCGAAGCGCCGTTTGTTGGAGAATGTCGACGACTGGATGTAGTATCTTCACTCCGAAGATCGTGAATAGATGCCTTCAGATCTGGGCGCATTGACGAATCATCTGAGGTTCTAGTTTTGTGCTCACAGAACTGCACAGAAACACGGTAAAATGTTGGAAAAATGGTTGCCGATGTCGGATCGGGACGTTCCTTGTGGGAGATGGTAGGCGACGTCCAGTGGAAGAAATACTCTGAAGATCCCTCACATGGATCTTGGCCGGATGAAGCGGGGCAGGCTCTAAAAGTTGATTCTAGTTCTCAGCCGGGACTGCTCAGACCAGCCCGCGCGATCTCACGAGAACTGCCGTCACAATCAGCACCGGTCATGGATCGAGGCGAAACCAGCGGCAACACGAAGAGGACTTGAACTACTACGATTGCTCTTCAGGAACCAACTTCAGATGGCATCAGGGTTGAGCTAAAGAATTTAATACACAGTCATCTTCAGATCTGGGCAGCAATCTGGGGCAGATCTGCGCGCCTCCACGAGAAAAATCACCACCATTGCTCATGAACTCTGATCGACGCGAAACCAAAGCTGAAAGTTTGCTAACTTACAGAGGTATCACGGATAAATTTTGTGGAAGAAGAAGATGAGAAGAGAAGAGGGATATGAGGTCGAGTCACACGACCTAGAATTGTCCCGTCACAGGACTGCAACCAGGGAATCACTCCCAAGAGAATCACTCTCTACTGCACTTATCTCTTAACAAAACTTCATTCTATTAAGCATAAACACTATACATGCCCTTATATAGGAAAATAGAAGGGGTAGGGGGGAGGGGACTTGCGCAAGATGCAAGTAGGGGGAGGGGTGCGCATGGATTAAGACCCTTGGTGAAAGGGAAAGGGGGACAAGGGGACATGGTAGCTCACCTACCTTTGAATTTCAAGGTAAAGATGGTAGGTGGCAGCCATGTAGAACTTGACCAGCAGCCATTTGAATGCTCCATGTGGTAATTGAAGAAGAAAATCAAACTAGCTAGCCTAATACCAACAAAAAAGAGGGCGCCCCCTTCATTGGGCCTTGAATGGGCCACTTTGGTCCATGGCTTAACCAAGCCCATTCCAACCTAGATGGATTAAGGCCATTCCACCCTTGAAGGCCCATGAATGAAGAGAGCTCACTCTAGATTATCCAATCTAGATAGCCCATGTGGAAGGAAGCCCATATGGCTTATGGATCCATTAGAAATGGACCAAGGCCATTCCTTCTTATGGAATGCTTTAAGGGCTTTAACAAATTGGCCCATTACGAGCCTTACAACCAGCCCTTTAGCAAATTACACATACAATAACCATTACAAGCCCAATTCAATGCCAAAAAAGGTCCAAATTCAAGCCAAAGTATCCCCATTTTGAAGATAAGCCGATGTAGTCCACTTGGCGCTCCGCGTATGGCACCGTCGGTTCGCCGACGTGTCACGTGATCGCCCTGGTGTCTGCACCAGTAGTCGTGTTCCAGGTCCGAGGGATGGGCTCTCCTTCCATCATGGATAGTCGATATGCTCCTTTCCCGAGCGTCTCGACCACTCGGTAGGGGGATTCCCAATTAGGGGATAGCTTGCCCGTCGCCTCAAGTGGTCGAGAGGCTTCGGCTTTCCTGAGCACGAAATCTCCCAGTTGAAAGTGTCTATCTCGGACTTTGGCGTTGTAGTATCGAGTGAGGTGGCGTTGATATTCCGTTGCTCATATGCCGGCAATCTCTCGGAGTTCATCTGTTAGGTCGAGGTTTTCGAGCAATTTCTGGTTGTTTGCCTCGTGCGAGAAATAGATGACTCGGAGGGAGGGATTAGCAATTTCTAATGGGATAACGGCCTCGGCGCCGTACACCAACTGAAAGGGGCTTTCACCGGTTGCCGTTCTGGGAGTCGTTTTGTGTGACCAAAGTACGTTCAACAATTCCTCAAGCCAACTGCCCTTGGCTTTGCCGAGCCTGGTCTTGATGCCTTTTAAGATAGTCTTGTTGGCATTTTCGACCAGTCCGTTAGCCTGGGGGTGGGCGACCGAGGTGAAGTGATTGCGAATGTTTAGGTCAGCGCATCTGCCTCGGAAATAACAAGAATCAAATTACCGACCATTATCGCTCACTATCACCCGGGGAATACCGTATCGACAGATGATCGACTTCCAGACGAAACTCCAGACGACTGTCTCGGTGATCCTTGCTGTGGCTTCGGCCTCGATCCATTTGGTGAAGTAGTCGATGGCGACGATGACGAACTTCTTCTGGGCCTGAGCTGTAGGGAACGGCCCGAGGATGTCGATTCCCCAGCGAGCGAAAGGATATGGCTCGGCTAGGGTAACGAGCTCCGTTGCCAGCTGATGGACCAAGTGGTCAAATCACTGGCATCGGTCGCAGTGCTGTACGTAGGTCGAGCAGTCGCGTTGCCGAGTGGGCCACCAGTAACCCTGCCGAAGCAAGATCATGGCGAGCAACCTTCCTCCTAGATGCGCTCCGCACAGGCCTTCGTGAACCTCTTGAATCGCTCGGCTGACTTCGTCAGGACTGATGCACTTCAGGAGGGGACCGGAGAAAGATCTGTAGTATAAAGTGCCGTCCAGAATGACGAATCATCGAGCTTGGTATTTCAATCTCTGGGCTTCCCGAGGGATGGGAGGCTCTTGAGAGTCTAGAAGCCACGACAGATAGGGGGTACGCCAGTCGCTTGGGGAGACCGAGTCGACGGCCATGAGCTCCGAATCAATGCTCGGTCGCTCTAGCTCTTCGAGAAGGACCGATCGAGTACCCTTAGGGTCAAGAGAGGAGGCCAGCCGGGAGAGGGCGTCCGCTCGGGAGTTTTCCTCCTGAGCTATTCAGACTACCTCAAAGCTCTTGAACTGTTGTGCCACGGTTTTGACCAGCTGGAGGTATTTGACCATCGGTGCTTCTCGAGCTTCATAATCACCATTGACCTGGCTAGCGACTAGTTGGGAGTCAGTGTGAATTCTGACTTGCTCGGCCCCCAGCCACCAGGCCATGCGGGCTCCGACACTACAAGAAAAAGTGGCAATAGCGACCGAATTAGAGACCGAATAAATCGGTCGCTAGTCGGTCCCAAATAGCGACCATATAGCGACCGATATAATCGGTCGCACGTCTGAGACCCATTTTGCGACCGAATTTATTTCGGTCTCTAATCGGTCGCTGATCTTGCGACCGAATTTATTTAGGTCACGAAGCGGTCGCGGATCACTCATCTCGCCCCCCCCCCCCCCCCCCCCCCCCCCGCCACCAGCTCCCCCCCCTCCCCCCCGCGTCCCCCCCTCCCCCCTTTGGCCCCCTCCCGCCCGAGCCCCCCTCCGCCCGAGCCCCCCCTCCCCCTGCGGCCCCCTCCCGCCCGAGCCCCTCTCCGCCCTAGCCCCCCCTCCCCCTGAGGCCCCCTCCCCTCCCGCCCGATCCCCCCTCTGCCCGAGCCCCCCCCTCCCCCTGCGGCCCCCTCCCGCCCGAGCCCCTCTCCGCCCTAGCCCCCCCTCCCCCTGCGGCCCCCTCCCGTCCGAGCCCCTCTTCGCCCTAGCCCCCCCTCCCCCTGCTGCCCCCTCCCGCCCGAGCCCCTCTCCGCCCGAGCCCCCCCTCCCCCTGCGGCCCCCTCCCGCCGGAGCCCCCCTTCGCCCGAGCCCCCCCTCCCCTTGCGGCCCCTCTCCCTCCCGAGCCCCTCTCCGCCCGAGCCCCCCCTCCCCCTGCGGCGCCCTCCCGTCCGAGCCCCTCTCCGCCCTAGCCCCCCCTCCCCCTGCTGCCCCCTCCCGCCCGAGCCCCTCTCCGCCCGAGCCCCCCCTCCCTCTGCGGCCCCCCCATCTCCCCCCCGCGACCAGCTCCCATCGACGGTGGACGGACGACTGCGAGCGGCGGTGGACGGATGACCGGCGTGGCGAGCGGCGGTGGACGGACGACTGCGAGCGGCGGCGGGGACCGGCCATCGGAGGTAAGTGAGGCGGACCCCCGCCGGAGCCCCCCTCCGCCCGAGCCCCCCCTCCCCCTGTGGCCCCCTCCCGCCCGAGCCCCTCTCCGCCCGAGCCCCCCCTCCCCCTGCGGCCCCCTCCCGCCGGAGCCCCCCTCCGCCCGAGCCCCCCCTCCCCTTGCGGCCCCTCTCCCGCCCGAGCCCCTCTCCGCCCGAGCCCCCCCTCCCCCTGCGGCCCCCTCCCGCCCGAGCCCCCCTCCCCCTTCGGCGCTGCTCTCCCCTCCCCATCTGGTTTCCCCCTCCGGCGCGGCTCTCCCCTCCCCATCCGGTCCCCCCTCCGGCTCCGGTCCCCCCTCCGCAGGGCGCCCCCCTCCGGCTCCGCCCCCCCCTCCGCAGGGCCACCCCTCCGGCTCCGGTTCCCCCTCCGCAGGGCCCCCCCTCCGGCTCCGGGCCCCCCTCCGGCTCCGGTCCCCCCTCCGCAGGGCCCCCCTCCGGCTCCGGTCCCCCCTCCGGCTCCGGTCCCCCCACCGGCTCCGGTTCCCCCTCCGCAGGGCCCCCCCTCCGGCTCCGGTCCCCCCCTCCGGCTCCAGTCCCCCCCTCCGGCTCCGGTATTAAATTTTAATATCCTGCTATATTTGATTTCTGCTCTTATGAATGTGTTGGATGTTAAAATAAAATTCATGCTTGGAGTGGTCTCTGATCTCAAACTAGCCCACCCACCTCCTGTTGCTACAGTACCATTAGGAACTGGGAACAATCTTCCTTTTGCATTTGGCTGGGTAGGTTACATTTCCACATGTATAATGTACATGTACAATTTGACTTGTTCATGCATGTGCATGTGGTTTGGGGCTCAGGGGATGCTGATCATGTACTTGCTTTCACAATTAGACAAGCTAGTCACATTGGGGTTCCTTAATTTCCATTTGTGTACATGCTCCCAATTTTAACCATTTTTGAGCCTTCTTCTGAGCCTTAATTGGCTACATTATGTTGATACTTAACAGTGGTGAGCAATGCATTATGCATTCTGAGGACCCCGAGTGGGTCGATAGAACAAGTTACTTCCTTTTCCTTGCTTTTCAGATGATGTATTCAATTTTAGAATTCATCACGTTATCCAACAAATGGATGCACATGAGATTAGATGCCTTTATTTTTCTTTTCCAAGTCCTAAGGTGAAAGCAACTGCTGTTGTAGGGAAAGAAGAATCCTGGTAATGGATGTATATGTATTTGGAGCTGATAATCAGTGGTGTACCCAAAATAAATAAACTAATATAATAGGTATTAATATGATGTTTAAATTTTATTTTATGTATACTTGATCATTAGATTAAATTAATGGATGATATTAAAGGATAAAATAGTAATTTAAGTATTATTCAATTATCTGATATTTATATGATACCTATAATACTGTAGCTTTTCGATAGAACTATAGGGTCTTATAAGACAGTTTAAGATGGTAGTTTCCTTGTTGACTTGGATTTGGATGCACCCGCACCCCATATCTGCACCAAAATCAGACCTGTTCATCCTTAGCCTGGATCTAAAGATTCAATTATGTTCAAAAGCATCTGGCAGCATGATTTCTTCATGTGTTTGTGGGAGTGGATCATAGATTCGTATGCATGCACTCAGTCAGAATCTTTTTTCCTTTTTCCCTTGTCCGTAGTCCAAATGGAATGATATGCAAGATATATATCTGACTATCACAACCTTATGATGTAGAGAGTTTGCTGCTGATTTTATTTTTTCTTTATGAAATGTAATTCAGTTGGCATATAATCATGAGGATGAGAATTCCTAAAGAAGGCTCTTGTGATCCTGTGGCGCTTCTAATCAGATTTCTAAAACAGAATGATGCACCTAACCTTATTTAGATGCTGGGCGGTTTGATCACGTATCTTGCAATATATCCATGCTCTGTCTAATCAGAATACTGTGTCTGAAGACCACTGTTCCGTTGTTTATTTTTTCTTTTTTGTTATTTAGACTTGTAGCATTTCTAAAATAGTAATTATATATGAAGCTAGAGATAGTTGGGTGTTACTTGCAGCATTTCCAGCACATTCATAAGAGCATGAATTTTATTTTAACATGTTACTGCTATGTTTTTAGAATGTGTTATTATCTTGTCAATATTTAATTAGTTGGGTGTTGTATGTGAGCTGAGATGCGTGGGTGCAACGTAACATTGCACGCATCTTAGGAGAGCGTGTTAAACCCGTGTCAATCAATCTACCCGTTCAAGACTTTGGGATTGATGTGCACGTTCTCATTTTGAATGATGAGAATGTGTATATCTAACTCAAAGTCTTGAATTGTCCCGTTTGGACAGTCTGTGAATGTTTGATCGCACTTAGGTGGTTAATTACTATATGTGTTTGTGTTGTTTGTTAAAAATTTTGGCTGGATGCGTCTTCTCACTCCTCTCTGATATACCTTTATTGATTTTGATTAATTTCTTAACCACTTATTAGTAAGTGTTTAAGAAAATTTCTTAATCAATAAATATTTTGTGGTATATCGGAGAGGTGTGGGGAGATGCTGCCGAAATTTTTAGCAAATAACACAACACATATAGTAATTAATCGTGTGATCAAACCTTCACAGATGGGTTAAAAAGTGAAAATCTAAATGATATTTCCGTCCTATTTAAAATGGCAGAGATGGACGATGTGAGGAAAGGGTTGGACTTTTTATTTTGTTAAACATGTTAAAGTTTTGTGTGTTTACATTTCATTCGCATAGGGAAAATGTCTGAAGATCGTTCATGGATGTACCGTAGAGTAGTTGATCAGGTGGTGTCTATGGAATTTAAAAATGGAGTTGAGAGATTCATTCAGTTTGCTTTGAGAAATCCTATTGAAGCTGTAGATTGTGAGGGTCGTATCCGATGTCCTTGTGTAGTCTGTAAGAATTTGAAGTGGCTGACAACATGGGATGTACAACGTCATTTATACAGAAAGGGGTTTGTTAAAGATTATACAAACTGGATATGTCATGGTGAAACATTGTGGTCCTACGAGCCTGCCAATAGAGGAAGTGGAAGTTCATATGTTGATATGGTCATAGATGCTGCTGGTCCAGAACTGGAACTTATTGATAGAAATGGTAAAACAGTTAAACCGAAAGCAATTTACGCCCTTGGAGCTGCACAGATTAAAGAAGTATGCTTTTGGCTAAAACAATTGAGATTTCCAGATGGTTATGTGTCTAACATTGCTCGTTGCGTGAATACAAATGAGGGGAAAATATATGGAATGAAAAGTCATGACTGTCATGTGTTCATGCAGAGGTTGTTACCTATTGTATTTCGTGATATGATGCCGAAGCCGATATGGGGAGCAGTGACTGAGTTAAGTCAGTTTTTCAAAATTTTATGTGCATCAGAGCTCAGGTATGAAGATGTGGAAACTATTGAACAGAATGTGATCACGACAGTTTGTAGATTGGAAAAGATATTTCCACCCTCATTCTTTGATTCAATGGAGCACCTGCTTATACACTTACCATATGAGGCTAAAGTAGGAGGGCCAGTACAATTTAGATGGATGTATCCATTTGAGAGGTAATATATATATATTTTCTCCTCATAATTCAATTAGATGCTGATGTGTTTTTCATTATCTTATGAACATTCTGGTAGGTGCATGCATGAATTGAAAATGAAAGTTCGCAACAAGGCAAAAGTAGAGGGTTCCATTGCGGAGGCGTACATTATGGAAGAAATATCAAATTTCTGTTCAATGTACTTTGAACCTGAGGTACAAACTCGTCGTACTCGGCCACCACGTAATGATGATGGGGGAGACTCCGTTCACTCTGAGCGGCTGTCTATATTTAAGTATCCTGGACGTGCGTATGGACGTTCTTCGAGTCGGATGCTAAATGATAGAGAATTGCACTGTGCAGAAATGTACATCCTTTTAAATTGTATGGAGGTTGAACCTTATGTTGCGTAAGTTCTCTGCTCACATTACATTGTGTCTATAACTTATTATTTTTCATTCCATCTATAATGCTCCAATGGTCGTAATACAGACAATTTGACTCAGAATTAATCCAAAGATGTCCATATCTCACTGACATGGAGGTTGAAAAAGAACGAGAAAAATCATTTGCTTCTTGGCTGAAATATCGTGTAAGTATTATTACTACTCTTTCTCCTTGTTAGGCCAATGACAAATTCTGACTAGTGTGCTCTCCATATGTAGGTTGAAAATGGTTTTATTACTGATCAAAGAATTCGAGAGAGTAGTTATGGCCCATCGAAAGTTGCACGTACATATCCAGCATTTATTGTGAATGGGTATAGATTTCACACTAGACAATATGGGCAGAATAAGTCAACAATGAACAGCGGGGTATGTGTGAAAGGAAGTACATATAATGAAAACGAACGTGATTATTATGGTATTATTGAGGAGATCTTAGAATTGCAATATCTCGGAGATGACAACCATATATTTCTGTTCAAGTGACATTGGTTTGATCCCAATTCTGTTCGAAATGACACAACATATGGGATTGTCGATATCAGACATAAGTCTAAATTGAATACTTATGATCCATTCATTTTGGCCGCACAAGCCCAGCAGGTCTATTATACAAAGTATCCATCGTCTAGAAATAAAGAAAGAAATGATTGGTGGGCAGTTTGTAAGGTTAAGACAAGGCTTTTCCCGGATTATGAGTTGGATTTGACTGAAACAGTAGAGTTGGATGTGAATGCCGAATTCTTTCAATCAGACTTGGGTGATGATGTAGAGTTGCCTGCTTCTAGTGATGAATCTGTGGAGGTACTGTCTTTATCTAAAGAGAATGAAGTGGAAGAAGTCGATCCAGAACAACCTGAAATACAGTTGGGGGACTCCGAAGAGGAGGAATATATTAGTGATCAAAATGAATCTGATAATGAAGATGTGAATGTTGAATTTGATATATCTCCAACATCTGAAGATGAAATGGAGAATGTTTGATTAATGGTATACAATTTTACCTAAAATTTTAATACTCTGTAACTTTCTTTCTTTCACTATTTGATGAATATGCATGTATTTTATTACCAGTTGAAGATATGGTTCGAGGACGGCGTGAGACTTCTTCAGGTGGGAGGGGAGAGGGTAGCGGGAGGAGATTTACTTCCATTTCTACACCGGTAGTAGGTATGTATACTTTCATGTATAATGCATTGTAGTATTTGTTTAAAATAATTCTTTATATTTTTGTGGTATCTTATTCTTATTTTCACAGGACCCACGACCTCTGCACCGTTACCACCGACCTCTGCACCGCTACCACCGGTAGTAGGTATGTATACTTTCATGTATAATGCATTGTAGTATTTGTTTAAAATAATTCTTTATGTTTTTGTGCTATCTGATTCTTATCCTTACAGGACCCACGACCTCTGCACCGTTACCACTGACAACAGGTAGATTGACGGCCTCTGCACCGCCATCACACATGGCGAGTGGATCTACACCTCCTCCAGCTGAGTCAGGTATGTTCATTTACATTTCTATATTTTTTTGATAGTTTGTTTTATTTATTTTTGTCCATTTCGTATAGTACGTGCTGATGACGAGACGAGTCATCACGAGGGGGAGGGCAGTTATAATGAGACGATGCGGGCAGTGTGGATAAATGAAGGGTATGTAATGCATTATTTTTATTATCTATTCATCATTGTGGTATTAATATTTTCAATTTCAGGAATAAAATAGAGCCAGCCCAAGCATCACAATTTATTACAAAGTCAATTGAAGCACATTTTCCAGGCCCCATCCGTCGCTTTTCTGATTTTCCGATGGATGTTCGGGATTTATTGTTCACTATGTTCTTGGTATTTATCTTATTTTATCATATTAAGTCATTTTCCTGCTATATTTTAACACACTTATTGTTATGTAACATATAATTTATTTTTTGTTAATATGTAGAGCACCTCCTGCACCTCCTGCACCTCGTGCACAGCAGCCTCCGGTAAGTATTTTATTTGATTGATTTTCTATTTGTTAACTCTAAATATCATCTTACAAAATATAAGAATTTAGATTGAGGAGGGGAAAATATCATTTTCTTAACTCTATGAACTTGGGTTTGAGGGTCCAAAATTGAAAAGAGAGGTCCAATCAATCCATCGATTGTTCCAACACGACATGGGGGGTGAAAGTAACCTGTAGAAACTGACGAAGTTCAAATTGGACTCCAAATTTGAGCTCGATGCTTAAATTTACATTTCCTAAATAGAACCAAGTTAATCGAGTGTAAGAGGGTCAAAAATAAAGAAATATATGTCCAATTAATTTGTCAATGACTCCAACATGACCGGGAAGGTGAGAGTGACTTGTAGAAACTGACGGAGTCCAAATTGGACTACCGATTTGAGCAAAACGTTTAAAATTGTCATTCGTCAATTTCACTTAAATGAAAAACATCTTGCTTTTAATTTTCAAGAAAAATTGATTTCTTTATTAAGGATTTGATTTTAATTTTTTTAAATGATATACAGGATCATCCGTCGCGAGATGTTGGACGAGACGACGACCAGGATGACACATATGCGGAGGATTTGTGATTTCATTTTAGTTATTTGCATGTTGTCATTTTATTATGGATGTATGATTAATTTGTGTGTTTGTATGTGATGAATTTGAAGTTCGTGGAGATTGTGATTTGTGTAGTTGATTTATATGTTTTTATGAAATTGTTATTTATCAGGTTATTTATTTTATTAAATTGTTATTTATCAGGTGATTTATAGTCGATTATATAAATTTATAAAAAAAAATACTGCAAAATTAGCGACCGAATAGCGACCGAATAGCGACTGTCTTTATTATTTATTTTATTAAAGTATTAAAATTAGCGACAGAATAGCGACCGAATAGCGACTGTCTCTATTATTTATTTTATTAAATTATTATTTATCAGGTGATTTATAGTCGTTTATATAAATTTATTTTAAAAAAATACTACAAAATTAGCGACCGAATAGCGACCGCATAGCGACTGTATATATTAGCGACGGGTCATGCGACCGATTGATATCGGTCGCTATCCGCGACTGATATTGCGACCGATAATTATCGGTCGCTATCCGCGACTGCTTCTGCGACCGATAATTATCGGTCGCTAACGGCGACCTATTCTGCGACCGATTTATATCGGTCGCCATTTAGCGACTATTATATAGCGACCGACATGTTCGGTCGCTAATAGGTGTCTGTTTGGTCGCAGTATCTCTTTGCGACCGATCTGCGACCGAATAGCGACCGGGAGGTCGGTCGCTACTCGCGGTTTTTCTTGTAGTGGAGCTTCGTACTCGGAGGTGTTGTCGGACGCCTGGAAGTTGAACTTCAAGGCGTATTGTAGCTCTGCTCCTTCGGGAGACTTCAGGAGGATTCCAGCGCCGCTTCCGGCTGAGTTGGTGAATCCGTCGACGAACAGTTCTCAGGTTGGCCCGGGCGCGGATGGAGATTTCTCTTCGGTCGGGATAGTGCTCTCGGCGATGAAGTCAGCGAGCGCCTGTCCCTTGATAGCCGAGCGAGGCCGGTATGATATATCGTAGGCCCCGAGCATGATGGCCCACTTGATGAGGCGTCTCGAGGCTTTAGGGTGAGCGAGGATCCTCTTCAAAGGTTCACCGGTCAGCACGGTGATGGAATGCCCTTGGAAATAGGGTCGGAGGCGCTTGGCCGAGGTAACCAACGCTAGCATGAGTTTCTTGATTGCGGGGTACCTTCTTTTCAGCCTCGTTGAACACCTTGCTGGTGTAGTATACCGGTCTCTCGACTCCCGAGTCATTTCTGACCAGGACCGAGCTAACTGTGGATGGAGTAGCCGAGAGATAGAGATACAAGGCTTCACTTAAGACAGGCTTGAAAAGCACCGGGGGCGAAGCCAAGAACTCCTTAAGCTCGGCGAATGCCCTTTGGCATTCCTCGTCCCATACGAACGTAGCAGATGCCATTTTGGGCCCCCTCAACAGTTTGAAAAAGGGTAGGCATCGTTCGGCCACACGGGACAGGAATCTGCTGAGCGCGGAAATGCGCCCAGTAAGGCGTTGAACGTCTTTGATGCAGGTGGGTGGGCGCATGTCCAGGATGGCCTGGACCTTGTCGGGGTTGGCCTCGATCCCACGCTGGGTGACTAAGAAGCCCAGGAATTTCTGAGACCTTACTCCGAAGGCACACTTGGTGGGGTTGAGCTTCACATTGTACCTCAGGAGAGTGTCGAAGGTCTCAGCTAGGTTGGTGTAGTGGTCCTCGGCCTTGGGGGTCTTGACGAGCATGTCGTCAATATAGGCCTCGACGTTCCGGCCGAACTGTCCCTCGAACATATGGTTGACCAGCCGCTGGTACGTTGCTCCGGCGTTCTTCAAATCGAAAGGCATCCGGGTGTAGCAGTATACGCTGATGTCGATGATGAAGGTGGTCTTTTCGATGTCTTATGGATCCATTCTGATCTGGTGGTAACCTGAATAGGCATCCAGGAAACTGAGTATCTCATTGCCCGAGGTTGAATCAACCAGTTGATCGATGCTCGGTAATGGATAGCAGTCCTTTGGTGTGGCCTTGTTCAAGTCGGTGATGTCCACACACATTCGCCACTTTCCCGAAGCTTTTGGCACCAGGACGACGTTGGCCAGCCACGTCGGGTACATGACCGGTCTAAAAAGACCAGTCTTTTGCCCCTTGGTGACTTGCTCCTTGATGATCGCATGCTTCTCCGGTGCGTGCTTCCGTCGACGTTGTTGTACGGGCTTCACGGTTGGGTCGAGGTTGAGCTTATGCATCACCGTCTCCTCTGGTATCCCGGGGAGTTGATCATCAGACCATGCAAAGACTTGGATGTACTTAGAAAGAAACTCTTTGTATTGATGCTGAACCTCAGACGGTAGGTCGGCTCCAATATTTACTCCTAGGGTCTGGTCGTAGTTTAGGAAAATCGTTAGCAGCTCGCCTCCAGGCTCGGAGGTTGCGGGTTTTTCCTCGACTTCCCGGTGACCCTTGTTCTTCCCGTCCGGCCTTGTGGCTTCAACCGAGATATTATAGCACCTTCTGGCCGTCGCCTGGTTACCTCGGACTTCCCCCAACCCATTTTTGGTGGGGAACTTCATCTTTTGGTGATAGGTAGAAGGCACCGCTTTCGTTCGGCTGAGGATTCCCCAGCCGAAGATCGCGTTGTATGCTATCATCCCCTTGATCACTATGAAGTCCACCGTGACCGTAACGGTTTTGGGTGGGGTGCCGAGAGTAACCGACAGGCTTAGGGCTCCCTCGGGATAAGTGGCCTGGCCATTGAACCCGTAAAGGGGGGTTTGGATCGGGCGGAGTTTAGACGGATCTTCCCCCCTCTTAAAGAAACACTCATAGGATTATACATTAGGGGCACTGATATTGTCAACTAGAATCATGTCTACGTTACAATGGTTTATCGTGGCCGATATGACTAGGGCATCTTCATGCGGGGTGGTTAGCCCTTCCAGGTCTTGGTCAGAGAAGACTATGACCTGGGGCTCACTTGGCGGGGCACAGGGAGGCTCGATGGCTCGGCTCGCCCGCTCAGCATGATGCTTCCTTCCTCGGCCACTATCTCCTCCTGATGCAGCTCCTCCAGCGATGACGTTGATATGGACCCCGCGAGGGGCGTTGTCGATTTCCTCTGGGCCGCCTCGATCTTCCTTGTGCCCGGCCACGAATCGGGATAGGTGTCCTTGGCGGACGAGGCGCTCGATCTCATCCTGGAGCTGGTGGCAATCGCCGATATGGTGCCCGTGATCGCTGTGGAACAGGCAATGCTTGCTGCGATTACGGTTTTTTGACCTCATTGGCTCAGGTTGGCGGAGAAGGCTCGAGCCTTTGATGTCTTCATATATCTCATACACCGGAGCGGTTAAGGGAGTATATCGCTCGTACTTTCGGGACGGCTCCTTGGGCTCTCCGTCTCGGTTCCGCCTTTTTCCTTGGCCCGAGCTTGACTCGAGTACCCGCTTCTTGTCCCCCTCACGACCCGAGCCGGTTGCGCCTCGGCATGTACTGAGTACTTCTTCACACTCGGCGTGGCGCAAAGCCAGAGTCACTAGCTCGGCAAGGGTCGAGGGAGGGTGGAGGACAAGTTCTCGGTGGAGGTTTTCATCCCGGGTGCCCCCGGTCAGCGCGGTTATGGCCGAGGCTACATCCAGGCGGAGGGAAGGCGGAACCCACCCTTCCACGATAGTAGAAAGGTGCAGATGTGGCCCGTACAAGAATCCAAGCTCGACTCATGCGGGGCAGCCGCGGTGAAGAAAAACTTGTGGGGCAGACAAAACTGGTTCTCCAACCGTTTCACCTCTGCCTCCCCCAGTTCGCTGTAGTTTAGAGCCGCCGCCCTCACCACAGGCTCGCCCTCCCACTCTTCGACATCCGGACGCTGGTCCACCATGAAATCCGGAGAGGAACTTGAAGAAAGACGCTCCCGGGACCCCGAAGACTCTGGAGGAAGGGGAAGCTGTCGTACCGCCTCCGCAGTTATCTCCGCCAACTCCGCGAACGCCGCTGCGAGCCTTTGCTCTTCCGTCTTATCCTCATGATGCATCAAAGAGACCCAAAAGCAAGCACGAAGGAGAGCTAAACCCTAAAAATGGAGGGAGTCTGGAGCGACGATAAGCGCGCAACGCCTATATTCCCGTGCGAAAAGAGGCGCGTTGTTCTGACCTCCGAGAAAAGGGGGCCCCTTCAGTTCAAATCCGTCAGGATCATCATTATTATGGGCCCAGGTGACCATGACACGTGGCTTACTAACACCGCCAGATCTCCACTCACCTGAGCCATGCTTGTCCAAAACCCTGAACAGTTACTCTTCCGAGCTTACTAAAGCTCGGGAGTAGGAGGGGGACAAGTGGAGAGGGAGATTTTTGTAGCCCATCTAAGAGTAGCCGAACTAGGTCCGTCAGGACCAAACGAGGCCCAGCTCATACAAGTGACAGCCCCACAGGGCCCACTTAGGATAAAAAGCCTAATAAGATTACTCGGGGTCAAACCCTTCCTCGGCGGCCCTTAGGCTCGGAAGGTCCGAACGTCGGTCAGAACGGAGGAAGACCCATGCCCGAGTTATCCCTTCACCGGGATAGAGGCAAGCACTCAGCGCCCACTCCGACCTACCTTCATCTGAGCTATGCCTATCGCACGGACAGGGTTGGCACCCTTCATGCTTGGATCGACCGACGATTGCTTATCCACGCTACCGTTGAGAAACCCATTATGAGCAGGAGTTTAAAAGGATAAGGGACCCATGACTCCTCATGGCTATAAAGACCCCACGATGAGGACGTAAAGAGCCCACGTTGAGGACATAACTCCCGCCTGAAACTCCTTAGCTTACGGGACTCATGAAGCCAGCACACTATTTAAACCTGGGACTCCCTCCAGTAGAAGGTAAGGGCCAACACACGCCTAAACTTCCTGAGCAGGAACCACTTCACCATCTTAGTGTAGAGGGATCTCACGCCTCTCTTTTCCTCCTCCCTTCATAGCTTCCACAATTACTCTACTGACTTAGGCATCGGAGGGTTTTTCTCAGGGAACCATCCCTGGGCCCCCTAATCCGTTTCCCTTTCTTGTAGTTCACTATTCGGTGATCATCCCCCAGCTCAGGTCCAGCGTGAGATTACGCCTCTTCACAGGGCACCTTCTTTCAGCCTCATTGAGCACCTTGGTGGTGTACGTAGTAGACCGGTCTCTCGACTCCCGAGTCATTTCTGACTAGGACCGAGCTAATTGTGGATGGAGTTGCCGAGAGGTAGAGATGTAGGGCTTCACCTGGAACGGGCTTAGATGGCACTGGGGGCGAAGCCAGGAACTCCTTAAGCTCAATGAACGCCCTTTGGCATTCCTCGTCCCATGCGAACATAGCAGATGCCATTTTGGGCCCCCTCAACAGTTTGAAGAAGGGTAGGCATCGTTCGGCCGCATGGGACAGGAATCGGTTGAGCGCAGCAATGCGCCCGGTAAGGCGTTGAACGTCCTTGGTGCAGGTGGGGGGCCGCATGTCCAAGATGGCCTGGACCTTGTCGGGGTTGGCCTCGATCCCACGCTGGGTGACTAAGAAGCCCAGGAATTTCCCGGACCTTACTCCGAAGGCACACTTGATGGGGTTGAGCTTCATATTGTACCTCAGGAGAGTGTCGAAGGTCTCAGCTAGGTCGGTGAAGTGGTCCTCGGCCTTGGGGGTCTTGATGAGCATGTCGTCAATATAGGCGTCGACGTTCTGACCGAGCTGTTTCTCGAACATATGGTTGACCAGTCGCTGGTATGTTGCTCCGGCATTCTTCAGCTCGAAGGGCATCCGGGTGTAGCAGTGCACGCCGAAGTCGGTGATGAAGGCGGTCTTCTCGATATCTTCTGGATCCATTCTGATCTAGTGGTAGCCTGAATAGGCTTCCAGGAAGCTGAGTATCTCGTTGCCCGAGGTTGAATCAACCAGTTGGTCGATGCTCGGCAACAGATAGCAGTCTTTTGGTGTGGCTTTGTTCAAGTCGGTGAAGTCCACGCACATTCGCCACTTTCCCGAAGCTTTTGGCACCAGGACGACGTTGGCCAGCCACGTCGGGTATAGGACCGATCTAAAAAGACCAGCTTTTGCCCCTTGGTAACTTGCTCCTTGATGACCATCTGCTTCTCTGGCGCATGCTTCCTTCTGTGTTGTTGTACGGGCTTCATGGTCGGGTCGAGGTTGAGCTTATGCACTACTGTCTCTCCTGGTATCCCAGGGAGTTGATCATCAGACCATGCAAAGACTTGGATGTACCCGGAAAGAAATTCTTTGTATTGCTACTGAACCTCGGATGGTAGGTCGGCTCCAATCCTTACTCCTAGGGTCGGGTCATCGTTTAGGAAAATCGTTAACAACTCGCCTCCAGGCTCGGATGTTACAGGTTTTTCTTCGACTTCCTGGGGGCCCTTGTTCTTCCCGTCCGGCTTTGTGGCTTTAACCGAGATATTATAGCACCTTCTGGCCATCGCCTGGTTGTCCCGGACTTCCCCCACCCCATGTTTAGTGGGGAACTTCATCTTTTGGTGATAGGTAGAGGGCACCGCTTTCGTTTGGCTAAGGATCTCCCGGCCGAAGATTGCATTGTATGCTATCATACCCTTAATCACTATGAAGTCCACCATAACCGTAACGGTTTTGGGTGGGGTGCCGAGAGTAACCGGTAGGCTTAGGGCTCCCTCGGGATAAGTGGCCTGGCCATTGAACCCGCAAAGGGGGGTTCGGATCGGGCGGAGTTTAGACGGATTCTCCCCATCTTAAGAAAACACTCATAAGACAATACATCGGGGGTGCTTCCATTGTCAACTAGAATCCTATCTACGTTACAATGGTTTATCGTGGCGGATATGACTAGGGCATCTTCATGCGGGGTGGTTAGCCCTTCCAGGTCTTGGTTGGAGAAGACTATGACCTGGGGCTCACTTGGCGGGGCCTTGGGAGGCTCGATGGCTCGGCTCACCCGCTCAGCATGATGCTTCCTTCCTCGGCCACAGTCTCCTCCTAATGCAGCTCCTCCAGCGGTGACATTGATGTGGACCCCACGAGGGGCGTTGTCGATCTCCTCTGGGGCGCCTCGGTCTTCCTTTTTCCCGGCCACGAACCGAGATAGGTGTCCCTAGCGGACAAGGTGCTTGATCTCATCCTGGAGCTGGTGACAATCACCGGTATGATGCCCGTGATCACCGTGGAACAGGCAGTGCTTACTGCGATTGTAGCTCTTCGTTCTCATTGGCTCGGGTTGGCGGAGGAGGCCCGAGCCTTTACTGTCTTCATAGATCTCGTACACCGGAGCGGTTAAGGGAGTGTACCGCTCATACTTCTGGGACGGTTCTTTGTGCTCCCCGTCTTGGTTCTACCTTTTTCCTTGGACCGAGCTTGACTCGGGTGCTCGCTTCTTGTCCCCCTCCCGACCCGAGCTAGTTGCACCTTGGCATGCGCTGAGAACTTCTTCGCACTCAGCATGGCGCAAAGCCAGAGTCACTAGCTCGGCAAGGGTCGAGGGAGGGTGGAGGACAAGTTCGCGGCGGAGGTTCTCGTCCCGGGTGCCTCCGGTCAGTGCGGTTATGGCTGAGGCTACGTCCAGGTAGGAGATTCTCAGGGCTTCCGATTTGAATCGGTTGATGTAAGCTCGGAGTCTCTCCCCTTGCGCCTGTTTGAGAGCCAATAGCCCCGCTACCGACCTTGGGGGGCCGCTGCCGGTGAAACCCTCCTTGAATACTCGCCCAAACGGCTTGAAGTCTCGGATGGATCCGGGGGCGAGGGCGCGGAACCATGCTTGGGCGGCTTGGACCAGGGTGGTCACGAAGGCTCGGCATTTGATGGCGTCGGACGCCCCGTGAAGGGTCATTAGGGCGTCGAAGCTGTCGAAGTGGTCGGCCGGGTTGCCTTGGCCGTCGTAAGGTTTGAAGGTCAGAATGGAGATTCTGGGAGATACCTCCGCCTTCAAGATATAATCGGAGAACGGGGATTTCTCCTCGTCCTCTGTTGGGGAGGTCTTCTGCAAGGCGCGTAGGGCGCGCTCCTGCTCTGCGATGCGCCTCTCAAACTCTTGTAGATGGAGGGATAGCTCCGGCTGCCATTGCACCGTGGGGCTAGGGGGACGTGATGGCGGGCTGTCCTGGCGCTCCCTGGGGACTTCGGTCTCCAGGTGCGGACGGCGTGCCCCAGGTTTTCCCCTTTTCGGTGTGGAGGAGGCCTCTTGCTCCGGAGGAGGGGCTTGTGAAGGTCCTCTTGACCTGTTGCCAATAAGCTGCCGTCCTCGGAGGGTGAAGTGACCTCCAGCAGTGTGTTGGGACGCGTCTTCGCGGGGAGGGCTTTCTGGAGGGATGCGTGACCTTCCTTCCCTGGCCGCCTGGGTCCTCATGAGTTCAACGAGGACATCTAGTTTTGCGTTGAGGGCTTTAAAAGCGTCAGCGCCCTCGTTGAGTGGTTTCTCTACCGCCGTGGACGGAGGTGGTTCGTCGGCTGGGGAGCTGGCGTTGGAGGGGGGATCTTGTGCGGCCTGAGAAGGGCCTTCTCCCCCCACCACCATGGCCTTCCCCCTATCACCGGCAGATCTCCTCCCTGTACTTCGTCGCACCATGATGGCTCTTTGATCGTTTCCTACAGACGATGCCAGATGAAGAGGAGCGATCTCTTGCTGATCCTAAGCTGGAGAAGATGATCACCGAACAGTGAACTGCAAAGAAGGGAAACAGATCAAGGGGCCCAGGGGATGATTCCCTGGGGAAAACCCTCCGATGCCTAAGTCAGCAGAGCAGTGGTGCAAGCTATGAAGGGAGGAAAAAGGAGATGCACGAGATCCCTCTCCACCAAAGTGGTGAAGTGGTTCCTGCTCAGGGAGTGTAGGCGGGTGTTGGCCTTACCTTTCGCCGGAGGGATTCCCAGGTTTAAATAGTGCTCTAGCCTCATGAGTCCCATAAGCTGAGGAGTTTCAGGCGGGAGTTACGTCCTCAACGTGGGCTCTTTATGTCCTCATCGTGGGATCTTTATAGCCTTGAGGGGTCGTGGGTCCCTTATCCTTGTGAACTCCTACTCATAAAGGGCTCTCAACGGCAGCGTGGATAAGCAATCGTCGGTCGACCCAAGCATGAAGTGTGCCAACCCTGTCCGGGCGATAGACATAGCTAGGGTGAGAGTCGGTCGGAGTGGGCGCTGAGCGCTAGCCTTTATCCCGGCGAGGGGATAGATCGGGCGTGGGTCTTCCTCCGACCGGACCGACGCTCGGGCCTTCCGAGCCTAATGGCCGCCGAGGAAGTGCTTGATCCCGAGTGATCTTATTGGGCTTTTATGCTAAGTGGGCCCGGCCGGGTGGTCACTTAGGTGAGCTGAGCCTCGTTTCATCTTGTTGGACCTAGTTTGGCCTGCTCTTAAATGGGCTACAGAAATCCCCCTCTTCACAGGGATTCCGGAGGAAAGAGAGTCCATACACAAAAAATCCAATAGCCCCGAATCTACAAAAGCTCTGGGAAAGGAGCTTCCGGGACAAAGGCAGATTCCAATGGAATTTTTCGAAAATATCCTCCCCCTCATTCGCTAACAGTGGGACAGCAAAGGTTGCCCACCCCACGCCCATAGAGGCTTTGGTTGCCCCACAGTCGCCGCTAGCCGTCACCTATCTCGCTCATTGATGCCCCACCGTCATCAGCCCGCCGTCGCCCATTCCCATCCCGCTATCGCCCATCCCACCTGCGTCACCTTTCTCCCGCCCGTGGAGGAAGATGAACAGTAGCTTGTGTGACCATTGCTGTGAGGGGAGAGTCGTGTTGAGTTTCTCCAGGTAATTTTGATGATAACAAAACCCCGGACATGTTTTCCGTTCCGTGCCGTGCATACTTGCAAGAGCGAAACACAACGATGGAAATAAGGCCCATTTCCGTCATGGGAAATGCTCATTGGTTCAAAACTTCCAAAATGCTCTTGACAAGTCCAATGAACGCAAAATGAATGCAATAATATGGGCATACAATTCCTATGTCATATGGATATCTTTTATTGGGCTAACAAATCTATTTTGCAGGTTCCCCAGATTTCGGTCAACCAAACACACTTGGTCGGCCGGCCAATTTACTCAGAATTCAGGAACTCTGTAAAGTTATAGAGTTCGATCGATCGACGGCCCAAGATCGGTCGACCGATTCTCCCAGAACTGAACCGTCCTATTTCGCCCAGCGATCGGTCGATCGACAGCTGTACTTCGAGCGACTGATCCCTTCGAAGCAACAATTGTTGACTTTGCATTTCCACAATGCAGGCCACCATCTCTTTTGGACTTTTGAGTCCCAAAGCCCCCTAATCTGCCAGGAAACGTGGATCTCTGTCTTGGCATGTCCCTTGACCATCCCAAGTGTTATAAAAACACATTTTTGGGTCAAGCAACCCTAACTATCCAAGGAGATCAAAGGAAGGCTATCAAGGGAGAAAGAAGGCTATTGCAAACACTGTGTGAAAAGTACTTCGTCCAGCAATTCTTCATTAAGCTCCAAGCATTTGAAGATCATTTTGAAGCTAATCAAGTGGAAATCAAGTGGAGAAGCAAACTTTGCCTCAAGATCTGCAACTTTCATCAAAGGGGGAACCTAGATCTGAGTTCTTTCATTTTATATTCTTCTTTAGTTTTATCTTGAGCTTCAAGTGTATTCTTGTTCTATTTGTGAACATCTAGTGTGTGTGTGTGGATCTTTTCAGATCTGCGCGCGCGTGTGTGTGTGTGGATCTACCCAGATCCATGTTTGTGGTTTGTATCTTGTAATCCCTTACAAGATAGTGTGTGAATCCTCACGGATCGTGAGGGGTGGACGTAGGTTACCGTCGTTGCATCTGAACCACCTAAAAATTACTATCTATTGTGTGGTTTGGTCCTTTTCATCTACCCCCATTCTGTCTAATTGTTCATGCATATCACTTCTTCCGCGTTTGATCTTTCAGATCTAGCATAATTGATTTCCTCTGTAATAGGTCTTTGGTATATTGAAAGGTGGGTTTCATTTGACAAGCTCAGTCTTGTCAGGACGATAGCATCTTGCGTGAGTAGAATCCTTGAATTCATACCTCCGCCTAGTGCCGAAGAACTATCGTGGTGATAGATTTTGATAGATCTATTTTGTAATTAAACAGATCTGAGTTTCTAAGTTGTTGTTTTATTATATCTGTTTAAATCGGGTAAAAGTTTTATAAAATTTGTAATCACCCAATTCACCCCCCCTCTTGGGTGTCATTGATCGCGAGACTTCAATTGGTATCTGAGCCAAGGCTCTATTTTTTTTACAGATCTAACGATCTAGAGACAGATCCATATCAATGGCCAACAAGGGGATGATGCCTGAGGGTCATTCTATCCACCGTCCTCCTTTCTTCGATGGCTCAAACTATTCATACTGGAAAAACAGAATGCATATTTTTCTAAGAGCCCAAGAGTACGAGATCTGGAGGGTTGTGGACAAGGGTCCTGAAGAGGGGCGATCTCACGCTACTCCTGAGCGGGGAGGAAGATGACCATGTATCCTTGAAGTATAAACTACAAGACGGGAAACATGTCAGAGGTGCCCAGAGATGGATCCCTGGGGAATACCCTCCGATGCTTAAGTTAGCGACTATAGTAGAGCACTGGTGCAAAGAGAGGAGTTAGGAGGAAGATGGGAGTGCGAGATCCCTCTCCACCAAGAGGTGAAGTGGTTTCTGCTCAGGGTTTTTGGCTTACCTCTCCACAGTAGGGTTCTTCCAGTTTAAATAATGGCTCGTTGAGTGAATGATCCCTGTAAGCTGAGAGTTTTAGGGGGGGTTACGTCCTCCTTGCGGGCTCTTTATAGCATGCGGACTCTTGATCTCCCCTATCCCTTTGAGCTCCCCGCTATTAAGGGACTCGTAACAGCCGTATAGATAAGCTTCCATCAGTCGGCCCGAGCAAGAGGCACTGGCCCAGGAGATGCCTAACGAGCGATGAGTGCATGGTCTGGGCAGAGAATACGGGGCTCCGATGGAGCTCTCCCGATTGAACTGATGCTCGGACTTCCCAACCCGAAGGCCGCCTAAGAAGTGCTTGTTCCGAGTGAGTTATTAAGCTTATGTTTAGTGGGCCCGGGGGCTACCACTCTAAGGAGTTGGGTCTCATTGGGTCGGGTCGGACCTCATTTGGCCTCTCCGTACAGGCGGTTAGATTTCCCCTGTCCACTTGTCCCCCTCCTGCTCCCGAGCCAAAATTAGGCTCGGACGAGTAGCATTTGGGCTGGACTTTTTGTGGCTCTGATTGGGTAGAGATCTTTCTCTGGTAAGGGCCACATGATGCGGCTTGTCCTGAAAATATGCCCGTCATGATGATAATTTTGAAAATTATTGCAAGAAGGCCCCTCTACGGAAGATAGGAATGCCGCGTCGCTTCCAGCTAACGGTTATAAGCATTGCGCATTGTTTGCGTCCCTTTATCTTCGGGGTTTAGGATTTTGCCTTCTATTGCATTTATATTCTGAGGGGGGCTCATGCGCCATGAGAGTAGTTCGGAGGAGCGGAGAATTGCAGCGACTTTCGCGGAGCCAAGAGAGATTACCGCGGCGGCGATCCGTCAACTTCCTTCTCCTCCGGAGTCCTCTGATCTAGAGCTTTCCCCTTCTTCTTCTAGTTCTTCTGTCTATTCCATGGCGGACCAAAATCCTAAGGCCGAGGGGCTGGGGGAAGGACAGGCCCCAAGGTCTTTCTTGGTACCGTCGGAGCCTCTCCGCAGCGAGCTAGGGGAGGCTGATGTGAAGCGACTAGAGAACCAGTATGGGCTGCCTTGGCGATTCCAGTTCCTCGCGCCTGAGCCTCATGAGTCTAGTCTGGCCACTCGTTCCGGCCTCTTTTGTTCCTTCCTCTTGGCCTGGAAGTGTGACTTTCGCCTACCCCTCCATTCCTTTGTTGTCGAGTTACTTCGGTTCTACCGGCTGGCTCCTGTTCAGCTGGTCTCCAATTCTTATACTTTTATCTTCTCCTTCATTTTCCTCTGTGGCCAGAGTGGGGTGAATACCTCGCTGGACCTCTTCCATTATTTTTTCTAGTTGAAGGAGAACCTTCATGCGAGGAAGGGCTTCTTCTTCATTCAAGTGAAGTGGAAGAGGAGTTGCGTGTCCCTTTCCATGAAGGACTCTTCACATAAGGGGTGGAAGACCCAATATTTCTGGGTGGGCGCGTCCGGGGTCGGTGTAGTCTGGAATTTCCCTACGATGCCCAACTTTCACCCGAATATCCCTCCGAAGCAAACAGAGGTCTCCCCAGAGGTGGAGAGGGATGATGCTATCCTTCAGCAGAATCGCCAGGCGACTGCTGAGTTGGTGACCCCATCCAACATCGAGGAGTACCTTTCTCGAGCGCTGTTGCTGACAGGTAAGGGTCCCAGGGGCTTGTTCTCCTTTCGTCAAGTAAGTGCCTTCCTTCTCACAATTTGCTCTCCTCTGTTTAGACCTGAGGCGAGCGATTGAGGATGAGCCACCGCCAGCCGAGCTGGAGATAATCGAAGCTGATGATACGCCGGCTCCGAGTGATCTTCAAGCTTCGGAGGGTTCCTCTCGTGCCCGAGACAAGGGCAAGAGGGTCGCCCAGGACGACGCTTCCGAACGCCGGGGGGTTAAGCATAAGGATCCCATGGCGAAGTTGCGGAGGTCTTCATTGCAGGCCCTATCTGCTGAGAAGAAACATGTGAGAAAAGCGGAGGTCACCCGCCCGATTGATGAGGCTCCATTGTTGCCTTCTCTCTCTCTAGAGCAAGAGGGGCCGTAGCTGATGTCTGGGTGCCGAGCAGAATAGAGGGGGTGCCAGACGGAGGAGTCCGATCCGAGCCGATCGAGGCTGGAAGGTCGCTGGATGAAGTGACTCAGTCGTAGCCGACCGAGGCCGGGGAGGTACGCGGCGAGGTCGCCCAACCAGAGCTAACCGGTGGTGCCCCCGAGGTGGGATCGCTCGGGGGAGGTGCCACAATCTCGATCGCTCTGGAGAGGATTTCCCCTCCCTCGACCAGCGCCTTCAGCGTCTGGGCCTCTCTGTACCGGAGGTGCCATTCCATAGCTTCAGGAGCCATGCGAGAGAAATTCCGGAAGGGTCCCCCTTCCACGCTTTTCGAGCAACTTATGGAGGGCGACCTGGTCTTGGCCCAGCTAGGGGCTGAGGCAGTGGACGCGTATGCTCGGGTGGAGTTAGAGCGTGAGACTCTTTCATGGGCCCGTGGTTCGCTTGATCGGAAGGTCGAGCGTTTGACCCTCGATCTTGGGGACCTTTGGCAGGAGGTGGCCCTACTCCGGGCACAGGTGCAGTCGAACCAGGCGGAGGCTCGGTCGTTGGCGGAGCAGCTGGCCCAGGCGTGTCGTATGGTCGATCGAAAGAATGAGCTCCTGGAGGCGGAGCGCAGGATTCAGGTCGAGCACGGCGAGCAATGGAAGGCCGAGCGAGAGGGGCTCGAGGACCGAGTCTGGGGGGCCCGAGGATGCATGGGCCAAGGCCGAGAGGAGGCTGCCCGAGTTAGAATAGAGGATAGCCGAGCTTGAGAAGAAGGCGGAGCTAGCCGGGGTGGAAGCGCTCGAGCAACATAAATGCTCAGAGGCTTACCACACGGCTCTTCAGCATACTGCCTTACCCTATTACGAGTAGGGCTTTCGTCGGGGCCTTTAGAAGGGCTTCTCCCAAGGTTTCAATCGGGCCATCATAGAGGCGGAGGCCCAAGCGACTGGGCCCATTTTTTCTTCCGGGTAATGCTATGACTCGGACTGGGGTGTTGGGCATATGTGTAATTTGCTTAATTATACTATTTTGATGATGTCACATCATGAGTAATTAGTCAATTGGCTCAGAAACACGTGACATCCTTTTTGATGTGTCCAGGTAAAAAGACCTTCTGCCAATCAGCTCATATGCATCTCCCTTCATGCAAGAGTGTGCACCGACCTTGAGAGTCCAAAGAATGGATTATGCACCGACCTTGTTCCAATGCGCACGGACCTCAGAGAGCGGGAGAATGTGCACCGACCTACATACGCGTGCAACAGTAGCGAGCGGGCAGGATGTGCACTGACCTCAGCTACGAGCAGGCAGGATGTGCACCGACCCTAGCTGCGAGCCGGGAAAACATGCACCGACCGTGAAGTGTGCTTGGAACAATGATTTGCACTGACCTTCTTGCTGAAGTTCAAAGTGTGCACGGACCTTGCTCAGGAAGTGCACCGACTTCTGTGCTGCACAGACCTGGTTCATCAGGCTGCAGGGGCGTTACTTAAGAATTGCACCGACCCTGGACAAGGCCAAGCATCCAAATGTGCACCGACCTCTGCATGCCTCATCACAGCTGCTCCAAGGGATGTCAAGCCCATGTGCACCGACCTTGAGTGCTCGTAGCCTGGATGTGCACCGAGTTTGGTCTAGTGTGCACGGACCCTGCTCCTCAATATGCATAGACCTTGCTGAGGAAGTTCAAGATGTGCACCGACCTGCATGCAAGGAACCCTGAAGCATGCACTGACCTTGAAGCTTGCACCGACTTCATCTGAAGGACCAACCTCTACTGAAGAGGCTCTTAATATGCACTGACAGTGCCTAGGCCAAGCTTCTGATGTGCACCAACCCTGCCAAGGACCAAGCTTCGTATGTGCATTTACCAATGCCAAAGGGCCAAGGATCTTGTCTGCACCAAGCTCACTGTTCAAGTCCAGAAGCTGCACCGACCTTACTGAATCAACAGAAGGTGTTTGATGAAATGTCTCAGTGAGCCAAACTACCTCTGTTTTAAGCAATTTCCTATCATTTTGACTGGGTGATCTAGAGAGCAAAAATAGGAACCGCAAGTGTCCAAAAACACACCTTTTGAGATCTGGAAAGGTCTCCTTGGTCAGTCAACCTTTTGGTAATCATGGGTTGCTATATCAGTCCTTTTGGTCAGTGGAAAAGCAAGCTACCTTTTATAGGAAAAGTCACCTTTCTTGGTACGTAACTTTTTGCTTCCACCCAATTAGAGGCTCTGTCTGTAAGATCCCTCAGAACAAAAGGATGTCCTGGGTATCCTACCAGCCGGACAGTGAAGATCCTACATATCCTTCTTAGGAGGCTCCTCTCACGCCCTCTCAGGTCAACCGAAAGAAACAAAGTGAGAGGAAATTGTTTGATACCTCCGTGGCCGGCCAACAGCTGCCAGGACAAAAGGTCCCTGAAGACAAATGGTTGTTTATGAAGGGCCAATCACGCTTAGCCTGGAACCTCTTCTGAAAGGGGTGATTACGCCTATAAATAGAAGGACTCCATGAAGGAAGATGTTGCTGCTGTCGCTGCTACAAGGGTTATGGGGTGAGCCCTTCTAAGTGCAAAAGATAGAGAGTGAAAAAGAAAAGAAAAGGGAGAAGAGCGCCTGCTAAGCCCAGATGGAAGAATAGGAGGAAGTTTAGAAAGAAGATCAGCAGCCGTGAAGCCAACCCTGCCTTTCCTTCTATGTTCTTGTTGTTTTTTGCTTTCTTGTTTTTCCTTTTCATGTTTAGCTTGTTCTGTGTGGGGGACCGGTCCCTGTGTGTAGTGAGGGCGTCGTCCTCGTGAGGAGCCTGCTTATCGTATGTGTGTGTGTGTGTGTGTGTGTGTGTGTGTGTGTGTGTGTGTGTGTGGTAACACTTCTTTTGGCCAAAGAGTGGAAGCCTCTCCTAGTTGGGAGAGGGGTGGACGTAGGTTTGTCTTGGGACAACCGAACCACCTTAAATTCTTTTGTTATGGTGTGATGTTTTCCTTCCATCTCTTCTATCTCCATTCACAGTGTTACCAATATCTTTCTTCCGCTGCATAGCTCACGGGTTTACTGTTCCGATCTGAGGCTCGTTCTGATTCATCGTTCAAATCTCTTTAAATTGCTCATTGTGTTTACCCGGATCTATTCACCCCCCCTCCAGATCCTCTCTTAACCATCCAACAATTGGTATCAGAGCAGGTTCCCAGAGATGTGGTCCAATGACCCAGGGAGATCCGATGGGAGTGTCCCTCGCAGCTATGTAGCTGAGGGCCAGGCCATCAACAAACTGCCGTTTTTTGATGGTACTAATTATCTATATTGGAAGAACCGAATGGAAGTTTTTCTACGTGTCCAGGATCACCAGATTTGGTGTGTGGTTAGTAAGGGTCCATTTGTCATACCTGATATAGACGATACCTGGACCCCAGATCAGATCAAAAAATCCACCACTAATTGGAGCGCCATGAACATCATGCAATGCGCTATCCACCCCACAGAATATTCAAGAATCTCCACTTGCAAATCAGTAAAATAAATGTGGGATATGTAGATCAGAAATTAGACCTACCCCCAAATTGATGACTTGAATAAGTGATGAATTGATAAGATGGAACTAAAACAATGATAAAAAGGGGGGTTACATGTAATAATAAAAATCCGTGATCGCCACTGAGGCTAATAACATGCCAAACAATATGAAGATCAAATCAAGGGCATGTTACATACCTCAGAAATTCAAAGGGGGGCCAAAAGGTTGCCTGGGCATTAACGCGCTATATCGAGCTAGCGCCTTCTCAAGATAGCGCTAGTTTGTGTGGCGCGATATCAGACAAAGAGCGGGATTAATTGGGGTTCGTTCCTTCCATACTCCAAGGCCGGCCAAGGTGCAAGGGCTTCATGTATCCTTCTTCTAGTGCCTGCAAAACAATTTTAAACAACAAAGAAAAGACCCATTAGATCGTGATTAATGTAGAATCTATCCCTATTCTTAATCAAAAGCATATAAAAGGGGGCTAGATTACCTGGGGGTTTGGGTTTTTAAACCCCTATGGAAGGGCCAAAAATAGGTTTGGTGTGTGTGAATGCGTGTATTTTGTAAAAGGAGTGATTTTGAAAACAATATGCAATGTGATGTGAAGATTAAAAGGAACGAATTGGGGAGAAAAATAAGAACGAGGAAGAACACAATAAGCCCTAGAATACTCCCTTGGATGTGGAAGGAGCGAGGAATTGTTGATTTGGAACGAAGAACAGCCTCCTCCTGGTCAAGATCTCGAAGTTGCATCCTTTTAGAACGACGGCCAAGGGTCCAATTTATAGGAGGAGAATCAAGAACGAACCCTAGGTTGGAGTTCGATCCAATCTAATGATTCGGCGGCTCAAATCAAGGTAATCATACCGATTAATGAGGGCAAAAGACTCCTAATAGGATTAGGAACCTTCCTTTGGACGAAATACGATTGGAAACTTACCAAAATAAGGACCCAAATCAAAAAGGGGAAGTCCGGGTCGGACTGGGTTTCTGTCTGAGAACGCGCTAGGAGGATATGGCGCATTCTTAATGAACGCGCTATGACGATATAGCGTGACAAGGATTGATCAGCTAAATGATTGGAAAAGGAATAAACACCAATTGGTCAGCCGTTCAATCAAGTATTAAGTAAGAATAGCAACCAAAGTGGATGCTGCAAAGATCTAATTTCAAGAAATAGCGACTATTTAAATGGGCATTCAATTAATCCCATAACGTGTTATGAAAGTGATATGAGTGAATAGCGTGAGGATGCCAAAATCGAGATGAGATCCAAGGTACGGAATTTGAATTGTAGGGCCGAGAATAGAGAGAAAATATCTCAGAAAATCAACCAATTAGAGATCAATTGGGGCATTAACTAGGAGAACAAAGAAAGTTTTCAACTTATCGACCAAAAATGGGTGTCTACAGATGCACCTCCTTGATATCCGCTTTGCAGGGGAGCGAGGCGGAGGTGAAACGGAGGCACAACGGAGATGACATAGAGTGGTAGCGAAGGAGAAATGAACTAGAAATATAGTGGAGCAGATTGATAAGTGGATATCAAGGAAAAAAAGACACCCGCCACAACCGACAAGTGATAGGAATGATCCAGAAAACTCTGAGCTAACCACAAGGTCAAGCTAGCACCGGTGACTCCTGGCTAGAATGATAGGCGTGGAACAAAGAAAAGGGAGCTGATCAACCTCTTTCACAAAAGAGGCATCCGCAGTGCGTAGCAACTGCAAATTTTACTCAGTTAGTGGAATGGACGCGAGCCCGGCGGATCTATCGACGCCATCGTGCGGTTCACAGCTAATGAGCCTACCAAAAAAAGTGATAATTTGAATTGGATTGAAAGGGAGATAGACAGATTCCAGGCACGGGTCACACTGACCAACGAGATCTAGCGCTCGACCAGAAACAATCTTTCAAATTCAGAATGGAATTGAATTTCTTTATTCAAGAACTTAAGCATGATTGATCCTTACTTGGGAAGAAAAATTGGGCATTTTGTGAGTCATGAATGTGAAAAAGGGGATGATGCATGCAGGGCTAAAATGAAAAAAAATCATTAAAACAAATGCAAAGGAAGAATAAAATATAAGATACTCAAGGATAATATTATTAAATCAAACAGCCTCAGGTCAAGAGTTATCCTCCGCAACCACGGCGTGCAAGATGAAGTCCATCGTCCCCAAATCTATCCAACCTAACGGCCTATCCGACGATTAACTGCATGTTTTTAGATCATCACTGCTTTTGGTAGAGGGGAACTCAAATCCCGAAACATATAGAGAACCGGCCGGTCCTTGAGATAATATAATAATGCAATAAAGGAAGGGATAAAGGAATACTTACCTGAGGGCGTGTCATTTTTTTCTTTTCCTTTTCCTGGGAATACAATGTTAAGCGACAATAATGCAAGTGTGAATTTAAGTACACAATATCACATAAGCAAGAGAACACTTCAAAACATAATTTTTTTTCATTGTGTTTTCTTTTCTTTTCTTCCCCCTTTTATTTCTTTCTTTTTCTATATATTTTTTTTATTTATTTTCATTAACGTGCTATACATACCTAGCGCGATAATGTCGCGCTAGGCACATATAGCACGTTCATTACACGTATAATTCAAAAACCGAACCGCCCCCCTCTTCATTCATTTCAAACCCATTCTTTCCTTCTCTGCTCCCTCTCGCGCCCTCTACCCAGCCCACACCTCCCTTGCCTAAGTTCGATGGAAGGGGGACCGTCCCGGCGTTCCAAACGGCGTGCCACCCGCGGTCGTCGTCAATCTCGCACGGGGGAAGAAATGGCGACCCCGCCGGTGGAGGAAAACCCCGATTCCGAGGCGACTGTCTCGGCTAGGCTTGAAGGAGAAGAAATGGAGATGCCCTCTGACGAGGAGGATGAAGGTGCCACGGCGGCCGAGGAGATAGCGGCGGAGCCTGCCGGTGGCACGGCTGTTCGAAAATGGAGATTGGTAAGAAACCGCCCTTAACTTATTTTTTCTTTGATTTTTCCTATTTTCTTTTCATAAAAGAGGAAATCGGGAGGGGAGATGCCTCCTTAGACTAATGTAGAGGGAAAAATGCCCATGGAATAGATCTGGGGGAATGAGGGTTTGCCACCCTCCTTCCGACGATGAACGCACTATGTTTCAGTAGCGCGTTCTTCATGAACGCGCTATGATGACATAGCGCGTTCAAGAACAGAAGACGATTTTTCTATTTTTCTTTTTTTTTAGATTACTACAATTGACATTTCTTCTTCTTATGTTGTGTGCAGGGTGTAGAGGGTGCAGTTCGGGCCTGGATTTCATGGACATTAGTTCAGGCCATCTACTTTGCATTACCGGAATTTCAACGGGCCCGCCTCCGCCGAATGGGCTTTGGGGAGTTCTTGGAAATAGAAGTGCTGAGAGTCGATGTGGGCCTGATAAGGGCCCTAAAGGCCATATGGGATACAGGATGCAAGGCCTTCCTCTTCCCCTGGGGTCATATGTTCCCGACTCTAGAGGATGTCACCCGCATTACTGGTCTACGTGTGCACGGATCGGCAGTGATAGGCTGCACCTACCCCGACTACCGGGAGATGGCGCGCAGGCTACTAGGCTTGGAGTTTGAGGGGACCGGCCGGACCTCGCTAGTGTCGAGGATCACTTTACAGGAGAGTCTTGGCCTGTTCCACACACAGCGGGAGGTGGGAGAGACCTCGACGGCTCACGAGAGGAGACTAGTGGCTGAGGCCAGAGAGAGCTTCACGACAGAGGCTGGTGCACAGGCCGACATGGAGCTGAGGAGGTTTCTTATTCTGATGATCGGCAAGCTACTTCTAGCGACCCAAGGTGATGCAGTGAGTTGCCGATTCCTACCTCTACTGGAGGATCTGAGTAGAGTCAGACGGTATGCTTGGGGTGTGGCAATCTTAGCCCACTTGTTTGACAGTTTTGGCATTTATTCACTCCAGTCTTCACTCGGGGGATTCTACCCTTTACTTCTGGTATCTCTCTAAACTTTAAACTCCATGAATTAAATTATGCACTTGCCTCTTATATTGATCACATGAGCTACATTTCAGGTTTGGAGTTATCTCTACCTTCCTACTCTCAGGCGTGCTTGGGAGGATCGAGGAGATCTACTGCCCCTAGCTAGACGGTGGACCCCAACACGAGACAGCCGATCTCTAAAGGACCAGGTCGCCCACATTCAGGAGACATTAGATATGATGCCCCATATAGAGGTAAGATTTAATTTTGAAATTGAACTCAATTGCATGAAATTAAGGGCAATGACATATTGAACTCTGCAAGTGGTTTGGACTCCCTATCAGGTGGATATCGGAGAGATGCCCTGGGTGGAGGCGGCCATCCCATACTTCATGAGAGAGATTTGGTTGCACGCCCTCAACCTGGTTGAACCCCTATACTACAGGCTAATCATGAGGACACTGGGGCTTCACCAGGCGGTGGTAGAGTTCCCGACCCAGGCGACGGACCCACGACCTGGGCGATGTTTTCGAGGCCTCCAGGGGATAGATGATTGGCGGCAACGTGCCCGTGAGCAGTTTGCGGATTGGAAACGGCGTGGATGACCAGTCCCCGTAAGAGCAGACTCAGACGATGCCTACCTCCAGGCATACTCTCAGACATATGGCAGTATGCTTTTAATTTTAACCATAATGCCTTAATTGCTTGACATGTGATCACCATGTGTTTAATGCAGTTTGACATAGAGGGGAGACTAGCCATGGTACAGGGGCTCCTTGACTCCACGATCCATCAGCGTGAGGACCTCCAGCATACCGTAGATGAGCTGGTAAGGACTTTCTCTTGTAGTTTAGAATGATTTGGATTTGAATTTGAATTAATGGTAATGCTTTCTTTTCAGCGCGAGGAGCTAGAGATAGTCTGATCCTCACACGGTCCTTCATCCTCCACTCAGCCCGTCTGCGACCACACCGATCTAGAGAGTCAGCTTGCCAGTGCAGTTGCTCGGGCGGAGGCAGCTGAGGCCTCCCTACAGGAGAGAGTAAGCAATCTATTCTTTTAATCTTAGTCTTGGAAATTTTATTAATATCAGTTATTGACCAAGATTTCGGGTGCAGGAGTAAGAGCTGCGGATGGTGGAAGCAGAGCTGAGGCGCCGCGATGTGGAGGAGCTTCCTTGAGATGTGATAGAGCTGCGTGCCCTCCTCGGCATGGAGCGGAGCGAGCGACAGAGAGAGAGGGAGGAGCGAGACAGAGAGAGGGAGAGAGAGAGAGAGGGGAGAGAGAGAGAGTGGAGCGAGAACTGGAGAGAGTGCAGTTGAGCACTATATCGGCGGGGGAAAGATGCTGAGAGGAGCGTTATCGGCGGGGGCGTGAGCGAGCCCAACGTGAGGGGTACTCCCGGGCCTATTCGAGCACCGAATATCTAGTTACCTCCTTTGAACATCAGAGGGGGGAAGATGCTGAGAGGAGAGCACGAGGTGACAAGGGTTCGGCTTCTCGGGGATCGATGGCTCCTCCTAGGCCTTCCCAGGGAGGACAGGAGGAGGCTGAGAGCTCGCGTAGAGGGGGAGATCAGGAGGGTCGAGGGGAGAGCTAGAGAGGTTGTTTGTACATCTACTCTCATTTTGTACCCCTTTTGACATATATAGTGGAATGAGACAGACATTTGGTACTTCTTGTACTTCTTGTGATTGTTCTCTTGATTTTGCGTGCCCCTGCAAAAGAATATCCCTACAATAACGCCATCAGAAATATAATGCAATTTTTTTAGATTTTTGAAAATATGCAAATTTTTATAAGTTTTCAAAAAAGTATTTGAATTTTTATGTTGATTTTTGGAAAATATTTAGATTTTTTTTGGTGGAATTTTGGAAAATATGAAATTTTTGGAAATATTCAATTTTTTTTAGAAATTTTGGGAATATTCAAATTTTTATGAAATTTTGGGAATATTCAATTTTTTATGAAATTTTAGGAATATTCAAATTTTTGTGAAATTTTGGGAATATTCAAATTTTTATGAAATTTTGGGAATATTCAAAATTTTATGAAATTTTAGGAATATTCAAATTTTTATGAAATTTTGGGAATATTCAAATTTTTATGAAATTTTGATTTAGACATGCTAATGCAGCATCAGAGGGTGTTTTAAACCACTGGCTAGGAGTCCTAACTTTTTTCTTTTCTCTTTTACCAATGATTTCCCGAAGCCGGGCGTGCATTGAAGGGTGGCGCCCTATAACCGACTGCCCTTGATTAATGATGCCCCTACCAAGGCCATACCTGAGAAACACTCGGTCTTTGGAGGGAGAACAGAAGAATAGTTGAGGATAAGCTTTGTGCAGGATGGGAGATATCGAGACTCGAAATCTTTTCAAGGTACAATCTCTCAAAGAGGCAGTCTGTTGCGCCGGAGCTTTATGCCTTTGATTTTTAGACCCTGACATGCATACGACCAGGGTTTTCCCTGCGAGGATGATGGGGACATCACCTCCCATGCCCACGTTCACAGCTCGTCTCCTCGCCCTAGTTGCATCCGGCATGATCTAGTTATCTAATTTTAAGTCCTATGTAATTTTTATTTGAGTCATTTGATGTAATTTTCATTTTACTTGAGTCATGTCCCTAGGTCTTGTGCTTATTTCCATAAGTTTGAGAGTCATTATGTTGTTTAGTTAGTTATTGGGCCCAATTCATTGGGTTTGACCCAAGTTCACCCCCCTACCCCCTCGGTTATTTGTCATTGAGTCTTTTGTCAGGGTCTTATTGTAAAATATGGGTTACCTATATATAGGGCCCCATTCCCTTCATTTTAAACTAATGAATCAATGAATGAAAAAAAATGCCATTTTGTGAGTTCTATCTTTATTTTTATGGTGGAGTGAATCCATTAGTGTGGTGAGAAGCCTTAGGGAGAGAATCCCACCCATCCCTCTCTTAATCTCTCTCTTTCACTCCCCTTTCTCTCTCCTCCACACCCAATTTCAAAATTTTTCTCTCTCCTCCCTTCCCAACCACCACTCTCCCACCTACCCCCATTAAAGGCCACTCCCCTTCCCCACACATCCCATTACTCCACCCCCTAGTCCCAAGGGAGCATCCCCAATCACTAAGCCACCCTCCAACCACCTCATCCCTTTCCCAAGCACCCTTCCCTCTCCCCCATGCAACCCTCCACCTCCCAAGACCATTTGAATTTGAATATCCCCTTCTCTCCATAGCCCAAAGTCGCCCAACTCATTTCCCCATTTAGTAGGCCACCCCCATCCCCTTCCCTCCACTCCACTCTACCAAGAGCAGCCACCCCATCACCCTTCCCCCACCTTGGCTGAGAGCCTGCAGAGAACCAGTGGAGTGCAGCAGCGACCCCGTCTTCCCCCTGGTGTCCCTGGAGGTCCAAGAGCTATCGTCGGAAGCGTCTACCTGTCTTCTTCGCAACGGAAGTGGTTTCGTTGTCGTCCGAGCACCGTGCTGCCCGGGAGAGCCGTTCTCCCTCGACTGCGCGAAGCTCTCCTGACAGAGCACCTGAACGTGATTGGAAGCTCTGCCACGACAAATCTAGCATGAATCAAGACAAGAGCCCTTCTGCAAAGTTTTTCCTCCTTCTATCTACTTTCAGAATCAAGAAGCAGAACTCCGTTCGGAATCATGTAGCAGGAGTTATCAATTTTCTCCCTCAGCCACGCGGTTCTGCTTCCCACAGTCTGCACCGACTTGTCGTCATTTTTCAGAGTTTCCTGGTCTTCTCCTGCATTGTTTGGCTTCCTCGTCAATTTTTCTGCGAAGAAGACTCATCCACGGTCCAACGAATCCAACGGTGCTCGATTCTGAGTTCGGGAGCTATCGGGGCAACCTCTGCAACCTGCTGTTGGAAACTAGGAGCTGTCAGTCCAAGAATCTGCCTCCCTGTTCGGGCCTCCACCCAGACCAGCATCAACGACAGAAGAAATTAATAAAATTTGGACGACTTCCCTGACCTACTATGAAGATTTTCAGGGTGGTTTCATCCCCAAAAAAATTCGGTAGTAGTTGCAGCAGTCAATTCATCAGTCTCCTGTCAGCACCCACAGAACTGGGCAGAATCGGCAACCTCCCATCTTCGGTGTTCCCTTCTCAAATTCCCCTCCCCGCTTGGCCGGCTGAAGGCCCCTCCCTGTGTGGAGGTAGTGTTTGGATGTAACTATCATCTTCCCTTCCCCACGATCCCCCCCTTGCATGGGGTGTAGTGGTGTAATAGCTTAAACAGGTCAAGCTACCCCGGCGCGGCGTGTGGGGAACCCACGCTTCCCCGCTCGCCCTCATCTCCGAGTGGGACCGGTTTCTTCAAACCAGTCGAGTGAGTGCTCCAAAACTTTGCTCTAATTCATGCTTGTTCTTTTAATATTAGTTCATAAACTCCGCTGGCCGTGACGAGAGCCCGATCCTTAAGCTCATTTGCTATAAGTGATCATCGTGGAAAGAGAGTGGAACCCGTGCCCTTTGGCACTTCGTCGGACCCTTGATTTGGGTAGCCATACCCTTGGGGAATCAAACCTTGACATTGCTGGCCCTCTACCAGCAAGGGCCTAGCCCACACAACCTCCCCTTGGCATTGCCAAGTTACCCCGGGTCTTAGTGAGCATCGGGTGAGCGGTTGCTATTATCGGTCCGTTTTGAATGCTTAATTGTGCTTGCTTGTTGAGTCCTAGGTTGTGTCACATCAATTGGTATCAGAGCAAGTTCACAACTTGTCTCTCCACAAGTTGGTCCTAGGGCATGTTTATGCATTTAGAGTCCTCGGTTGCATCTCCCATGTCCACTAGAATGGTCACTTCATACCCGTCATATCCATCCCCATCAACTTTCCCAAGAAGCCAAAATCCTCATGGAAGTTCCATTGCCAACAAAGTGGGTAGCAACACCTCTATCATAGAATCCCTACCTAATGTCCTTAATCGGCTTGAAGATATCATGTCTGGACTCGACCGACTTGAAGGAAATAGCCGTGCACCAAGAGTGAATGAGAGTGACCTTTGGAGAAATCTAGAAACCATATTTTTAGAACACTTGAAAATCAAAACCCCCGCCTTTGATAGATCCAACAGCCCAAGCCTTTACCTAGATTGGGAGATTTCCATGGACCAATTCTTTAAAAGTTGCCCCTTGAACGAAGGAAGAAGAATGAGGCTAGCCAAGGCACACCTCTCCAAACAAGCTAAAACTCATTGGTTAGTTGTGGAAGGTTTGAGAAAGATCCGTAGGGAGGCCCCAATTAGCACTTGGGATGAGATGAAGACCGAGCTTAGAAAAATCTACACCCTCCAACCCTCTCCCTCCTACTCAAATCACCAAAGTCCAAGGAGCACTTCAACTCCACCCGATCAATCCCAGACCCCAATCACCCATTCCCCACCACTTCCCATCTCTCCTACCCCAACCACTACATTTACACCCCACCTCCAAGTCCACACCACAACCATAGGTCCCCATACCCAATTGGGCCCCATGGCCAACTCTCCACCTAGGCCCGTGGTAACCCCCACCACTACCTCTCCATCACCCCCAAGAGGGGACACTTCTCCCAAAACCAATCAACCCAAACCCCTTCAACCCACCCATCTTCCTCTCCCTACCCCAATCCAACTCCCACCAAAGCCTCCACTACTACCCTTACCTATCCTAACCCAAGTTTCCCACTACCTACCACCCCGGATACACTATGCCCCAATCATCACCACACCCTCAAAAGCCCCTCTCACCTCCTTGGAAGAAGAACCCATACCCCACCCCATAGTGGTGAACACTCCAAACCAACTCTCCACCTTGGAGGAAACCCAAGTCCAAGTTGAAGAAGAAACAACATACGAGGGTCTTCACCTTACATCACCATCTTTAGTTGGAGTCAATCTCATCTTAGGGGAACCCCTTGTTAGTTGGCTAAAGGAGAGCCCAATAAGAGAGATCACGGCCCACGATTTCCCACACATGAAGGAAAACTATCCCATAGTGCCCATCTCCTCTTATCACACCACAATCCAAGCATCTTATCAAGTAGAGACATTAGAGGATTTTCTTAGAGGCTTAGCATGGCAAATTGAGTTCACTAGCATGTTGACCCCTATGGCCGAACAACCTAGGAGCCTTGGCCTCCTACACCCATGCATCGGGTCAATCACCTCGGTCTATACCATTGGTTGCTACACTAGTGACATCCTTTTTCTTCTCCCTATGGTAGAAGAACCCATCTCGATCCACTCCCCTACCATTGAGATCCCAAATACTTTGATCGGCCAACCCACTAGAAAACTTGGCCCAATTACCTTGGAGGAGGATGACTCACAATTTGGGAAGTTTGAAGACATAGAGTGCCTCCCTCTAGGAAGACCTTTCCACGACCCCTTTGATCCCTTCCTATGGGAGTCTAATTCCCCATGTGACCCAACCCCCTTATCCACCACCCACCTTTCACTATCCCAACCCACCATGTTTGACCCAAGCCACCCTATCCTAAACCTGGGTTACACCTTGGGAGCCATGACCTTGGGTCACATATCCCTAGGTAATAAGGTTGTGCCCCACCCCATGACGACCACCTTCTTAGATCCATTCGATCCTTTCCTATGGGAGTTCAAAGGTTGTCCCACACCTATACACATGGAAGTCACCTTTGGGAAAGACATGCATGTGTCTAGGCTTACCAAACCCCTTGGCATGAACACTATGTTGGGTCCATTCATTCATATCACCCACATGTCAAGTAGAAAGTATGAGTGGTCCATATTCGGATGTCATGGTCCACCCTCATTCATCATGGGTCTTAAGCATGTCAAAGGCATCTACGGATGTCCGGGTCCCCCGATATTTATCACCAATTTGCATGATAGGGCCACCTACGGGTGCCCCGGCCCACCTAGGCTGACCAAAGACTACACTGCCTCATTACATGATAGGTCTACTTTTGGTTGCCCAGGTCCACCCATCACCCCTAGAATGTCTGCATTCACAACATTGCATGATGAGATCCGCAAGCACATTAGCAAGAAGAATGTGACTGATAAAAGGTTGGCCGACTCTCATCGGCGTCACCAAGAATTCCACATGGGTGACTTTGTGATAGTGAGGAAGGAGAGGCTCTCCCCGTGAGTCATCTCCAAATTGAGGTTATGTGGGGCTGGTCCCTTCCAGGTCCTGAGGCGCATTGGCGCTAATGCCTATGAGTTAGATCTCCCCGAGGAGTATGGAGTGAGTCCCACATTTAATGTAGCCGACCTAGTGTCTTATAAGGGACCCACGGTGGTACCTAGTGAGGATATTGAGCCTATTCCCTCCGTTGAGAGAGCACCCACCCGTGAGGAGAGACCACCAGGCCAAGAGAGCCCAGCGTGAGGGAATTGAATGAATATTGGATGAACAAGTCACTACTACCAGGAGCAAGGTATACGAGCGCTATCTCGGCAGGTGGATGGATCGGTCTCATTCGGAAGACCTGAGGGCAGTACCACTTCTACACCCTCCGAGGAGGGAAGGACACTTACTCGACGGAGTCGAGTTCTCCGCACCCCGGGAGTATGATGGGGACATCACCTCACATGCCCACGTTCATAGCTCGTCTCCTCGCCCCAGTTGCATCCGGCATGATCTAGTTATCTAATTTTGAGTCATATGTAATTTTTATTTGAGTCATTTGATGTAATTTTCATTTTACTTGAGTCATGTCCCTAGGTCTTGTGCTTATTTCCCTAAGTTTGAGAGTCATTATGTTGTTTAGTTAGTTATTGGGCCCAATTCATTGGGTTTGGCCCAAGTTCACCCCCTACCCCCTCGGTTATTTGTCATTGAGTCTTTTGTCAGGGTCTTATTGTAAAATATGGGTTGTCTATATATAGGGCCCCATTCCCTTCATTTTAAACTAATGAATCAATGAATGAAAAAAAATTCCATTTTGTGAGTTCTATCTTTATTTTTATGGTGGAGTGAATCCATTAGTGTGGTGAGAAGCCTTAGGGAGAGAATCCCACCCATCCCTCTCTTAATCTCTCTCTTTCACTCCCCTTTCTCTCTCCTCCACACCCAATTTTGAAAATTTTCTCTCTCCTCCCTTCCCAACTACCACTCTCCCACCTACCCCCATTAAAGGTCACTCCCCTTCCCCACACATCCCATTACTCCACCCCCTAGTCCCAAGGGAGCATCCCCAATCACTAAGCCACCCTCCAACCACCTCATCCCTTTCCCAAGCACCCTTCCCTCTCCCCCATGCAACCCTCCACCTCCCAAGACCATTTGAATTTGAATATCCCCTTCCCTCCATAGCCCAAAGTCGCCCAACTCATTTCCCCATTGAGTAGGCCACCCCCATCCCCTTCCCTCCACTCCACTCTACCAAGAGCAGCCACCCCATCACCCTTCCCCCACCTTGGCTGAGAGCCTACAGAGAACCAGTGGAGTGCAGCAGCGACTCCATCTTCCCCCTGACATCCCTGGAGGTCCAAGAGCTATCGTCGGAAGCGTCTGCCTGTCTTCTTCGCAACGGAAGTGGTTTCGTTGTCGTCCGAGCACCGTGCTGCCCGGGAGAGCCATTCTCCCTCGACTGCGCGAAGCTCTCCTGACAGAGCACCTGAATGTGATTGGAAGCTCTGCCACAACGTGAATCAAGACAAGAGCCCTTCTGAAAAGTTTTTCCTCCTTCTGTCTACTTTCAGAATCAAGAAGTAGAACTCCGTTCGGCATCCTGTAGCAGGAGTTATCAATTTTCTCCCTCAACCACGCGGTTCTGCTTCCCACAGTCTGCACCGACTTGTCATCATTGTTCAGAGTTTCCCCGTCTTCTCCAGCATCGTTTGGCTTCTCCGTCAGTTTTTATGTGAAGAAGACTCGTCCACGGTTCCAACGACTCCAACGGTGCTCGATTCTGAGTTCGGGAGCTGTCGGGGCAACCTCTACAACCTGCTGTTGGAAACCAGGAGCTGTCAGTCCGAGAATCTGCCTCCCTGTTCAGGCCTCCACCCAGACCAACATCGACGACAGAAGAAATTAATAAAATTTGGACGACTTCCTTGACCTATTACGAAGATTTTCCAGGTGGTTTCGTCCCCAACAAAATTCGGTAGCAGTTGCAGCAGTCAATTCATCAGTCTCCTATCAGCACCCACAGAACTGGGCAGAATCGGCAACCTCCCATCTTCGGTGTTCCCTTCTCAAATTCCCCTCCCCGCTTGGCCGGCTGAAGGCCCCTCCCTGTGTGGAGGTAGTGTTTGGATGTAACTATCATCTTCCCTTCCCCACGATCCCCCCCTTGCATGGGGTGTAGTGTTGTAATAGCTTAAACAGGTCAAGCTACCCCGGCGCGGCTTGTGGGGAACCCACGCTTCCCCGCTCGCCCTCGTCTCCGAGCGGGACCGGTTTCTTCAGACCGATCGAGTGAGTGCTCCAAAACTTTGCTCTAATTCATGCTTGTTCTTTCAATATTAGTTCATAAACTCCGCTGGCCGTGACGAGAGCCCGATCCTTAAGCTCATTTGCTATAAGTGATCATCGTGGGAAGAGAGTGGAACCCGTGCCCTTTGGCACTTCGTCGGACCCTTGATTTGGGCAGCCATACCCTTGGGGAATCAAACCTTGGCCTTGCTGGCCCTCTACCAGCAAGGGCCTAGCCCACACAACCTCCCCTTGGCATTGCCAAGTTACCCCGGGTCTTAGTGAGCATCGGGTGAGCGGTTGCTATTATCGGTCCGTTTTGAATGCTTAATTGTGCTTGCTTGTTGAGTCCTAGGTTGTGTCACATCAGAGGACTTTGCCACTCTTGTCATGCCATAATTCATAATTTTACATTTATCAAATTCGACTTTGATTTTTATAATAGCCCTTTTGGCTAGACGTATCATGAAATTTCACTTTATTTTGGGTCAACACTGCCCCTATTTGAGACTCCTCTCGTATTGGGGAGTACCGAGATTGATTATCTCATCCGTCAACCTCTTGCCCATGAACTTGGCCGAGTAAAGAAGAGAAAAGACTTTCATGCATGCTCATAGCATGGCCGAAGTAGGAACGGTCTTTACCCAAAGGAGCCTGCTAAGGACGCCGTGAAGTGTGTGTGGTGCACAGCTAGGGGTCACCTTTAACAAGTGGAGAGAGAATGCTGAACTCCCAGCGCGGGGTTCTTATGATCGAAGTGCCGCATAACAAGCCTAAAGACTCTTTTGACATTGAATTAATTAAACAAAACTTAAGATAAAGGCTTAATATCACTCTTAATCATGTTAAGAAGTACTTTATTTTGAAAATGTGCGTGAAGTGATAAGTAATGGTATCATAAAGATGCGTACTTACGCCAATATGTCACCTTGCGACCTTTGGAATAGCAGCTGCCAGAGATAATGCTGATCATCATGAGATAGTCCTCTTTAGCAGATGAAAGGATTGGAAGCTAAGGTTTTGAAAGTGGCTTAACAAGAAGTAGTGGTATATGGACTAGACTCAGATGAATAGGGAGAAAAGGAAGAGAGGCGAGGGCTAGAACTCCCTCGCTAGGGCACGGAGACCCTGATCACAAGGAACGATTTACAGAAGTGAAAAATTAGAAGGAGGGGTGAGGACTAAAGCCTCGAAAGCAGTGAGAGAACGGGCGAATGCCCAGAGCAGTGGATGTGGAAGAAGTAGGGTCGGACCTGTGATTGGGAAGAATTATGAGGAGAAATTGGTAGATGGAGAGAGGTGGATCAGGAGGGTCCGGAGGTGAAGGAGGAGAATCATGAATGAAAGAAGAATCTGATGGCTCCGAAGGGGAAAAATATCGAGGGACACGATGCCCCAGAAAGAAATATGGAAAAAGATGATGGAAGAGGAGGAAGAGAATAAAAGACGTGATATCCTAGAAAAGCAGGAGGATGAATCAGAGGAAAGATGGAGAGTCCGGAGGATCCAGAGGTTTCGGGGGTTCTGGAGGGATGAGATGGGAATAGAAAGGGGCACGTTGCCCGGAAAGAAGATAGAGAGAGTAAGATGGAGAATCTGGAGGTTCCGGAGGAAGGGAATAGAAAGGGGCGCGGTGCCCTGGGAGGAAGGAAAGAGAGTCCGGAGGTTCCGGAGGAATAGAATCAGAAAGGGCGTGACGCCCAGAAAAAATTAGTGAGATGCCCGGAGGACCCGGGCGTGATGGTGTAGAGGGGCGCGATGCCCAAAGAGGGAGGTCCGGAGATTTCGGAGGGATGAGATGGAAATAGAAAGGGGCGCGGTGCCTAGGGAGAAGGTCTGGAGGTTCCGGAGGAATGGAATAGAAAGGGGCGCGGTGCCCCGAGTGAGGAGATAGAACATATGGAGGTACTAGGGAAATAGCAGAAAAGGGGGCGTGATGCCCCGGGAGAATTAGGGAGGAAAAATCTGAAGGGACGCGGTGCCCTAGAGGGAGTGGATTAGAAGAAGAAGAAGGGTTGGGAGGGACGTGATGCCCAAGGAGAACCAATGAGAAGCTTGGAGGACCCAAGCACGAGGGTGTAGAGGGGCGTGAGGCCCAAAGTGAGAGGTCCGGAGGTTCCGGAGGGATGAGACACCATGGGGCACGATGCCCCAGGAAGACACGCGAGAAATTCGGAGAGTCCGGATGCGAGAGTTGAAAAAGGGTGCGATGCCCTGAGAGAAGATTGGATGGGGCACAATGCTCGGGAAGTGTAAAGGGACCCGAAGATCCCGAGGATAAAGATGAATAAGATGAGGAATGCGGAAGATCTGGAGGTTCTGGAAGGCGGGGAAGATACGGGTCTAAAAACTCGGGAAAGAGGGAATGCAAATGCATGTGAATGCAATAGAATGGATGCGATGAAAGCATGGAATGTGTAAGATGCGAAGAACATGGAGGGCAAGAGGATGAGATCCTCCTCCTTACACCTGGAGTGGCCCACAAAGAATCGGTGATAGACGGGAATATGGGTGTAGTTGCATAAAAGGAAGATAGGATAGCGGAAGGCCCCTTAGCACCAGGACAACCGTCCCTCCATAGCAGCGAAAGTGTATAGCCAATCAGTCCAATGGATAAAGTAAAAGCCCGTGACGAAGCTTCAATAATAAATGACAACTCTCTCGGAGAGTGAAGAGCAATGATGCAAGAGAGTTGAACAGTTGGAACGCGAAGCAACGTGTCTCCTAGATATTGTGGCACATAAGGAGTGTTGGATAAAATAGGCATTCGCCCCTGGTATGGAAGAATGGGTTCAACATTGGGAAGTTGGAACAAGGGGTGCCCTGCTCGGCCCTTATATGGCATTAACTTTTGACAATCTCTTTTAATGAGCAGCGACGGGGGCTTGGCCTCTTCAACGATGCTCGGCACAAAAACGCGGATGGGCATCCGACAAATGAACTCTCATGTCTTGAACAGCATTGCCATAGCCAAATTATTTTTATCTAGCTCTTGATCATCTTTGGCATATGTACTTGAAGAAGCACACCCATTCCGAGTGGTAAAAGAAGGTGAAGCAGAGGTGGAAGGCTCCATAGATGGTGGAGGTGCAATGGAAGATGTTGGAGAAAACACGTCGAGCTTCTCTCCTTGCTCGGGAGTAGTCGGGGTTAACTCGAGTGCAAAAAGAGATGGGTCATGCTCAGGATTAGCCAGGGGTAAAGGTGAAGGGTTAAGCGGTGGAGTAGGGGTAATTGGGTTAGGGGTTAAAGGTGTAATGGTGGACCGATGTGGCAGTAATGAGAGGTTAATTGGAGAAGGTTCGATGGTGGGCTCGGTGGAGGCCGATGGCGTGGTGGCTAATGGCGGCGTAGTTGGTGGAGGTCTAGTGGAAGGTTCGGCGGAGTCCGGTGCTACGGAGGTTGATGGTGAAGTAGATGGAAGTTTAGTGGAAGGCTTGGTACGGAGGAAACGCCGAATGGGGCGAGCGGTGTTTGGGGTAAGAGACATGTCTTGGTGCGCCGATGCGGGTAATTGGAGTATTGACCCATCATCATAACACCAATAAGTCTCGAAGGTGGGGGTTGGATTGGGGACAGTGGCTTTGTCCTGAGCAGGAGGTTCCTCTGATGGTAGTGGGGGGAGAGGAAAATGAAGGAAACTCGGAAGGGGTGCTTGCGGCGCTTCATCATGTACCGTCTTGAATCCTTCAGTTGCCGGCTCTTCATTAGCAGGCTCAAGTGGACGCCGTAATGGAGGCATATATGTGGGTGGTGAAATGTAATGGTATAGCGGAGGATTTTGTGTGTGTAAATGTGTATGTGTAAGCGGAGGCGGAGGGACATATGAATGATGTTGTACTCCTGGTTTTGATGATGACAACGATAAGATAAGTGTTATAGACACTTAAGTTTTTTAATGAATGTTTAATAGGAACAAAAGGATGCAGGGTGCTCGATGCGTCAACGCCACAATGGAGCAGCGTCGACGCAGCGGCTTAAGAGACGCCAATGTACAAGGAACAAAAGGATGCAGGGTGCTCGATGCGTCAACGCCACTATGAAGCAGCGTCGACGCAGCAGCTTAAGAGACGCCAATATACAAGGCAAGACAGGCTTGAAATACATGTTCGTGCGTCAACGCCACCAACTGGCAGCGTGGACGCAGCAGTTCAAGTATCTCCTTGCAACCTCTGGAGTACCTTGGTAGCGTCGACGCTGCAGCTCGTTGGGTCGACGCAGCAGCTTGATGGATTGACAAGGTGACTAGAGGGTGGACGCAGCTGCACAATGCGTCAACGCACTCCTTGACGCAAGAAGGCTGAAGCCACTCAAATTTCAGCGGATGGAACAGCAATGAGTCAACGCAGCATGATGAGAGCGTCGACTCAGCACGCCCATCTGCTGAAGACTTGATCACTGGATCATCAATGCGTCAACGCCACGGGTTGGAAGCGTCGACGCAGCAGTTAAAAAGGCTAGGCTGGTTGCTCGCTGGAATGTTCAATGCGTCAACGCAGCAGGCTGATAGAGTCAACGCAGCAGACTTAAGTCTTGCTGGTAGAATGCCCTTGAAGGCTGCGTCAACCTTTAGAAGCAAGTGAGTTGACGCCACCAGACAGTAGTTACTGAACGTGCTAATGAAGGGCACGTGATCTGAGGTAACTGGGTCGTGATCCCAGGATGGACGAGGTACCAGGATGCTGACACGTGGACTGAGGCCTCTTGGCGGGAATTGTGGAGAGCGCATGTCGCCCTAAATGCTGCTGATATATAAGGAAGACTCCTCTGTCTGAATGAGACTGATCGTGATCGACTAAAGCAGAGGAAGAGTGAGAGCTTCCACAATCCAGAAGAAGAAAGGAAAAGAAAAGAGAGAGAAGAGAAGGAGCATAAGAGAAAGAAGAGAGAAAGAAAGAGATAGAGAGCTCGAGTAGAGTGAGAAGAGAAGCAAAGCTACTTGAATATTTGTTCCTGCTGTTCTGTGGATCATATCCATCTCAGTTAGCTCTAGTTGAGAGCCACTGTTGTGCTACCATAGCTACAGTTTTCTGATTACTGTATTTTCCTTTTCTTAGTTTCGTTTACATTTCTTTGTGATTCTTCCGATTGCCCTGTTGGGGTTTGGATTCCTCCTGGTGGGTCAGGAGAAGGGAGATTTGATCTCCGGTTTGCAAGTAGCTGGGTGCTGCTTGTGGGTTCCCTCCGGTTGGGAGGAAGAGGGGAGGCTGTTCCCCTGGTCAAGCTGTTTGGCAGCATTTGTTGCAGACTGAGTCTGCTGTGCTAGTGTTACTAGTGGAAGCCTCACTCCGGTTGGGAGTGAGGGGTGGATGTAGGTCTGGAGGACCGAACCACCTAAAAATTATCTGTGTAGTGGTTTGCCTTGCATTAGCTCCATATCTTCTACCTCCCATTCACAGGTTGTGCATGTTTGGCCTGATGCATTATCTAGAGAGTTATTTTTGAGCATTATATTCTGCTTAATGTGTTTGGGTTGTTTTACTCTGCATTCGTTTCTGGTTGATCAGGTGGCTGCATTGTTGCAGTCCAACTGTTTGTTCATTTGATTGCCTTATCATTTCTTCTTGGAAAGCTCATTAATTTTAATTCCGCATATCTGAACTTTAGTTTTTTAAAATGGGCCATATTTTCTAGAGGGATACATTCACCCCCCCTCTGTATCCAGGCCTAGCACCCTAACAATTGGTATCAGAGCGGTGTCTGCTTAGAAGGTCCAGCGACCTGCAGATCCGATCTTGCTGTCTTAGGTGCTAATTTGTTTCTAGTGCATCATTATTCCTGTTGCATTGAATCTACTTTCTATTTGCTTCAATGGCTATTCCACCCGTCTTTAGTGGTTCTGATTTTAATCAGTGGCACACTGCTTTCCATGCTTATGTTAATGTTGTTAATCCTGATCTGTGGAAATTAATTTCATAAGGTCCTCACACCTTACCTACGAAAGTGTCCAAATGGACCGACAGACACAGATCAAAGGACGGAGAAAATCAGAAAGCCTTTAATCTGATGAAAGCAGCTACTGACAGAGATTTATGGTCTTGCTTTCATGATTGCAGGTCCGCTAAAGACATCTTGGATATGCTGAAGAAAATTCACAGGGCAAATGAGGACAGCTGCATGATGGCTGACAGAAGTAATCCAAGTGGCAGCAATCAAGGCATCAGTCAGAATGAAGATGATATTGATGAAGAGGTAAACTCTGAATTTGACTCTGACGAAATGACTTCTGATTATTTGAAGGAAATGTATGTTGAATTGTATGAAAAGTATGGAAAAATAAAATCTGAAAATAAAAAATTAAAGAAAAAGGTTGAACAAAATAGTTCTGATTTATCATGTGAAAATTGTTCAAATCTGAAGCAATCTTATGATGCTTGTTCTTCTGATAATCAAGAGCTTAAGAAACATGTTGAATTGTTGAGATCTGAAAAAGAGTCTCTGAGAAAATCTGTTATTGAGAGTGAAGGAAAATGTAAGGAACTTGAGCAAGAGAAGAACCTATTTGCTGAAAAACTTAATGCCATAAAATCTGTAAATGCAGAATTGCAAAGAGATTTTGAAAAACAGCAAAAGGATTTGAAGGAATTTGAGGCTGGAAGAAAACTTGGAATTAACTCTGATGATCAGATTTTGATAACTGAATTAATTCAGAGTGACAGACTAAAGGAAGAAATTGAGAAACTAAAACAGCTGAACACCATCTTGTCAGAAAGATTGCTGACATTTGAAAAAGGTAAATGTGTAGTGTCCGATAATTCAGAAGAAGTTGATGAGCTGAAAAAGGAAATTGAGAATTACATAATTGCCAACAAAGTCTTGAATGAAGCTGTCAATTGCAGTGAACAAGAGACTGCAAGTTATGAGTTACACATTGCCTCCTTAGAAGAAGAAATCCAAGACTTGAAAAATTCCTTGTCCAAATTTATTGATGGTCAAGAAAATCTAGATAAACTGCTAGGTGTTAAAGTCAATTTTCAAAAAGAAGGGTTGGGCTATAACCCAACAAAGAAAAAGAGTTTTGAAAATAAGATTCAAACTTCAGCTGTTTCAAATGTTACCTCTGTTAGTTCAGCCAATCCTTCAGTGTTTCAATTTGCTGCTCAAAGAATTCTGAAGCCAACTGAAAAATAAAAAGGAAAGAACAAAATGGCTTCTACTACTTACATGCATCCTGTTTTTAATTCTCATGCTAACAGGAAACTCATGTCATGCCTTAAGTGTCATGAAGTTGGTCATCAAATGCATAAATGCAAACTGAAAGGAAAAGATGACGTGAATGCCAGTAAAATGCATGTCAGGAAAACTCATGTCAGAAATCATGAGGTTCAGAAAAAGAAAATGTCATGTTATTACTGCCATAGAATTGGCCATTTGATGCATGAGTGTGAATTAAACGAACTAGATGATTTGAATGCTGAAATGATGAATGCTAGAAAATATCATGATAAAAAACCTGCTGTTCATTCAAAGGAAAGTGAATCCTCTCATTGTGGTAGATTAGGCCACACCTCTGCTCAATGTTGGTTTGCTAATGGAAAGAAAAAACCATTCTCACATCATGCTAAATCTTATGCTAACCAACATGCCTTTAATATAAACAAAACTGCTTCTCTGAACCAGCATGTCAAATGTTTTAATTGTAACAAGTTTGGGCACAAGTCCACTGAATGTTTGGCAAGTTCTTTTAGAAGAAAGTTTCCTTTCTGCTCCCATTGTGGGAAGCTTGGCCATGTAGTCAAGGACTGCTGGCATGTCCAGGGTAGGAATAGAAATTCCAAAGAATTTGATAGGAACAAACTTGCCTTTAAAAGAATTCCTGTTTGCTCAAATTGTAGAAGACCAGGCCACCAAGTTGCTGCTTGCAGGGTAGCTGGTCATGAAAAGAAAAAGTTTCGTAATAATAACAGAAACCCCCATGCTCACTCTTATAATGCTCAAATTCATGCTAGTATACATAAGAGGAACATGAAACCTGCTAATTCATGCTATTACTGTAGACAAATTGGTCATTCAATGAACAATTGCTACTTGATGAAATCTGATGACCATGCTGCTAGAAATGTGCTGAGAAAACCTGCCATGAGTAATACTGTCATGTCAGGACCCAAGACTTCTTGGGTGCCTATCTGTGCAAAATAATTTGCTTACCTGCAGGTGTGCCTTGGAAGCTGAAGAATAAAGAGGGGTAATAAACCAAGGCACTCAAGAAGAAAACCCCTAGGACTGAAATTTTCAGGTAAATTCTCTGCATTTCCTATAATGAAATTCACTGCATATCCTGTTTGATGTGTTCTTTCACACTTGTCATCTATTGAATACTATGAACATTCATGTCTCTCAATGCTCATACTTAATTATCTGTTTAGACATTGAAAAGAGAATAAACTTGCATTCTAAAAATCTGAAAAGCTGAAAATTGATCCATGCATGCATGCTCACATTTAAAAAACTGCCTTGTTTCTCATGAGCACATGTTGAGATATCAGTGCATAATTCAGATTGAGAAGTGATTGGAAATCAGAACTGCATGTTGAATTATTATGATTGACCTATGTGGTATATTAAATGGTAAGCTACCAAAAGACAGGGAGATCTGTCTGGAGGTTCTTACTATGTGTGAAGTGGTCTTTTAGACCAAGTGCTCCGCCTAGTACCATGGGTCACTTTGCTTATTAGGGCAGTCTGAATGTGCATGTATCACAATCTCATAGATTCAGTTTTCATGGCAAACATTGCATGATCTAAGGGGGAGTTAGCTTAAGATAAATCTCTTGGTGACAAAATGCTGAATAAAGTACAGAGCTGTTACTGCTGGTTGGAGGACTGAGTTAACTCAGTGTGGAAATAGAGTTAACGCACCAGACAGCCTATTCCCTGAGAACCTTGATGTGGAGTGTCTGTGGCTGGTAGAGTGAGTTGACGCTATGGTGAAACTGAGTTAACGCTGTGGGCAACTGGGTTCTGAAACTGAACAAATGGTTGTGCGATCTAGATGGATGAGTTGACGCAGTAAAGAGGATGAGTTAACGCAGCTGTGCCTTATTGGAATCTCAGGATTACATCTTCCTCTTTTGGAAACTTCCTTCTCACATACCCTTGTTCTGTCCATATATGCTGTCTCTTCCGTTCTTATCCCAATAAAGATTCCTTGACATCCGTGTATGGGAAAATTCTCTAGAGCACTGAGATATGTAGATGATGTCATAAATTCAGGGGGAGTTACAGTGATAATTCCTGTGGAATATGAGATATATTCTGAATTGCTCTATGATATGTTAATGATAGGAGATCCATAATTCTTATGATGTTTGAATTTATGAACTTTTGAACCCAATGATGCACTATGTATGGAGCAAAAGCTGAACAATTTAATAAAACCAGGACCTCATCATCTCTCGATCCTTATTGTTCAAAAGTAAAGAAATCAATGTGTGTAGAGGAATTTAATAATTGTATTGATGATGAACTCAGAAATTGTTTATAAACGCTGAAGATGCAATCTATTCACATGTAATATTATGCAGAGCAATGGTAGTTGTTCACTGAGAAATTGGCCCTATGCACCAAAGAAGTGCTGAAGAGCAAGTCATGAGGTGCGCTACTATCTCTGCTTTCAAGAGAAAAACAAATCATTCCAGAGCAATGGTAACTATCAACTGAGAAACTACCTTCAAGCACTTATGAAGTGCTGATAGGCATGTCATGAAGTTAGTTGCCACCTCTGGTTAGTCAATGCAGAATAGTTTGCTATGCTGAGTAACCGGGGACTCGGGTGTCTGATAAACATGTGTACCCGTGTCAAAATGCTAGCAATACTTGACTGCAAATGAAAATGTAAAAAGAAGTTGGAAATGCTGAAAATGTGAAAACAATTAAAACATGTGAGTTTGGTTGATCTGGTGCTCCTTATTCAACTGAGTCTATCTTCAATGCCAGTTAAATTTCTCTCTATCTGAAAGGCCTCTTAAAATTGAAAGATATAAGGGTCAGAAATGAAAATGGTTCTAGTGTGAAAAGAGTTCTATTTTTTCTCCAGGCAGGTGGCTTTAGTGGTTCATGGCTTCTAATTCAATGTTTTAAGATTATTTCTTCTTTTTATCATTAAATGAATTAGAGCCTTTTTACATACATCTCTTTCATGGGAACTCGATCTGCAACACTTAAAATTCCATGAATAGAAGCCTGATTATCTCACTATCTTAGTACCTTAAGAAAATCCCTTGAACGGATGTCTCTCTGGTTACTTGTCTTGCTTCTTCTCTTCACAACAGCCTCACTGCGTAGACGCAATGCCCCTTGGCGTCCACGCCTTGTGTCTTTCTGACTACTTGTCTTGTGTTTTCTGTTCACATATGCCTCACTGCGTAGACGCAATGCCCCCTTGGCGTCCACGCATTGCCTCTAATTCAACTTTCTTCAACCCGGTTCATCGACTTGAACCGGCTGAACCGTTCACTAAAAGGGTCTTCGTAGCCTCTTTAAAAGAGTAGCTTGACCGCCACTCGTCTCAACTCCATTCGAAACCCTTGGTCGGTTTACCTTCCGTGCTCTCCAAACATCCTCCCACACCATTTCTTGTCTCCGATCATCTTCGACAAGGGTGCTCAGTCGGGAAAGCTGTTGATGGAGCAGAACTTGAGGGTTTCGAGTGCGACACAGTTGACGATGGACTCGCTCACAGAGGATGCGCTTGATGCTCCAGTGGCCAACCCTCCAGAAGCGACACCATCTACAGCTATTTCCAAGAAGCGTAAAGGAAAGGAGAAGGAGAGACGTCCTCGGAGCCCTAGTCCACCGGTCAAGAGAAGAAAGTCCTCAAAATCGATATCAGCTGAACCACGCACCTCTTCTGGCATAACGGGGAAGAAGAAATCCAGGTCTTCTGTTGTCATCAATATAGAAGAACCTCTCAAGGTTCTTATCCCCAGGTACATTGTAAGTTCCGATGAAGAGCTACTGACTGCATTTCCTGAGGTACGGCCTGCATTAGAATTTCAAGGCTGGTGGAAGTTTGTGACGAAGCACACTGTTTACTATCCTACTCTCGTTAGGGAATTTTATTAAAATTTGAAATATGAACCGAAGATTCCCAAATTGCCCTCCACTGTTAGAAATGTTCATTTTGAGTTAACAAGTGCCCTGCTTGCTCGAGTTTGGAAAATACCAATGGGAGGAGCAAAGCTTCATTCGTACGAGCTAGATGAACATGAGGCGTTTGCTGTTTTGACTGGGTTAACCAAAGACCCCTCTGACGTGAAACAGACATACCTGTCCAGTCTGAAAGCTAATAGATTTATACCATCTGTCAGACTACTTCATCACATATGCACGTCTATCATCACACCTCAAAGCAGTGGTAGAGAAAGAGTCACAGATATGCAGCGATTCCTGTTGTACTGCATGTTAAAGGAAGTTAAGATTTCTTTAACCGATGTTGTAGTTCAGACAATTGGAACTTGTCTTCACCACTCTAGAACACTACCTTATACAGCACACCTCACATCAATTTTCAAAAAGGTAGGAGTGGACTTTGGAACTGAAAAGAAACATGTTTTCCCCAAAGGAAACATATATTCCATGTCTTACGTTCAGAGATTTATGGGCTTCAAAGTCATTGATGGTAAGGCTGTTAGAATCCTTCCCAGTCAGAAATCAGCTCAATCAGAAATAGGACAGGCATCAAGAGCAGTCACTGTGGATGATAGTCAAGTGAACAGGACAGAGATACCAATTCCACCTGTGGTGAGAGTAGGAAGACCAGAGGGTAGTTCAGGAACAGGAGAGCATGATGCTGAAGAAACATTTGTGAGATCATCAAGTCCTCAGTTGGAAACTGGGGAACCCAGTGGCTCTACACCTACAATGGAAATTGGTGTTTATAGGAGGCCTTTTCCAACTTCTGATGCAGCTCCACCCCCAGCCACTGTTGAAGAGATGTTTGCTCACATGTCTATGATGCTGCAGCGTCAGGATGCAAAGATGGACAAGCTAATGGAGTTTACAAATTTTCATCTCAACAAACTGACTACTCGGGTTATACAATTTGAAGTCTCTGTCTTATCCGAGTGGCAAAAATTCCTCCTCTCCAAGATGCTATCTGACCAAGCCACAAGGTCTGTCTTGAAAAACATATCAGCTCTTCTTGACAAACTCTCAACTCTAGTGAGCGACGTGCACAGAACCCAATCTTCATTTTGTCAATCTTTTGCAAAGGTTATTGATATATGTTATGATGTGAGGATAGGTGTTGAAACCCTCAAGAGTCCTGTCAATGCACTTCCTCAATGCATCAAGGTTCTTTTAGGCAAGATTGACACTGTGACTGACACACTCAAATCTCTTGAAACTCAACTGAAGAAATCTGATGATATGTTCTCTGCAATTGCACATGTGAAGACCACACTGCAACATGACTTAGCTGCTATATCTCAAGACATTCGCATGTTGCTGGGCAGAGATCAATCTACCACTCCACGATCTCACTCTACTCCAAGTCAACCACCAAGGGCTCGCGGATCATCTTCCAGTCATGCCAGATTTTTCAATTGAGGCCTCGTGCCAGATCACATGTTGCCCCCTTCATGATGATGTCAAAGGGGGAGAAAAGAGTTTAAAGGTAGCTTGATTCTTTTTGTTGAGTTCTTTTTGTAATGACAAACGCATTGATGAATGATAGCATATAGTTTACATGTGATTTATCTATAATACAACTGTGATACAATATTATGAAGCTTCATGAATCTTAGATACCTGTCCATGCGTTTGTTTGATGCCTCATCCTTAAAACAGTCCAGAGTTGCTATCATCAAAAAGGGGGAGATTGTTGTACTCCTGGTTTTGATGATGACAACGATAAGATAAGTGTTATAGACACTTAAGTTTTTTAATGAATGTTTAACAGGAACAAAAGGATGCAGGGTGCTCGATGCGTCAACGCCACAATGGAGCAGCGTCGACGCAGCGGCTTAAGAGACGCCAATGTACAAGGAACAAAAGGATGCAGGGTGCTCGATGCGTCAACGCCACTATGAAGCAGCGTCGACGCAGCGGCTTAAGAGACGCCAATATACAAGGCAAGACAGGCTTGAAATACATGTTCGTGCGTCAACGCCACCAACTGGCAGCGTGGACGCAGCAGTTCAAGTATCTCCTTGCAACCTCTGGAGTACCTTGGCAGCGTCGACGCTGCAGCTCGTTGGGTCGACGCAGCAGCTTGATGGATTGACAAGGAGACTAGAGGGTGGACGCAGCTGCACAATGCGTCAACGCACTCCTTGACGCAAGAAGGCTGAAGCCACTCAAATTTTAGCTGATGGAATAGCAATGAGTCAACGCAGCATGATGAGAGCGTCGACTCAGCACGCCCATCTGCTGAAGGCTTGATCACTGGATCATCAATGCGTCAACGCCATGGGTTGGAAGCGTCGACGCAGCAGTTAAAAAGGCTAGGCTGGTTGCTCACTGGAATGTTAATGCGTCAACGCAGCAGGCTGATAGAGTCAACGCAGCAGACTTAAGTCTTGCTGGTAGAATGCCCTTGAAGGCTGCGTCAACCTTTAGGAGCAAGTGAGTTGACGCCACCAGACAGTAGTTACTGAACGTGCTAATGAAGGGCACGTGATCCGAGGTAACTGGGTCGTGATCCCAGGATGGACGAGGTACCAGGATGCTGATACGTGGACTGAGGCCTCTTGGCGGGAATTGTGAGAGCGCATGTCGCCCTAAATGCTACTGATATATAAGGAAGACTCCTCTGTCTGAATGAGACTGATCGTGATCGACTAAAGCAGAGGAAGAGTGAGAGCTTCCATGATCCAGAAGAAGAAAGGAAAAGAAAAGAGAGAGAAGAGAAGGAGCATAAGAGAAAGAAGAGAGAAAGAAAGAGATAGAGAGCTCGAGTAGAGTGAGAAGAGAAGCAAAGCTACTTGAATATTTGTTCCTGCTGTTCCATGGATCATATCCATCTCAGTTAGCTCTAGTTGAGAGCCACTGTTGTGCTACCATAGCTACAGTTTTCTGATTACTGTATTATCCTTTTCTTAGTTTCGTTTACATTTCTTTGTGATTCTTCTGATTGCCCTGTTGGGGTTTGGATTCCTCCTGGTGGGTCAGGAGAAGGGAGATTTGATCTCCAGTTTGCAAGTAGCTGGGTGCTGCTTGTGGGTTCCCTCCGGTTGGGAGGAAGAGGAGAGGCTGTTCCCCTGGTCAAGCTGTTTGGCAGCATTTGTTGCAGACTGAGTCTGCTGTGCTAGTGTTACTAGTGGAAGCCTCACTCCGGTTGGGAGTGAGGGGTGGATGTAGGTCTGGAGGACCGAACCACCTAAAAATTATCTGTGCAGTGGTTTGCCTTGCATTAGCTCCATATCTTCTACCTCCCATTCACAGGTTGTGCATGTTTGGCCTGATGCATTATCTAGAGAGTTATTTTTGAGCATTATATTCTGCTTAATGTGTTTGGGTTGTTTTACTCTGCATTCGTTTCTGGTTGATCAGGTGGCTGCATTGTTGCAGTCCAACTGTTTGTTCATTTGATTGCCTTATCATTTCTTCTTGGAAAGCTCATTAGTTTTAATTCCACATATCTGAACTTTAGTTTTTTAAAATGGGCCATATTTTCTAGAGGGATACATTCACCCCCCCTCTGTATCCAGGCCTAGTGTCACGCCCCGATGCGAATCTCGGGACGTACGGTTAGGGGCAAGCGAGCAATAATTCCGAACCATTGCAAACCATTGCACAAAAGGTTGGAAAGGATAATAATCAGAGTTTTATTGATAATAAAGTTGAGTACACTGGGTAGAACAACTACATCCAAATAATAAGCAAAATACTAGAACAATCTCTCACTAATACTAAGGGTACAAACTGACTCAATAAACTAAAACTATCTCTCGATATCACTCCAGTCCATTCCCGACAAGTTCATCACCTGGAAAGAGGGGAAAAGTAGGAGTGAGCTAAACGCGCTCAGTAGATAACCACAAACAGGTTTACGTAATTAACCATTGATTTCCAATTTATATGCAATGCAGTAAATAAAGAATGACGATACGATAAAAGAAACAATGTAAAAGATATCTTGCAAGGTCAAGAAATATAACAATTTACCAAGTAATGAACAAGTAAAGTAACAGTAGATAATTTGGCCAGCAAGTATGTTACACATGTAACCAAGTAAATACGAACGAGTCAAGTAACAAGAGTTTGTCATAGACGTAACATGTCAAGTCAAGTATTCGGGTGCAATGCCTCACCCTGTCATAAACATCCCAATGGGCTCAATATCTTTTCGGGCGCTCTCCCCAGGACCAGACCGGGCCCTTATGATGCGTTGGCATTTCATTTCAATTGGATCACCGATCCCCCGTCTAGACATAGTCAATTATGGCCAATATAATCAGATGAATTTCTGTCGGGTACAAGATGTAAAGGACGACACTTGCCTCCTTTGATTCAAGAGTATAACCACGATGAAAAACTCAAAACAAGGTAGTCGTATGGCAAACACCGGGCCGTACTCACATGAGTAACGAGTCACGGGGCCAAGAATGAACGGTTGACAGTAAGCCATTCGAGAGAGAGAAGTAAGTTCCGAAGAACGAATATACGAACCATTCGGGTCGTATTTTAAGAAATACGGTTCAAGAGAATCCGTATTAAGCATAACGATAATATCTAATTATAAGATAATTTATGTAAAATAGTCACCGGGTTGCCAATAACAATTAAACCAACCAATTTCAGTTTAATGTCCATTGATCAATTCCGGGCTCAAATATGACCGAAGATTATCCAAGGGTAATCGGTCAATTAATCAAGTTAAAACAATAGTCATGATGTAACCGTAATTTACCACGGTAAAAATGTTCTACGGTAAAAATGTAAAGTTTACCGGATGGAGTGTCCGGCTAATTGGTCAAAGACTTGCCATAAGTCGGCCAGTAATTTTCTGGTTTACAGTAATTTACAGAAATTACCTATGGTAAAGTTTAGCTATTTACCATACTTATTCAATTTATCCAAAGTTACAAGTGAATTTCAATGATTTTCACTTTAAACAATTTATCAAAATAGATATTGCAAATAACAGAAATTTACTCATGTCATTATCTGTTATTTATGTGGATTGTCAATTTTTACTAATTTAAATGGGTCAAATAGCAAAAAAATCAGTTTTCTGGAAGTTAAACGGATGACAGTGGGCCGTTAAACCTACTGGCTGTAAAACGGTTATCATTGGGCCGTTTTATACAAGGCGGGCGGTTCTAATTGGGCCGTTTGTATAAGTCGGGCGGGTAGTTCTGAGCCGTCTAAGAGATAAAGCGGTCCGATTGGAACCGTTAATCCCTGTAACACGGGAATAGCGAAACAGAAGCATAAATCCGGCGTTTTATGCATTTGAGTACGTAAATAAATGGAAAAGCATGGTTTCTACAAGCTAACATGATGCCCTTTCATTCCATTTATCAAATTCAAGGTTTGTGCCATGGTTACCTACCTTAACCGATGAAATAAGGAAAGATGAATGGGGAAGAAGATGAACAGTAGACTTGCAGAGCTTCTTCACAGCAGCAAGAACCCTTTTGTGTTTAAGAGATGTTTAAGGGGGCTTCCTCTACTTATAGGTTTGGAAGAGGAGTGTTTAATCTTCACACACGGTTTGGTCAGAGCCGCAAAATCCTTTGCATTGTTGACAACGTGTTTCTGCCAACCAAAACACGGTTTCACGTGTTTCTCAAGGTAAGGTTAGCCTAATCTAAGCCTCTTCCAAAAGATTAAGGAATGGTTAACTAAAACCTCAATTTAATATTACTAAATGATTTTTAATGAATTGGACCCAAAAGACAAAATTACTAATCAAGACATGCTCTTTCATAATATGATTTTTATGGAATTTTATCACGAGGTTTATTGTTAATCTCCCAATCTTAAGATTAAAATAATAATTTAACCCAATGTTCAACGGTTTAGTCGATAGAGAGAGTTTCTGATTTTTACCGATGAAACTTCAGAAGATAAAGTTGCTAAGAAAAATACCCTCTATCAGATGTGATTTTTACAGATTTTTCTAAGGTAGTTGTATTTTCGTATGAATAGTGTTTTTCGCGTTTTTAAGTCAGGCTTAAATCACTGATTAAGCCATGTAAATGATTTTATTAGGGTCAAGTACAGAAGACCAAAGTGTTTACCATGGTCTTTACTAATTAACTACCATTTTTTGGAATTTTTATATGATAGTCAAAATTTTTACTATTTACTATTTACCACAATCACTATTCAACATTTACTATTTACGAAATTTAATATTTGTACAGAAACTCGGGGTCTTACACCCTTCCCCACTTAAAGAATTTGGTCCTCCAAATTCACTGGACCAAAATATAGTAAGGAAAAAAATAGCTTACCTAGAATAGATCGGGATAACGCTTCCGTATGGCGTCCTCGGATTCCCATGTAGCTTCCTCTATTCCACGCCGACTCCATTGGATTTTAACCATCGGTATGGAACGATTTCGAAGTTGTTGCTCTTTCCGATCCAGAACCTTCACTGGTCTTTCTTCATAAGATAGATCCTTCTTAAATTCAAAGTCCACATGTTGAATGATGTGACTAGGGTCGTACACGTATTTCCGAAGCATAGATACATGGAATACGTTATGTACACCAGATAATTGAGGAGGTAAGGCCAATCTATAGGCGACTTCACCCACTCGATCAATGATCTCAAATGGACCAATATACCTTGGGCTTAACTTGTCATGAATACCGAATCGACGAATACCTCTTGAAGGAGAGACTTTTAAGAACACATGCTCGCCAATTTGAAATTCCAAATCTCTTCTTCTATTATCAGCATAGCTCTTTTGCCTCGATTGAGCCACAAGTAACCGGTCTCGGATAATACGAATATTTTGTGATGACTCCGAGATAAGATCGGGTCCAAGCCATTGCTTCTCGCCAACCTCATCCCAACATAATGGAGAACGACAGCTCCTTCCATACAAAGCCTCGAAAGGTGTCATCTGTATGCTGGATTGATAACTATTGTTGTAGGCAAATTCTATCAATGCTAAATGATCGCTCCAACTTCCACCGAAGTCGATCATACAAGCTCTCAACATATCTTCCACTATTTGATTAGTTCTCTCGGTCTGTCCATCTGTTTGCGGATGAAATGCAGTGCTAAAATTCAGACGGGTACCAAGAGATTCTTGCAATCCTTTCCAAAAATGAGAAGTAAATCTCGGATCTCTATCGGATATAATGTTGACTGGGATACCATGAAGCCTAACCACTTCCTTTAAATATAATGCTGCCAGCACATCAACTGTCCACTTGGACTTAATAGATAAGAAATGTGCGGATTTAGTTAGTCGATCCATAATTACCCATATAGCATCATAACCACCTCGAGTCTTAGGAAGACCCAGAATGAAATCCATACCAATACTCTCCCACTTCCATTGGGGTATATCAAGTGGTTTCAATTTACCTGCCGGTCTGAAATGCTCGGCCTTTACTTGTTGACAAACAAGACATGTACTCACGAAATTTGCAATTTCCCTTTTCATGTTCGGCCACCAAAATGACCTTTTCAAATCCTTGAACATCTTAGTGCCTCCCGGATGGATAGTATATTTGGATCTATGGGCTTCTTCAAGAATCCGATTCTTTATATTAGCCTCATTCGGTACACAAGTTCTACCTTGAAATAATAATCTTCCATCATCGGCTATCGAGAAATCAGGTCTGCTACTCAAGCTTTCCTTAATCTCGACTAGCTCGGGGTCAATATCTTGCAATAACTTGATTTCTACCAACAATTCGGGCTTCAATTGCAACTGGGAAATCAATATCCGGTCATTATCAATATTGATATCCAGACTAGCCATTTGCTCCAGTAATTTCCATTCTTGTAATATAAGACTAGATATCTTAGCCACAGGCTTCCGACTTAAAGCATCAGCAACCACATTGCCTTTGCCCGGGTGATACTTAATAGAAAAGTTGAAATCCTTTATATACTCCAACCATCTTCTTTGTCTCATGTTCAATTCCTTTTGAGAAAATAAGTATTTCAGACTTTTGTGATCCGAAAATACCGTAAATGATTCACCATATAAGTAGTGCCGCCAAATCTTCAAAGCAAATACCACGGCTGCCAATTCCAAATCATGAACTGGATAATTAACTTCATGCTTTCTTAGCTGCCTAGAAGAATAGGCAATCACCTTGCCGTGCTGCATAAGCACACAGCCTAAGCCAATACCAGAAGCATCAGTGTAAACCACGAAACCACCCTCACCAGAAGGTAAGGTTAAAATAGGGGCAGTAGTCAGACAATCCTTCAGAGTCTGAAAACTCCGTTGGCATTCAATTGACCACTCAAACTTAATCTCTTTGCGGGTTAACTTCGTCAGAGGTACCGCAATCTTAGAGAAATCTTGAATAAACCTTCGATAGTAACCAGCCAGGCCAAGAAAACTCCTCACTTCAGTAACACTGGTAGGTTGTTCCCAATTCTTTACTGCTTCCACCTTCGATGGATCTACAGAAATACCATCCTTGGTAATAATATGTCCTAGAAAAGACACCTCTTGTAACCAGAAATCACACTTGCTCAACTTAGCATATAATTGGTGATCTCTCAATAATTGCAAAGCCATCCTCAGATGCTCGGCATGTTCTCTTTCACTCTTGGAATATATCAAAATATCATCTATGAATACCACAACCCATTGATCAAGGTAGGGTCGGAACACACTGTTCATTAACTTCATGAAAGCTGCCGGTGCATTCGTTAACCCAAAAGGCATAACGACAAACTCATAATGGCCATACCGGCTACGGAAAGCTGATTTATAAATATCCTCTTCTTTAATCCGTAACTGGTGATATCCAGATCGAAGATCGATCTTAGAAAAATAAGAAGCTCCAGTAATCTGGTCAAATAACTCATCAATCCTTGGCAAAGGATACTTGTTCTTGACAGTCAACTGGTTAAGTTGCCGATAATCGATGCATAATCTCATCGAACCATCTTTCTTCCGAACAAACAATACAGGAGCTTCCCAAGGGGAAACACTCGGGCGAATAAAACCCTTCTCGAGTAATTCCAACAATTGCTGCTTCAATTCCCGTAATTCTGCAGGAGACATGCGATAAGGGGCTTTAGAAACAGGAGACGATCCAGGAATAAGATCAATAGAGAATGTAACTTCACGCTGAGGCGGAAGTCCTGGTAACTCCTCTGGAAATACGTCCGGAAATTCTCGGACAATAGAAATGTCCTTAATCTCGATCTGCTGTTCAGGGGACGCATGAACAAAAGCCAGAAAAGCTTCGCATCCACGCCTCAATAACTTATCAGCACGAAGAGTCGAGATAAGAGAGATAGAACTAGGGTGTTTCACTCCCTTGAAGGATAATCCGGGGTGTCTAGAAAAAGACACGGAACAAGAACTACAATGAACATTGGCCTCATACCGAGCCAACCAATCCGCTCCTAGGATTACATCGTAATCCTTCATGTCCATACAAATCAAATCAGCTGGAAAATTCTGATCATTCACCATAACCTTACTAGAAGGATAGTAATGCTGAATTGCTGATTTAGAACCAATAGGGGTTGATATTTCTAACGGAGAACTCAACAAAACAGGTGCCATAGCTAAAGATTTAGCAAATCTCCGTGAAATAAAAGAATGTGTTGCACCAGTATCAATTAGAAAAAAAATTGGCAAGTCGAATATAACAAGAGTACCTTCGACGAGTCCACCATCCTCGGCGATATCTTTTTCCTTTGCATGAAGAGCCTGGAGCCTGCCTTGAGGCTTCTTGAAATTCAGAGGTTTTGCCGGGATAGCTTGTTCCGATAATAAAGGACAGTTGGGTATACGGTGCTCTTTGCTTCCACACCGCAGACATGCACCTAGCTTGCGCCAACAATCTTCCATCTTGTGACCAGGACAATCACAATATCGGCATACGCCCTTGAATGGAATCATAGAATCAGGTTTCTTGTCTTCTTGTCGCGGCATTTTGCCTCTCCACGAACCAGAACCAGAACTTGAACCAGAACTAGTAAAGGGTCTTTTCTTGCTCGGGTCAGTGCCAAATCCAGGTTTAACATTCTTGAGTGCCTTCGGTTGCTCTTTCTTGTTACCTTGACCACGAATCCTTTCAGTCATTTCCAAAGTATCTTCTAATATTTGTGCCTTTCTTACCATCTCAGAATATGTAGAAATTTCCAGTGGTGCAAGTTGATTGATATAATGAAGTCGAAGACCATTGAGGAAACGCTTCGCCTTCATTCTCTCAGTCGAAATAAGATGTCTTGCATAACAAGAGAGTCGTGAAAACTGAGCCTCATATTCTGATACCGATAAACTTCGCTGCTTCAAAGCTGCGAATTTTGCTCCCTTCTTTTCTTGCACGCGGTCAGAAAAATATTTATCATTGAAATATTCCTCGAATTCCTCCCACGAGACTTGTTGATCTCCGAGAGTCGGCTTAACAGACTCCCACCAAGCACGTGCATCACGTTCCAGTTGGAAAACGGATAAAAGAACACGTTCTTGGTCAGTGCATTGCATGACCTCAAAAATTCTTGCCATCTCGTCGAGCCAATTCTCGGCTTCATCGGGATCAGTTGAACCAGCGAATCTAGGCGGGTTCATTCCTCGGAAATTTCGATATAAATCACCAGTGCCATGAGCTGCGCCATGAGGTGCCGCTCCAGCTCCAGCTCCTGCCTGAGCCAGTGCATTCAAGGCTTGCGTAAGTCCTTGAACTGTACGCTGTAAATTCCTCATCTCAGCACGATTGGCTGCCATTTCTAGTTAAGTGCCTATAAAATAGTTACTCGGATTATTTATGAGAGAAGAACTTCTTAGATGAGAAGAGAAGAACTAGATAAGAAGAACATGATTATGGTTAATTAACTTAACCCAAATTTCTATCCAATTCTCACAAGGTTGTTTTCTTAAGCCTATAACCAATAAACCTATAACATTAAAGTGAAATACCTAGGACAAATTGACCTAGGCTCTGATACCAACTAAACTGTCACGCCCCGATGCGGAATCTCGGGACGTACGGTTAGGGGCAAGCGAGCAATAATTCCGAACCATTGCAAACCATTGCACAAAAGGTTGGAAAGGATAATAATCAGAGTTTTATTGATAATAAAGTTGAGTACACTGGGTAGAACAACTACATCCAAATAATAAGCAAAATACTAGAACAATCTCTCACTAATACTAAGGGTACAAACTGACTCAATAAACTAAAACTATCTCTCGATATCACTCCAGTCCATTCCCGACAAGTTCATCACCTGGAAAGAGGGGAAAAGTAGGAGTGAGCTAAACGCGCTCAGTAGATAACCACAAACAGGTTTACGTAATTAACCATTGATTTCCAATTTATATGCAATGCAGTAAATAAAGAATGACGATACGATAAAAGAAACAATGTAAAAGATATCTTACAAGGTCAAGAAATATAACAATTTACCAAGTAATGAACAAGTAAAGTAACAGTAGATAATTTGGCCAGCAAGTATGTTACACATGTAACCAAGTAAATACGAACGAGTCAAGTAACAAGAGTTTGTCATAGACGTAACATGTCAAGTCAAGTATTCGGGTGCAATGCCTCACCCTGTCATAAACATCCCAATGGGCTCAATATCTTTTCGGGCGCTCTCCCCAAGACCAGACCGGGCCCTTATGATGCGTTGGCATTTCATTTCAATTGGATCACCGATCCCCCGTCTAGACATAGTCAATTATGGCCAATATAATCAGATGAATTTCTGTCGGGTACAAGATGTAAAGGACGACACTTGCCTCCTTTGATTCAAGAGTATAACCACGATGAAAAACTCAAAACAAGGTAGTCGTACGGCAAACACCGGGCCGTACTCACATGAGTAACGAGTCACGGGGCCAAGAATGAACGGTTGACAGTAAGCCGTTCGAGAGAGAGAAGTAAGTTCCGAAGAACGAATATACGAACCATTCGGGTCGTATTTTAAGAAATACGGTTCAAGAGAATCCGTATTAAGCATAACGATAATATCTAATTATAAGATAATTTATGCAAAATAGTCACCGGGTTGCCAATAACAATTAAACCAACCAATTTCAGTTTAATGTCCATTGATCAATTCCGGGCTCAAATATGACCGAAGATTATCCAAGGGTAATCGGTCAATTAATCAAGTTAAAACAATAGTCATGATGTAACCGTAATTTACCACGGTAAAAATGTTCTACGGTAAAAATGTAAAGTTTACCGGATGGAGTGTCCAGCTAATTGGTCAAAGACTTGCCATAAGTCGGCCAGTAATTTTCTGGTTTACAGTAATTTATAGAAATTACCTATGGTAAAGTTTAGCTATTTACCATACTTATTCAATTTATCCAAAGTTACAAGTGAATTTCAATGATTTTCACTTTAAACAATTTATCAAAATAGATATTGCAAATAACAGAAATTTACTCATGTCATTATCTGTTATTTATGTGGATTGTCAATTTTTACTAATTTAAATGGGTCAAATAGCAAAAAAATCAGTTTTCTGGAAGTTAAACGGATGACAGTGGGCCGTTAAACCTACTGGCTATAAAACGGTTATCATTGGGCCGTTTTATACAAGGCGGGCGGTTCTAATTGGGCCGTTTGTATAAGTCGGGCGGGCAGTTCTGAGCCGTCTAAGAGATAAAGCGGTCCGATTGGAACCGTTAATCCCTGTAACACGGGAATAGCGAAACAGAAGCATAAATCCGGCGTTTTATGCATTTGAGTACGTAAATAAATGGAAAAGTATGGTTTCTACAAGCTAACATGATGCCCTTTCATTCCATTTATCAAATTCAAGGTTTGTGCCATGGTTATCTACCTTAACCGATGAAATAAGGAAAGATGAATGGGGAAGAAGATGAACAGTAGACTTGCAGAGCTTCTTCACAGCAGCAAGAACCCTTTTGTGTTTAAGAGATGTTTAAGGGGGCTTCCTCTACTTATAGGTTTGGAAGAGGAGTGTTTAATCTTCACACACGGTTTGGTCAGAGCCGCAAAATCCTTTGCATTGTTGACAACGTGTTTCTGCCAACCAAAACACGGTTTCACGTGTTTCTCAAGGTAAGGTTAGCCTAATCTAAGCCTAATCCAAAAGATTAAGGAATGGTTAACTAAAACCTCAATTTAATATTACTAAATGATTTTTAATGAATTGGACCCAAAAGACAAAATTACTAATCAAGACATGCTCTTTCATAATATGATTTTTATGGAATTTTATCACAAGGTTTATTGTTAATCTCCCAATCTTAAGATTAAAATAATAATTTAACCCAATGTTCAACGGTTTAGTCGATAGAGAGAGTTTCTGATTTTTACCGATGAAACTTCAGAAGACAAAGTTGCTAAGAAAAATACCCTCTATCAGATGTGATTTTTACAGATTTTTCTAAGGTAGTTGTATTTTCGTATGAATAGTGTTTTCTGCGTTTTTAAGTCAGGCTTAAATCACTGATTAAGCCATGTAAATGATTTTATTAGGGTCAAGTACAGAAGACCAAAGTGTTTACCATGGTCTTTACTAATTAACTACCATTTTTTGGAATTTTTATATGATAGTCAAAATTTTTACTATTTACTATTTACCACAGTCACTATTCAACATTTACTATTTACGAAATTTAATATTTGTACAGAAACTCGGGGTCTTACACCTAGCACCCTAACAAATGAATGGGGTGAAGGGGTGGAGGGCGGACGGCGTCCACTTGAACATTGAATTTTGTTGACTTTTACTCGCTTGCGTTGTTGATGCCGTAATCGTCTCTCCTGTCCTTCCAATCTTTCTCCATCTTTGTAATGTCATTTAGAGCAACGTGGAGGGGATTGACCGGAGAAGGAGGAACGGGCCGTGGGCTTGTAACCCTCTTTAATTATTCCTCCAATGAAGTGACTTTATCAATAAGAGTTTGTTGGAGGGGTGTAGCTTGAGCAACAGGGGGTTGGCACGGCAGCCTTGGAGGGGTGGCTTGATGTAAAGGCCGTGGTGGAGGGTTAATGAACTGAACTCCAGAAAGACCTGGATGGGCCGGGTTGCAAGGAATGTGTGGGCCTTGGGGCCATGAAGGAGGAGGAATAGATGAAGATGGATGATGGATTACCTAGGAAGGAATGTGTGCTGAAGAAGGGTGGGATCCTTGAATGGGAGTGCGAACAAGAGAGGAGGGAGGATGACGAGCCACTTGTGTATGAACGGAAGGAGGTGGGTGATGGGCCACCCGTGTGGGATTGGAGTGAGGATGAGAAGGAGATGTGCCCTCAACAATGGCCTTAAGGGCTTGGATTTGTTGAGGGGTGAGATGATCTATAGCATGCAAGATTTGGGAGACCTTCTCATCATTGGGAGGAGATAGTCCCGAGGGAGTAGTGGCGTGTAGGGAATGCGAGGGATCATGAGATTGGAAATTACCCATAGGTTGGGCAATACCATAAGAGTGAGGACGCGGTCCCTTGGAAGTGTTGTGATAAGAGCAATGAGATTGAGGAATATAGGATGTGCTTGGTTGATTATCCTCTTGGTAATAAAAGTTATTAGACATGTTGACTTGTTAATTACAGCAGAACACTATGCAAGTCCACAAACGATTCCACTCAATAAGCAAAGATATCAAACAATGAATGTTGTTCCTTTTGCTTCTATATGCACCTTGATGTGACTGATTTTTTTTTTGTTTGACAAATTTAAGTAATTCACTCAAGGTAAGAACCTAGTTTTCAATGTGGTTTAACTCCGGTGCCAACTAGGTCAACTCTCACCACGCATAGGCCAACTAAACCCGGGGAACTTCACGGTACAACCGGCCCGGCGTCCGTGAGGGAATCCACCAGTGCGGAGACTTACGGAAGCCTTGGAAGAGGAATTTTTGATCCAAAGAGACGGAATGCTCAATGGAGGGTCCTTCCAATTCTAAGAAAGGATAGGAATCCTAGCAGTGTAGAGAGAGGAGGTCTCCCAAACCAACGATGTTATGATGCTATGCATTGTAAGAATATCTAAACTAAGACTAGCAAATAACAAGAAAACATAGGAAAAGATGAATACATATATACAAGATGCAACCAGAGAAGATGATAATCAGAACCCCGACAAATAATGTGAACAAAAAGCGCTCGGGTGATGAACGCGCTATAGGTAAACATCGCGATCTAATAGAACGCGCTATGGACATATAGCGTGACTAAAGACAGAGGGAGAAAACCCCACAAAATAAATAATTACACACACTTTGATGGATTGACAAGCAGGCAACCAAAAGAACGAACGTGGTGGCACAAAGTGTCCCATCGTGATCGCCAAAAGATGTAGATCAGAAATTTGACCTACCCCCAAATTGATGACTTGAATAAGTCATGAATTGATAAGATGGGACTAAAACAATGATAAAAGGGGGGGGGGGTTACATGTAATAATAAAAATCCGTGATCGCCACTGAGGCTAATAACATGCCAAAAAAAATGAAGATCAAATCAAGGGCATGTTACATACCTCAGAAATTCAAAGGGGGGCCAAAAGGTGGCCTGGGCATTAACGCGCTATATCGGGCTAGCGCCTTCTCAAGATAGCGCTATGTTTGTGTGACGCGATATCAGACAGAGAGCGGGATTAATTGGGGTTCGTTCCTTCCATGCTCCAAGGCCGGCCAAGGTGCAAGGGCTTCACGTATCCTTCTTCTAGTGCCTGCAAAATAATTTTAAACAACAAAGAAAATGCCCATTAGATCGTGATTAATGTAGAATCTATCCCTATTCTTAATCAAAAGCATATAAAAGGGGGCTAGATTACCTGGGGGTTTGGTGGTTTTTAAACCCCTATGGAAGGGCCAAAAATAGGTTTGGTGTGTGTGAATGCGTGTATTTTGTAAAAGGAGTGATTTTGAAAACAAAATGCAATGTGATGTGAAGATTAAAAGGAACGAATTGGGGAGAAAAATAAGAACGAGGAAGAACACAATAAGCCCTAGAATACTCCCTTGGATGTGGAAGGAGCGAGGAATTGTTGATTTGGAACAAAGAACAGCCTCCTCCTGGTCAAGATCTCGAAGTTGCATCCTTTTAGAACGACGACCAAGGGTCCAATTTATAGGAGGAGAATCAAGAACGAACTCTAGGTCAGAGTCCGATCCAATCTAATGATTTGGCGGCTCAAATCAAGGTAATCCTGCCGATTAATGAGGGCAAAAGACTCCTAATAGGATTAGGAACCTTCCTTTGGAAGAAATACGATTGGAAACTTACCAAAATAAGGACCCAAATCAAAAAGGGGAAGTCCGGGTCAGACTGGATTTCTGTCTGAGAACGCGCTAGGAGGATATGGCGCGTTCTTAATGAACGCGCTATGACGATATAGCGCGACAAGGATTGACCAACTAAATGATTGGAAAAGGAATAAACACCCATTGGTCAGCCGTTCAATCAAGTATTAAGTAAGAATAGCAACCAAAGTGGCTGCTGCAAAGATCTAATATCAAGAATTAGAGACTGTTTAAATGGGCGTTCAATTAATCCCATAACGCGTTATGAAAGTGATATGAGTGAATAGCGTGAGGATGCCAAATTCGAGATGAGATCCAAGGTACGGAATTTGAATTGCAGGGCCAAGAATAGAGAGAAAATATCCCAGAAAATCAACCAATTAGAGATCAATTGGGGCATTAACTAGGAGAACAAAGAAATTGCTCGACTTATCGACCAAAAACGGGTGTCTACAGGATAGACTCCTGTTAATCTACGAGGGGACAACTGAAGTAAGGGCCACTAAGGGCAATCTGCTAACCTCTGAATATGAAATGTTCAGAATGAAGCTAGAGGAATCTATCTCTGAAATGTACGCAAGATTCACTCAGTTGACAAACAATCTGAAACTTCTAGGCAAAGAATACAGTCAAATCGAACTTGTTAGGAAGATCCTCAGATCTCTCACCCCATCATGGCACACCAAGGCCACTGTCATTGAGGATTCAAAGGACCTGTCTACATTGACCATTGACTGATTGATAGGCTCACTCATGACGTATGAGCTTAACTTCAAGCGAAGTGAGAAAGATTTTAAAGCCAAGAAGATTGTTGGGCTCAAGGTATCTGAGACCACAGAAGATTCAGATGAAGAGGATGAAGATGACGTCCCAGAGACATCTCTGGCCGACCATGCTATGCTCACCAAATAGTTCAAGAATTTTCTAAGAAGAAGAGGTAAATTCCAGAAGAAGAAGAAGAACCCTCAGGTAAGTAAAAATCCTTTCTTCAAATCTACCCACCTCTAGAAGTCTGATCCTTTGATTTGCTACTAGTGCAAGAAACTAGGTCACATGCGAGGAGAGTGTCCTAAGTTGATGAAGCAACTGACCAAGGCCAAGGAAAAGAAGCCCAAGGCCATGGTGTCCACTTGGAGCGATGAAGAAGAAGAGGATGAAACCCTTTCTTCAGATGAATATGAAGACGATTACTGCCTCATGGCTGATGAGAGTGATGTTGTGCCCCTGTGGTTTTGATGATGGTTTTGATGATTGGTTTTTGATGTGAGTTAATCACTGTGAGTCATCTTGCTGTGTGAGTCATCATGCTATTATTCACTTTCTGATCATAATGCAGTTCTTCATAAGTTCTGATATGGCATTGCATATTTGATTATGTTCAGTCATGTTACTGTTGCTCTTTAGACTGCAGTTTTATACTGCAGCGTCGACCCATCGAACTGCAGCGTCGACGCTACCAAGGCACTTCAGAGGTAGCAGTAAGAAATATTTGATCTGCTGCGTCCACGCTGCTTGGGCAATGCGTTGACGCTTGGTGCCTCTTTAACTTTGCTGCATTTATTCATTGGTCTGGTCTGTGGTGCGTCGACCCCTTGTGCTGGTGGGTCGACCCCTCAGTTCATTCATCAGATTTATACAAGTCCATACATTGGTCTTCAGGCGTTCCAAGTATGCACATTGATTCAGGTTCTCCAAGTCTATACATTGTCCTAGGCTAAGTGTGTACATCGTCTCATTCATGCTTTGATGAATGAAGTCTGTACATCAGTCTTCACATTCTAAGTCTGTACAGCCGTTGGGTTTGGACTCAGAGTCTGTACACTTGATTCGCCTTTGAATTGGTCAAGTGTGTACATTCGTTTTTGAAGCCTGAAGTCTATACAGTCCAGCCTATTTCTAAGTTCAAGGCTTCAGCTACACTCTAAGTCTGTACAGCCACTCCTTGAGCATCAAGTCTATACATTGGCCGCTGTTCTCCAAAGTCTGCACAATGGTCTCCACACCTGAAGTCTGTACATCCACAGTTAAACTTGAAGTCTGCACACTGGTCTTCAAATCCAAAGTCTGCACATTGGTCTTCGAATTCAATGTCTATACATTGGGCTTTTACATGAAGTCTATACATTGTTGTTTGCATTGTAAAGTCCATACATTGGTTGTTGTTCTTCAATGTCTATACACTGCCTTTAGGATTTAAAGTCTATACAGTCGTTGCCTCCTTTGCTGAAGTCAACACATTGGGCAAGTCTGTACGTTGCATTCGCCTTCACAAGTCTATACAACGCAGTATATACACTGCAATGTACATACTTAAATCTTATGACTTCATTCTTGTTGCTGAAGGGAACAGGGTCGACGCTGGGAGCTTAAAGCGTCCACGCATCAGTTGACGAAGCCTTCACGATATCTTCCACTACGTCAACGCCACAAGCAAGCAGCGTCGACGCAGCAGCTAAAGAGACGAAGCTAATGGCTTACTGGAATGCCTCACTACGTTAACGCCATTGATTGACAGCGTCGGCGCAGCAAGTCAGATTGCTGTCGTTGAGCACGTGAACTGAGAACTCTATACATCGGACTGAAGAGGCTAATGAAGGGCACGTGATCCGAGGTGCCTGGCTCGTGATCCAAGGATGGACGAGATACCAAGATGCTGCCACGTGGTCCGAACTTCTAGGGCAGGAAATGTGGAAGCCACACGCGCCCAGTGTGCCTGCTGCTGCTGCTATATATACAAGACTTCTTCCACAGAAGAAGATGATCGAAGACAGAAGGGAGAAAGTCTATACAGCTACAGCAAGGCTCCTTCGATCCAAAGAGAGTGAAGATCCAGAGAAGAAAAAAAGAGAAATAGAGAGCTCGTGAGGACTGAAAGAAAAGAGAAAGACAGTGAGAGAGAAAAGGAGAGCAGAGAAGAGAAAGAGAGATCGTGAGTTGAGAAGAAGAAGAAGGAAGCAGAAGAAGAAGAAGAAGAAGAAGAAGAAAGAGAAGAGACAGGGAGAGCCTGCGAAAGAGAAGAAAATAGAGAGTGAGAGCAGAAGAGAAAGATTGCGTGAGCTGAGAAGAAGAAAGAAGAGGAAGAAAAGAAGAAGAGGAGAGAGTCTATTGAAGACCTGTTCAGTCTGTTCGTGGATCAAATCCAGAACGACTATTGTGTTTCATTTCCAGCTTTTGTTGCTGTGCTTTTTATGTTTCCTTATTTTCCCTTTTGTTTCTCTGGTTAGCTTTGTTCTTCCGATCCTCTGGACTGAGGTCGGGTTCCTCCTGGTGGGTCAGGAGAAGGGAGATCTGATCTCCGGTTGCAAGTAGCTGGGAGCTACTTGTGGTTTCCCTCCGGTTTGGAGGAAGGGAGACTTGTCTCCGATTCTGGGCTTGTGGGTTGCAAGTCCAGGGGTCCCTCCTGGTCTGGAGGAAGAGAGGTCTTCGACCTCTGGTTTCAAGTGGCTGGGAGTCACTTGGGGTGTCCCTCCGGTTGGGAGGAAGAGAGGAGTTTATTCCCCTGGTCAAGCTGTGTGTCAGCACCTGTTGCAGACTGAGTATGCGTTCTAGCTTGTGCTAGTGGAAGCCTCACTCCGGTTGGGAGTGAGGGGTGGACGTAGGTCTTGGTGACCGAACCACCTAAAAATCCTCTGTGCAGTGTGGGTGTGCTTTGCTCCTTATCTTCTACCTCATTCACAGGTTGCCTTAGCATTCTTGTTTATATCTGTACTGCTTCCGCTTGTTGATTGTTTAGGCGCGAGATAGACGTTTGTTCTTCGGTTCAAAAGAGATTCTGAATAGTTATCATGTCTGTCTATCTTGTTCTAGTTAGTGTTCTAGTTTTTATTGAGCAAAAAGGTTTTTAAGGGTGGGTTTCATTCACCCCCCCTCTGAATCCTTGCACCGATCCTATCAATTGGTATCAGAGCGGTGTCTGCATAGAAGGTCCAACGACCTGCAGATCCGATCTTCGGTGCATCTTTGTAAGACTTGGTTTATTGGTTTGAATTCACTGCTTTGAATTAGTTTTGATCTGTGTTAATGGCTCATCCTCCGCTATTCAGTGGTTCACATATTAATTTCTGGCTATATCGTATGTGCAAGCATGTTAACTCTATTAATCCCCAACTGTGGAAGGTTATATCTCACGGTCCATATAAAATTCCTAAGGATAAGTCTAAGTGGACTTATGATCACAAGATGAAAAATGATGATAATGTTAGAGCTCTAAATCTAATGAAGGCTGCAATTGATTCTGACGATATTTCTTTTATCTCAGATTGTAGCACTACAAAGGAAACTTTTGATAGAGTGACTGCAACACATGTGGAACAGGAAGAAGAATATCTCATGGCAAGAAGGAGTGATCAATCAGATGAGTCCTCATCCCAGGTAATCTCTGAGACCGAGGATATTAGCCATGATGAGTTAGTTGCCATGCATGAGCATCTTCTAGATAAATATGAAAGAGTCAAATCAGAAAAGAGAAAATTAAGAAAAGAGAAAAATGCTGAAATCACAAGTCTAAAGGCTGAAAATGAAAATCTAAAATCTAAATTGAAGGAATTGATTGAAGAATTACATTCTGATGATAATGTACAGAAAAACTTAATCACTTCCTTGAAAGAAGAAAATGATTCTCTGCTGACTCAGAAGAAGGAAATTGATAAATTGAAAGATAAGCTGATTGAAGAAAACATCCATCTGAAGGAACAAAATAAAAAGCTAATGGTCCTTAACACTGTTTTCTCTGAAAGATGGCTAACGGTAGAAAGAGAAAAATCAGCTTTGAAAGAAAAAGAAGTGAACATTGAATTGAAGTTAACTCAGGAGAATGAGATCCTGAAAAGTCTGAATGATGGGCTACAAAATCAGGTTATTTCGTGTGAAGACCACATTATGACCTTGCAAATTGAAATTGAAAATCTAAACAACTCTCTGTCAAAATTTGCCAAAGGTAAAGAAAAAATGAAAGATTCTTTGAATGTGGAAGTCACCAAATTGAATGAAGAGAAAAGGTGCAATTCTCAAGTTAAACAAGCTGTAAGGAATAAACTATACGCAACATTTGTGAGTAGCTCAAACTTAGCTAGTACTTCTGCACCATCGTCAAAACAGTCTGATGATCAGAAGATTCAAAAACAGAAGGAAAATGTGAAAATGAGAACACTGAAGAAGAATAGTAAATTTCATGCAAACAAGCCTAAGGCTAGAAAATTTCCAATTATTCACGGAAGGAATGTTGAATGCTTCTATTGTGGAAATTCTGGCCATGTACTTGATGATTTCCTTGTCATGAAGAATGATAATGATAGATTTCATGCTAGGACCTCTTATGCTAAGAAATCCTATTCTGCTCAAAACAGGATATCCAAATGCTTTTACTGTCATGAAATGGGTCATCTCATGCATGAATGCAAATCAATGGAGTTAGATGACCTTGCTGCTACTACTGCACAGAAATATCATGCTAGAAATCGTGTTCCTAGGAGAAAGAATCTGAATTGCTTTTGTTGTGGGAAGCCAGGCCATAGGGCAAAAGATTGCTGGCATAATCACGGAAAGAAATTCAATTCTGAAATTGTCAAATTCCCTGTAAAACAATTTCCAAAACTTTCATGCTATAACTGTGGAAAGCCAGGTCACAGGGCTGCAACATGTTGGCTGGCAGGATATCGAAACCAAACTGGTTTTGGTAAACATAATTTTTATTCTGTTAACAAAAAATTTCATGAATATGCACATAGAATTCATGCTAACAAGAATGTGCATAAATCAGATTTGAAAACTGCTGCTTCTTGCCATCATTATGGCAAATCTGGACATTTGATGGATGGTCATCCTCTGATGAAATTTAATGATCATCAAGTTAAAAATGTGCTGAGAAAACCTGCTAGAAGTGATATTGTCATGTCAGGACCCAAGACTTCTTGGGTACCTATTTGTGCAAAATAACATTGCTATGCAGGTGTGCCTTGGGACTGGAATAAAGGGGTTGTCTGTATCTGATGCATACATAGGCTAATTGCAATTGCTTGATAATTGTGTTATGCATAAACTCTGAAAATAAATTACATTTCGAATTTTCTGGAAAAATCTGAACTGCTTATAAATGTGGCTTGAAATTTGTGTGTTGCAATAGCTCACTGAAATTCTGAATTGCATATAGGACTGCATGTTGAATTATCATGCATGACCTCAATGGTATATAAATGGTAAGGTACCAAAAGGTAGGGAAGTCTGTCTGGAGGTTCTTACTATGTGTGAGGTGGTCTTTTAGACCAAGTGCTCCGCCTAGTACCATGGGTCACTTTACTGATAGGACAGTCTGATTGTGCACAAGTCACAATATCATTTGGAATCATATGTTCAGTTTTCAGTGCAAACATTGCATGTTTTCAGGGGGAGTTAGTTGCATATCCTTGCATAGCATTCAATGTTGAGTCTTTGCATGTCCCTGCATACATATAGTGCATTGCATTTCCTTATATTGAAAATGCCAAAAAGAGAGTTTGAATGCATATTGTGAGGGGGAGTCAATGCATTGCATATAGTTGTCAAATGCATACATGTGTCAGAACTCATTGTATATCCTTTCTTATTGATTTTGTTGACAAACCTTCATCATATTCTGAAAACCTTGAGCTTCACAATCTCTCTTAATAATTGGTATTTCTCATATCAATTGGTATCATTTGGGTTCAGAATTCCATCAGTCCTTCATGAAGATTTCAATGGGACTATCTCGATCATAAATCTGAAAACTCTTGAACTAGAAATATTCTATTATACATTTTTATGAATGACTGAAATAACTCATGTGGTTTAAGTTTAATGTATTCAATGAGTTTGACTTTAAAATCTCTTAAAAATATCTGAAGTATGTTTAATAAACATTAACCATCTGTTTCATGCTGTGTCTTGAAAACTTCTGAAATCTGCACTTTTGAATACATGACTTCAACTGATTAAGTACATGAAACTATTATTGTTTTGAAGCAAATGAATTTTTCTGAAATATCTAAAGGGTAATATCTATCAGAGCAATGACATTGGTCACTGAGAAACACATGTCCAAAGGACTGTGTCATGAGGTGCCTTAGTTAACTCTGATTAAGAATTCATTGAAATTCAGGCAGAGCAATGGCATGCACACTGAGAAATACAACTCACTCATCAAGAAATGATTTGGAGTGTGTCATGATGTGTAAATGCTATCTCTGTTCATATATAGCATGACAGTTAGTCACACTAAGTGCTTAGGGATATTGGCCTCTGATCAAGGTATATCCTCTAGTTACAAGGTGTGCACTGAACTAGATTGCTCGTAAAATTTGTAGCATGAAAAATTGTTGAACATATCTCAATATCTGAATATTGATGCTAAAATCAAATTGCTACAACCCTAGACAAAATAATATGACTTCATAATTGCTTAATCTCAATACTAGTGCATGTAATTCTGAAAGAAGTCAATAAATTTGATTGTGTAAGACAAAGGGAGGACAATCAAGATAAATATGAGGGCTTGGTTCATTTTTATTAAAACATGGTTTTAGATATCAATACAGAATTTTATTGATAAACTCTGCATACATCATGTTTAAACCATGCTGTTCAAAAAGCTCATTCATAAGCCCTTATAATGGAAGACTTTGAAAACTTATGTTTTAGATTTATGAGATTGATATCTCTTTGAAAATCTGGCTGAATTTCTTGTGTTTGGAGCATCCTTGAAAAATCTGTTAATTGAAACTCTTCTGCTCATGAGATTGATGTCCTCTGCTCATTGACCTGAACTTCTCCTTGTTTGCCCCTGTGGTCTCCTTCTCATTCATTTCATAAGGTTCCATTAATTGAGGGGGAGCCTCCATGTCATATGGATCATGCTGCATAGAAGGAGAAGAATTGTGCTCTTGCATTCATATTTCTGGTATCTGCATCTACATTCATACCCCTTCCCATGGTTTATTTTGATTATACCAAAGGGGGAGATTGTTTGCCAAAGAGGGAGAATATCATTCAATCAGTGCATGTAGGTTCCTTTTGATCATCTCTAACTCATGCTTTTGCTGAAACTCTTAAAGGGGGAGAATCATGTTCTTGCAAGGGGGAGAAATTGACTGAATTTTTATACATGCTATAATTTCTCAAACCTTTTTCTTTTTGATGAAGTCAAAGGGGGAGAATAGTTTGTGTCATCAGTATTACTCACAGTGTAGTATTGCCATCATCAAAAAGGGGGAGATTGTTGTGCCCCTGTTATTTTGATGATGGTTTTGATGATTGGTTTTTGATGTGAGTTAATCACTGTGAGTCATCTTGCTGTGTGAGTCATCATGCTATTATTCACTTTTTGATCATAATGCAGTTCTTCATAAGTTCTGATATGGCATTGCATATTTGATTATGTTTAGTCATGTTACTGTTGCTCTTTAGACTACAGTTTGATACTGCAGCGTCGACCCATCGATCTGCAGCATCGACACTGCCAAGGCACTTCAGAGGTAGCAGTAAGAAATATTTGATCTGCTGCGTCCACGCTGCTTGGGCAATGCGTTGACGCTTGGTGCCTCTTTAACTTTGCTGCATTTATTCATTGGTCTGGTCTGTGGTGCGTCGACCCCTTGTGCTGGTGGGTCGACCCCTCAGTTCATTCATCAGATTTATACAAGTCCATACATTGGTCTTCAGGCGTTCCAAGTATGCACATTGATTCAGGTTCTCCAAGTCTATACATTGTCCTAGGCTAAGTGTGTACATCGTCTCATTCATGCTTTGATTAATGAAGTCTGTACATCAGTCTTCACATTCAAAGTCTGTACAGCCGTTGGGTTTGGACTCAGAGTCTGTACACTTGATTCGCCTTTGAATTGGTCAAGTGTGTACATTCGTTTCTGAAGCCTGAAGTCTATACAGTCCAGCCTATTCCTACGTTCAAGGCTTCAGCTACACTCTAAGTCTGTACAGCCACTCCTTGAGCATCAAGTCTATACATTGGCCACTGTTCTCCAAAGTTTGCACAATGGTCTTCACACCTGAAGTCTGTACATCCACAGTTAAACTTGAAGTCTGCACACTGGTCTTCAAATCTAAAGTCTGCACATTGGTCTTCGAATTCAATGTCTATACATTGGGCTTTTACATGAAGTCTATACATTGTTGTTTGCATTGTAAAGTCCATACATTGGTTGTTGTTCTTCAATGTCTATACACTGCCTTTAGGATTTAAAGTCTATACAGCCGTTGCCTCCTTTGCTGAAGTCAACACATTGGGCAAGTCTGTACGTTGCATTCGCCTTCACAAGTCTATATAACGCAGTATATACACTGCAATGTACATACTTAAATCTTATGACTTCATTCTTGTTGCTGAAGGGAACAGGGTCGACGCTGGGAGCTTAAAGCGTCCACGCATCAGTTGACGAAGCCTTCACGATATCTTCCACTGCGTCAACGCCACAAGCAAGCAGCGTCGACGCAGCAGTTAAAGAAGCAGAGACCTTCACAGGCTATTCCACTGCGTCAACGCCACAATTGAGCAGCATCGACGCAGCAGCTAAAGAGACGAAGCTAATGGCTTACTGGAATGCCTCACTGCGTTAACGCCATTGATTGACAGCGTCGACGCAGCAAGTCAGATTGCTGTCATTGAGCACGTGAACTGAGAACTCTATACATCGGACTGAAGAGGCTAATGAAGGGCACGTGATCCGAGGTGCCTGGCTCGTGATCCAAGGATGGACGAGATACCAGGATGCTGCCACGTGGTCCGAACTTCTAGGGCAAGAAATGTGGAAGCCACACGCGCCCAGTGTGCCTGCTGCTGCTGCTATATATACAAGACTTCTTCCACAGAAGAAGATGATCGAAGACAGAAGGGAGAAAGTCTATACAGCTACAGCAAGGCTCCTTCGATCCAAAGAGAGTGAAGATCCAGAGAAGAAAAAAAGAGAAATAGAGAGCTCGTGAGGACTGAAAGAAAAGAGAAAGACAGTGAGAGAGAAAAGGAGAGCAGAGAAGAGAAAGAGAGATCGTGAGTTGAGAAGAAGAAGAAGGAAGCAGAAGAAGAAGAAGAAAGAGAAGAGACAGGGAGAGCCTGCGAAAGAGAAGAAAATAGAGAGTGAGAGCAGAAGAGAAAGATTGCGTGAGCTGAGAAGAAGAAAGAAGAGGAAGAAAAGAAGAAGAGGAGAGAGTCTATTGAAGACCTGTTCAGTCTGTTCGTGGATCAAATCCAGAACGACTATTGTGTTTCATTTCCAGCTTTTATTGCTGTGCTTTTTATGTTTCCTTATTTTCCCTTTTGTTTCTCTGGTTAGCTTTGTTCTTCCGATCCTCTGGACTGAGGTCGGGTTCCTCCTGGTGGGTCAGGAGAAGGGAGATCTGATCTCCGGTTGCAAGTAGCTGGGAGCTACTTGTGGTTTCCCTCCGGTTTGGAGGAAGGGAGACTTGTCTCAGGTTCTGGGCTTGTGGGTTGCATGTTCAGGGGTCCCTCCTGGTCTGGAGGAAGAGTGGTCTTTGACCTCTGTGGACGCGGATTTTATATTATTTCATTATATTATTTATTTATATTTTTATTTGGATTTTTGATTTATTAGGCGTGCCAGTCACGTGTGTGACGATTTCATTGTGCGCTCGATCTGACTTGGTCAGTCGATTGTGAAGTCCGAGTCGGGACCAGAAGTCCGTCATACCATAAAGGCTATGACGTTAATTACACCCTTCCAAGGAAGGACAACCCTTGATTAAACGCCAAAATAGGAGGCCTCGAGAGGCAAACATGTATTCATGTGCGCAAAATGGAACTTCATACCAGAGCTAGGAAGGCGGGCAAGATAACAACATCAGCTGTAGAAGCAGACGGTATCGTTAAGCCAGCGGCTTAGAGACGATATCGTTAAGTCAGCGGTTCAAAGACTGAGCCGTGGCCATGATGGAGGTTTAAAGCATCGATCAGTATTTCGACAGCATTTCCCCTTAATCTGGATTATGCCCAGGGGGAAATAGGCTATCACCCACGGAGTGCCGGGATGAATGCCGAGAGAAAGAGAGAGGCCAAACCTCCCTACCTATATATATATGCCATGGGGCAATGTTTGATTTTCCCTTAGGGAAGCCGGCGGGACTCATGCAGTGGTATAGCCCTCCCGAGCTAAAAGGGTTACTCATAAATCCGATGCAGGACGACGGAATGTAAGTGAATGCTCAATGTTGCGCCCTCGCACGCGGATCGATAGCCTATTTCACCATAAATCAAAATGCATCTATTCATCGGGCCTCAACTGATTTTGGTTTGTGCTTCAAAAGAAGGCCAGAGGTTGAGAGGAACCGAGGAAGACCAATCTAGCATAGAGAACCTCTTTCACCATTGATGTGCAGAGTCCCGGGGACAGTTCAATATTGTCTTTCATCACCCCGGGAGAATTTTGGCAGCACCTCCCCTGGACTTGGCATTTGCCAGGGAATAATATAGGCTGACATCCACGGAGTGCCGGGATGAAAGCCGAAGATGAGGGAGCACTAAGGCTCAAAGAGACTGTACATGTCTCTAGCATCGATCACTATTCCCCTTCTCGGAGACCGACGAAACCCTTGTAAAGACAAGGTCCACCGAACCCACGGGGTTGCATGTGAATCCAATTCGGGACATAGGAATGTAGGGGAGGTCCTCCCCATTACTGTATCTCCTCGGGGCGTATGTGATGGTCTCTGAACATCCTCTGGACAGATGTGTGGAGAGATTAAAGGGATTGGGGGGTGATGGTGTGAAGGTGGATCTTGGCCTGGGTTTTATTGGCCAAAGAAGGAACCTCAGCATGGGTTTTATTGGCCGGGGGGAAGCTCTCGGCGCGGCTTTTATCGGCCAAGGGGTTCTCGGCGTGGCTTTTATTGGCCAAGGGGGGTTCTCGGCGCAGGGGTTCTCTGCGCGCTCGTCACCGCGCCGGGAACCTGGCGCCGGGAGGCCCCCGGGCCGGGAAGGCTGTATTGCAAAGGGTTTTCTTGGAAAATGAACAGGATTGAGGGTTTTGTCAACATACTGAAGGGAAGAGGGGGAAGCCCTCTCGGCCGCATAGCTCTCGGCGTGGCAACGGCCACGCCGGGAAGGTGAAAGGGCTCAAGGCCAGAATGGGTTTATGGCTTGATTACGGCACTCTGTTCTAGAGATTTCTGGGATTACATGAAGATTTCTGCTGGAGGGATGCCAAGGGAATTGGAAGGTGAAGTCAGTAGATGAAATAAGACCCTCTCACAACGTCCTGTGGAAATTTTTATCTGTTTGCCGCCAGCCATCCGAGGAGATCAAGGGATGACTGCCTCTGATCACCTGGACGAGCCCAATGGCATCGAGGAAACAAACCAGCGATGGAGGAACGACACAACCCTCGGCACTGGAATTCTAGGCCCTAATCATTCACGGGTTAGAATGGAGGGCCCAGGGGTCGAGGTCATCACGTATCATAACCTCGTGGGGTTGCATTCATCTGCAGATTAAGCATATATCTCATAACCAGCAGTTCAGGGAATCGAGAAATCGATGTATCTGGTTCCTGAACGGCATAAAGGGGGGAGCCTCGAAGGAAAACTCGAATGTATATCGGGGATCTGCCATCGAGACAGGAGGGGAGAAGGAAATAGAACCCAATAACCCATTAGATGAGGGTAGGGGCCCTATCTTCATTCCTCTTCGAAGAACAGACTCATAGAAACGACTCTGAAACCCGAATCGTCTGGACATTTAAATAAAAGATATATGCATAGAAAGACAGAGGGCAGAGCTTCGGTTGAGATAAAGATGAAAACATATAAAGGAAAGACATGGCAGCAGATGGTGAGATAGCCGGCAGATACTTCAATCACCCAGCGCCCAAACGGGCCATTGGAGCATTTCATTCATAATATCATTCCAAGACTCAGACCAATTACAAGGAGGGAGTGAGGGAAAGGAGATAAAACAGAGGCCGGGATATCCCGGTTACATCCGATGCATCGAGATAAAACTCGTATAATTACATGAAGAAGAAAAGAAAACATGGGGGAGGGTGGAGCATTGACTCCTCTCCCTCCCCAGCTGCCTGCCCACCTGGAGCTTCTTCTTCTTCTCCTTCTCTTCTGATTGATCTCTTCCCTCTTTTCTCAGCGGAGGAGGCTCTCTCTCTCTGTTGGTCTCTTTATCTGGCTATCCTTTTCTTTTTCTTTCTTTTCGATCCTCTTCCCCTCTTCTCGTGGGAGAAAAAGGGGTTATATAACCCTGTCCATCGCAAGTGATTCTCGGCGCGCCTATAGCAGGGGTTCCCGGCGCGCTCCCATGGAGGGGCTTCCCGGCGCGCCTGTGGCCATGGGGAGGTTCTCGGCGCGAGGGGTATCAGGCCCATCCTCAATAGCATGTTAACAGGCCCATTCAACAGGCCCATTTTTAAAGCCCATATTCTGTTCAGCCTTATTGATTTTCTAAAACATATAGAACCGACGAAGGCCCCTTTCTTATGGTGACACGATCTCCCCGGAAACAAATCCAAGGTTCTCAGCGCTTCATCAGTATCGTCGTCCGGATGACGATAACACCGGACATCAGCCAGGCCTGAGAAGGTCCTGGCCGGTCAATTAGTCGGTAGTGAGGGTCCTCCCTCAATCCTGACTTTGCAGGCATCTTCCAGTCTTCGTTGCTGGTCTGGTCCCATCTTTATCTTTGTTCATATTTTAGCTGTCAACAACCTCTGGTTTCCAAGTGGCTGGGAGTCACTTGGGGTGTCCCTCCGGTTGGGAGGAAGAGGGGAGTTTGTTCCCCTGGTCAAGCTGTGTGTCAGCACATGTTGCAGACTGAGTCTGCGTTCTAGCTTGTTGATGGGAATCGACGCCGAACTAGTACTTCTCATATTGCATTTATATCCTTTAGTTTATTTTTTTTATCCATGGGAAAGTATACGCACAATTGTACGGCTTTATCGGCCAATGCGTCACTCCCGTAGATTATGTGGGTTTCTATGTAATTTGCCCATGGGACCAGCAAGGGGGCCCTCAGCCCTTTCCCATTGGTCCACCTAGACCATGTGGGGCTGGTCAACCAGCCTAGGTGGCCTTCTAGATGAGTGGACTAGTCATATGCCACATGGGTAGACAAAGGGTTAAGAATGTCAACATTCTACACCCATCCCACCTACCCCCATTCAACCTTCCATTCAAAACCTACCCATAGTCAATAGGCCGCCCTCCCTTCATTTTTTAATGTTTTTTTTTGTGTTTGTGGCATGCAATCCCAGCCCTTCAATCCCCATCCCTAGATCTAAGGGTGGACAATTGATTTGGTTGGAATCATATAAAAGATTGTATTTTTATGTGAAAATCAATGAAAATCAGAATTTTGTTGAATGAGCAAGAGCTAGCTGCGCCCCCAGCCCTCTCTCCTCTGGTTCTCCCCTTCCCAAGCCTCCATTCTAGAGTGGTATCTCCTTTCCCCACCCTCCGGTGATCATCGGTGCCGCCGCCGCCGCCGCCGTTCGTGCCGCCATCGAGCCGCCGCTGCAGTTCTGTCCGCGCAGTACCACAGCAACTTCCACGAAATTCCCACCTCAGCCATGAGCTCAGATCGAGCTGGAAATTTTACTGGGTGTTCCATTGGTGTCAAGAACATCCCCTAAATTTTGGTTTGTCATTCAGATCCCGTTTAGTATTTTTATATTTTCGTCCACTCTTCCACTTCTGTTTTGTCTGCTGTCTGTTTCCATTTTCACCCGCCCTGCGTTTTAGGTCTTAGGCCCACTTTTTGATTTTTTTTCATCCCAAAAATTTTACTGGCGTTTCCTTCTATCCACCCATTTATCCACAATTTTTCTTAATTTTTGGTTCGTCCATCTCATATTTTCTAAAAATCATTCTCAGTCCCATCTACAGTTCTGTCCACCTGTTCCCAGATCCGACCACTAGTCACTCCCAAAATCATATCAAATCACCCCCACCTCCAACGCCAATTCCCAAAATTTTCCCAGTTCCGTGGTTTGATTATCTACAACTTTGAATAAGAGTTCAAAGTCCGAATCCCACTGTAAGTAGGCGGTCAACGGCCTTTTACAGGGATCTGATATGCTGATCTGAGATTTCTGGAGCAGTGGAGCAGAAGATTGAAAAATATCTAAGGCCCTGGTCCGCATAGGTTCAGAGGAATCCACTAGACCTACGTTTGAGGATTTTGAGTCCTCTTTCCAACGGCACTGGTTTCGTCGCATTCTGGTGACGGGGCTGATCACAGCGGCCATTTTCGACCGAGCGTGCGCTGCAAAACAGCAGCAACCAGCCCGTGGGCAGCAATTCCGACGGGTACCGAACGGAGCCGCCCGGCCTCCGATCGCCGTTCCAGAGTGCCGCCAGCCTGGGGATCGCTTCTACCAGTGTCCCCACCACAGCGGTGACACCGGGTCCCACACGGCCCCTCCGGACAGCGCGTGGGCCCCACGGTCGTGATTACGCGTGTAGCCGAATCAACACACGAAGCTGCCCGTCATCCCGAATTCGGTCCTCCCGGGCCCATTTGTGTCGCCCTTTACCTCCCTGCGTGGAGTGGGCATATTCCCATTGCTGTAATTATTGTGTGTTAAGTTCTCCGGGAGTACGAGTTTCTGCCGGGTCTGTCGTCCCCACCCCGAGCGCGTGGAGGTATCGCATTCGCTCCCTTACTTGGCATTTTACTTAATTTTCATATATACTTGCTTATGCCACTGCTAGAGAGCATGATAGGGTAATTAGCTCGCTTTCTATTTATATCACCGCTGCTGCGAGAGAGAGCGTTACCGTCCCGTGACCCGATCCGGGCACAAGTGAGAGCCGACCACCCTAGCTCACAGCCGGTTTCTCAACCACGCACATCCGACGCTTCCCTCGTTAAGGGACGATCGCGAGCTTGTCGTGTCCGTGGTCCCGTCCCGCATCAATTTGGTATCAGAGCGAGGTTGAGTCTAGGGTGTCAAAAAGAAAAAAAAAGAGTGTCATTTATGTCTAGGCATTATTCATTGTCTACGTCGAGTCTAAGATCATCATATTTTTAAAACAACAAAAAAGAGTCGTTTTGGGTCGCATACATCCCTTTACTTGGTATATCAAAAGGTGTTGTCCGAACGTTAGGCTACGCCTATCGGGAAGGCCGCACACTTGCGCGAGTGATCTTCGGATCGGTTAACTCCGCCATGTACCGAGTTTTGGTTATGTCTAGGTGCATTAGTTAGCATCACATTTTGCTTTTAAAACAAAAAAAAATGGCCTTGCATATTCATTCCTAGGGGACCGACCCCCTCTTAGCCACCATGGCCATACCCCGAACCTATAGTCCCGATGAAGTGGGCGCAATGTTCCAAGCCTTGATGGGGCAAGTGCAAAGGTTTAGTACAAGCCTAGATCGGTTTAGTACTAGCCTAGATCGGTGTATCGGGGTAGATTGGTTGTTCCCGGAGCCACCCCAAGGACCCCTTCACCATGAGAAGGACATTCCTTCCTCATCCATGAGAGCTCCAATGACATCACTCTCTATTTCCGAACTTGATTCGGAACCATCTCATTTGGAACCACCCAAGCCCGATCTACCCATATTTCTAACGGGTACACTATACATTGCCGAGCCGCTTTTTAGTTGGCTCAAGGATGGCTTGGTCCCACATCCCTTCCCATCCATGGACCCCATTCTACCTCTTGTGTCGGTCAACTCATTCCATACCACATTTCGATCTCGTCACCATGTTGATACATTGGACGATCTTATCATGGGATTAGATTCACAATGGGAGTTGACGCATCTTTTGGCCCGAGGCTTTGACCAACCCGCTAGTCTTAGCTTCACCCATCCGGCCTTTGGGTCTATTACCTCCGAGTGCACCGTGGGTTGTGTCACCACGGAGGTCCTCTTACTCCTTCCCTTACCGGACGAGCCTGAATTCATACCCTTTTGTCCGAGGGAGGAATCATACTTCTTGCCTACGGTCCCCATCCCACCCATCACAATTCAAGAAGGTGATTATCCACACCTTCAAAACTTCTACACGTGGGACCGTGACTTGTGGGAACCCACCACAAGGGGTCACACATTCTTTGACCCATTTGACCCCTACTCTAGTGGGCCCCGTGACCCATCACTTCCCTCATACCTTATCGGGGAAGTCCACTTTCATACCCCTTTCCTACGGGCCGGGTCCTCCATACCCACCAAGCCCGTCCACGATACACCTACACCCAGCTCTTCCACACCCGACTTTTCTAGCCCTCTCAAGTCTCCCAAATCCAAAGGGCCATCCATGCATGACTGGGTCATACTTGGACATTTAGGTGTACCTCATGCCACCCATCTCCGGTTACATAACATGCATGCATGGCACACATTCGGGTGTCCTGGTCCGCCGTCACCCATGTACTGGTCGGACTAACATTAGGTGTGTCTAGGGTCATAGTTGAGTCAATGTGCTTTTCTTCATGTGGTTTATTTTGTGTGGTTTATTTGCATACGTGTGTTAGTGCATGGTGAGTCTGCATGTGTCTTGTGCAAGCTCGTTGTCGTTCTCTTATGAGTAAGAGGTGATTGGACTCACTTGATGAGTATGGGATCGGTTCTACTTCTATACCCGGATCAGTCACCTATAGGGACTCAGCGGTGATTCCTAGTGAGTCTTCGAGCTGCTTCCTTCCTTTTTGAGAGTGCCCCTTCGGAGTGACCACCTTTAGCCCATAGCAGTTCGCATATCGAGTATATATGGAATAAGTAGGTGCCGATCATTTGGAGTGGAGCATACCCGCGTTACTTGGCACGGTGACAGATCCGCCGGAGTACTCGAGCATTCCTACCCCTACTCGACGGGGTCGAGTTCCTCCCACCCGGGGAGAGTTGATGGGAATCGACGCCGAACTAGTACTTCTCATATTGCATTTATATCCTTTAGTTTATTTTTTTTATCCATGGGAAAGTATACGCACAATTGTATGGCTTTATCGGCCAATGCGTCACTCCCGTAGATTATGTGGGTTTCTATGTAATTTGCCCATGGGACCAGCAAGGGGGCCCTCAGCCCTTTCCCATTGGTCCACCTAGACCATGTGGGGCTGGTCAACCAGCTTAGGTGGCCTTCTAGATGAGTGGACTAGTCATATGCCACATGGGTAGACAAAGGGTTAAGAATGTCAACATTCTACACCCATCCCACCTACCCCCATTCAACCTTCCATTCAAAACCTACCCATAGTCAATAGGCCGCCCCCCCCTTCATTTTTTAATGTTTTTTTGTGTGTTTGTGGCATGCAATCCCAGCCCTTCAATCCCCATCCCTAGATCTAAGGGTGGACAATTGATTTGGTTGGAATCATATAAAAGATTGTATTTTTATGTGAAAATCAATGAAAATCAGAATTTTGTTGAATGAGCAAGAGCTAGCTGCTCCCCCAGCCCTCTCTCCTCTGGTTCTCCCCTTCCCAAGCCTCCATTCTAGAGTGGTATCTCCTTTCCCCACCCTCCGGTGATCATCGGTGCCGCCGCCGCCGCCGTTCGTGCCGCCATCGAGCCGCCGCTGCAGTTCTGTCCGCGCAGTACCACAGCAACTTCCACGAAATTCCCACCTCAGCCATGAGCTCAGATCGAGCTGGGAATTTTACTGGGTGTTCCATAGGTGTCAAGAACATCCCCTAAATTTTGGTTTGTCATTCAGATCCCGTTTAGTATTTTTATATTTTCGTCCACTCTTCCACTTCTGTTCTGTCTGCTATCTGTTTCCATTTTCACCCGCTCTGAGTTTTAGGTCTTAGGCCCACGTTTTGATTTTTTTTCATCCCAAAAATTTTACTGGCGTTTCCTTCCATCCACCCCTTCATCCATAATTTTTCTTAAGTTTTGGTTCGTCCATCTCATAATTTCTAAAAATCGTTCTCAGTCCCATCTACAGTTCTGTCCACCTGTTCCCAGATCCGACCACTAGTCACTCTAAAAATCATATCAAATCATCCCCACCTCTAACTCCAATTCCCAAAATTGTCCCAGTTCCGTGGTTTGATTATCTACAACTTTGAAGAAGAGCTCAAAGTCCGAATCCCACTGTAAGTAGGTGGTCAACGGCCTTTTACAGGGATCTGATATGCTGATCTGAGATTTCTGGAGCAGTGGAGCAGAAGATTGAAAAATATCTAAGGCCCTAGTCCGCATAGGTTCAGAGGAATCCACTGGCCCTACGTTTGAGGATTTTGAGTCCTCTTTCCAACGGCACTGGTTTCGTCGCATTCCGGTGACGGGGCTGATCACAGCGGCCATTTTCGACCGAGCGTGCGCTGCAAAACAGCAGCAACCAGCCCGTGGGCAGCAATTCCGACGGGTACCGAACGGAGCCGCCCGGCCTCCGATCACCGTTCCAGCGTGCCGCCAGCCCGGGGATCGCTTCTACCAGTGTCCCCACCACAGCGGTGACACCGGGTCCCACACGGCCCCTCCGGACAGCGCGTGGGCCCCACGGTCGTGATTACGCGTGTAGCCGAATCAACACACGAAGCTGCCCGTCATCCCGAATTCGGTCCTCCCGGGCCCATTTGTGTCGCCCTTTACCTCCCTGCGTGGAGTGGGCATATTCCCATTGCTGTAATTATTATGTGTTAAGTTCTCCGGGAGTACGAGTTTCGGCCGGGTCCGTCGTCCCCACCCCGAGCGCGTGGAGGTATCGCATTCGCTCCCTTACTTGGCATTTTGCTTAATTTTCATATATACTTGCTTATGCCACTGCTAGAGAGCATGATAGAGTAATTAGCTCGCTTTCTATTTATATCACCGCTGCTGCGAGAGAGAGCGTTACCGTCCCGTGACCCGATCCGGGCACAAGTGAGAGCCGACCACCCTAGCTCATAGCCGGTTTCTCAACCGCGCACATCCGACGCTTCCCTCGTTAAGGGACGATCGCGAGCTTGTCGTGTCCGTGGTCCCGTCCCGCATCACTTGTGCTAGTGGAAGCCTCACTCCGGTTGGGAGTGAGGGGTGGACGTAGGTCTTGGTGACCGAGCCACCTAAAAATCCTCTGTGCAGTGTGGGTGTGCTTAGCTCCTTATCTTCTACCTCATTCACAGGTTGCCTTAGCATTCTCGTTTATATCTGTGCTGCTTCCGCTAGTTGATTGTTTAGGCGCGAGATAGACATTTGTTCTTCGGTTCAAAAGAGATTCTGATTAGTTATCCTGTCTGTCTATCTTGTTCTAGTTAGTGTTCTAGTTTTTATTGAGCGAAAAGATTTTTAAGGGTGGGTTTCATTCACCCCCCCCCTCTGAATCCTTGCACCGATCCTATCAAGTGAGGATCTGGTATGGAATCCCTTCGAGACCTTTTCTATAGAAGATTGGGAAGATGCCTATGCAGAACTTCTTGAGAAACTTGAAATATATAGAAAGGAGAACAGACAGTTGACAAAGAAACTAAACTCTCTTGCTCAAAATGGTTCTGTTAACAAGGAGCTAGAAACTATAAGAGTTGAGAATGAAGAACTGAAAAAACAAGCTGAAATCACCTGCACAGACATGTTAGCTTTAAAAAAGGAGAGTGATGTTCTTAAAGAACAATTGAGCCAGACTAAACAAAAATGTGAAGAGTGGGAAAACGAGAGTAGGCTTAATCTTGAAAAATATGAAGCTGTTAACACTGTTAACCTTGTGATGCAAAAGAACCTTGAAAAGATTGAAGAAGAGTTGAAGGGCAAACAATCTACCCTTGAAAAAATGACACTGGGAAAATCTAATCTAGATGCTATCTTAGGTACTCGGGTCAACTTTAGAAAAGAAGGGCTTGGTTTCAATCCTACCAATAAGAGGCCTTTCGAGTTCAAAACTGTTTCATTCTGTCCTGAAAAAGGGTAGGGAAAATTGATTGTTGATGAATCCATGAAAGAGACTTCCACCCATTATGCTATTGAATCAGATCATGGCCACAATCATCAGACCAGATCGAACCATTCTAAGCCCCAGACTCAGCACAAGGCTGCCAAGAGGCGAGGTCAATGGTCTAGACAACCAGGCTGTGTTTTCAATACCCCCTAGCGCCCTTTAGGTCAAAGCACCTGGGATATGCCTAGACGCAGGATAGCCTACCACTCTGACAAGAAAAATCACCACAGTAAAGAAAGAAGGTTCAATGGTCAGTCCAGCATGAGTGTCCACCATAAGAAACATGGCTGCTTTGAAAAAACTCAAACCCAACCTCAGTTTAACTCACACCCCATGAACTTCATGAGATATCCATGTCATGCCTGCAACCAACCAAGTAACATTTATAACCCGCGCTGGTTCGGTCATAGGACAAAAGTGTTTAGGCAAGTTTGGGTTCCAAAGACTTTATTGCATACTTTCAGCTCTGACTATGAACCCAGATGTGCCTGGGTTCCAAAGACCTCTGCCTAACATTTTCTATGCAGGATTGCCTAGCAGCCCATCACAACCGCTGGTACTTAGACAGTGGCTGTTTACGGCATATGACGGGAGACAGGAACAAGTTTAGCCACTTAATCAAGAAGGAAGGAGGGCAAGTCAAGTTTGGAGGTAAGGATAAAGGCAAGGTGATTGGCACATGCATCGTGGGTAAGAACCCTTCTAAATCAATTGAGAATGTGATGCTCGTTAAGGGTCTTGAGCACAATCTACTTAGTATAAGCCAGCTGTGCGACAAAGGTCACAAGGTGATGTTTGACGTTAATGAGTGTAGAATTCTTGAGAAAGACTCTAAATATGTACTCTTTACAGGTCACAGGATCAATAACTTTTATATGATAGATCTTGATGCCCCTAGCTTTGAAGGAATGTGCCTGACGGCCAGTCAACTCAGTGACGCAGGCCTGTGGCACCGACGGCTGGGACACGTCAGCTACGACACGCTACACAAACTATCCAAACATCAAATGGTGAAAGGATTACCCAAATTGTCTTACTCAAAAGTTGATCAGGTTTGTGAAGCGTGTTCCCGAGGCAAGCAAACTAGAAAAACCTTCAAATGAAGAAGTGAGCCCCTATCTCTTACTCCTTTTGAACTCTTGCATATGGATTTGTTCGGTCCATCGAGAACAGCTAGCCTTAATGGGAAAATGTATGGATATGTAACTGTTGATGATCACACTCGTTACACATGGATCTTCTTTCTCAATAACAAGAATGATGCATTTACTGTGTTTCAGAAATTTTTTAGAAAAGTGAAGCAGGAAGGTAAATTCAAAATTTCCACCATCCAGTCTGACAATGGAGGAGAATTCAGAAATTCATACTTCTCAGAACTGTGTGATCAAGAAGGACTAACACACATATTTTTTTCCCCCAGGACTCCAGAACAAAATGGGATTGTGGAAAGAAAAAATCGCACCATTGTGGAGATTGCCTGGACCATGTTGGTCGAGAGTCAACTCCCAAGAAAGTTTTAGGCTGAAGCAGCAAACACCGCATGCCACATCATCAATAGGGCCATGATAAGGCCAAAGTGTAAGAAAACCCCTTATGAAATGATGAAAGGTAAAAAATCCAACTTGGCCTATTTCAGAGTTTCTGGTGCAAAATGATATGTGCACAATAAGGACAAATCAGATTTAGATAAATTTGAGGCCAAGAGTGACATTGGCTTTTTCTTGGGATATGCCGAGACATCAAGAGCATATAGGGTGTTTAATGTTAGAAATCAGGCTGTGGAGGAAACTCCACATGTGGTGTTCTCTGAAACACTAATAGACAAACATGATAGTGTTGTGATCAGGGAAAGGGAGGATCCTGACGGAAGCTTTCTGGAACACCAAGAAGATCCTATGGTGAACGATCAGTCACAACCTGCAGAACAAGGGACCGTTCAGCCAACCGAAGTCCATGCACAACCAATCATGCCAGGTGAGTCTTCTACAAACATTCGTACTCTGAAAGACCATCCTATTCAGAACATCATAGGAAGCATTCATGATCCCCCTAGGACCCGATCTTTCCATAATGCTGTTCATAATGAAGACCTCACTACTCTTGTTTCTCAATTTGAACCTAAATGCATCGAAGAGGCCCTGCTAGATGAAAATTGGGTTAATGCCATGCATAATGAACTCAACCAATTTGAAAGGAGTCAAGTTTGGTACTTAGTTCCCAGACCCACCGACCAGCATGTCATTGGAACTAGATGGGTGTTTAAGAACAAGCTCAATGTGGTTGGAGTCATCATAAGAAACAAGGCCAGGTTAGTGGCCAAAGGATATAATCAGGAAATTGGCATTGACTTTGAAGAATCCTTAGCCCCCGTTGCTAGATTAGAGGCCATCAAAATATTGCTAGCCTTTACATGTTCTTTAGGGATTAAATTATATCAAATGGATGTCAAAAGTACTTTTCTGAATGGTCTGATAAAGGAAGAAGTTTTTGTAGAATAGCCCCCTGGCTTTGAGCTTGATAATTTGCCTAATCATGTTTATAAGTTGAACAAGGCTCTGTACGGTTTGAAGCAGGCTCCACGGGCCTGGTATGATAGACTCAGCGCCCATTTAACTGACAAAGGCTACATCTTGATCAAACACTCTTCACAAAGGTAATGAATGGCCACATCATTATTGTACAGGTTTATGTAGATGACATAATTTTTGGATCAACAAATGTTGCCTTGTGCAACCAATTTGCTGAACTCATGACAGAAGAATTCAAAATGAGCCTAATGGGAGAGCTTCAATTTTTTCTTGGATTGCAGATCTCACAGTCAAAGGAAAGGCTCTTCATAAATCAATCCAAGTACATACTGGAAATTCTGAAGAGATTCGGGATGAAGGATGCCAAGGCCATAACCACACCCATGGGAACAAATGCCTCCCTAGATGCAGATGAAAATGACAAATCTGTAGATCCTAAAACATACCGAGGTATGATTGGATCTCTCTTATATCTCACTGCGTCTCGGCCTGACATATAGTTCAGTGTGGGCATGTGTGCTCGCTTTCAAGCACAACCAAAGGAATCTCATCTGATTACAGTTAAGAGAATCTTGAGATACATTGCTAACACACATGACCTAGGACTATGGTATCCCTCATCATGCTGTTTTGAATTAATTTCATATACTGATGCTGACTATGCTGGGTGAAAACTTGATCGGAAAAGTACTAGTGGGTATTGCAATTACTTGGGTGGCTGCCTGGTCTCTTGGGCGTCCAAGAAGCAGCACTCCATAGCCCTGTCCACGGCCGAAGCTGAGTATGTAGCGGCAGGCAGCTGTAGGACTCAGGTAGTATGGATAAAGCACCAACTCTAGGACTATGGAGTAGATCTTGGATGCACGCCCATCTTGTGCAACAACACTAGTGCCATCAATCTGGCTAAAAATCCCATCCAGCACTCTCGCTCAAAACATATTGAAGTAAGGCATCATTTTCTTTGAGATGAGGGAAGCAAGAAAAACTTTGAATTCCAGTTTATTGAATCTGAAAGACAGGTGGCAGATATTTTTACAAAACCTCTGAGCAATGATAGATTCTCCACCTTGAGAAGAGAATTAGGTTTGTGTCATCCTCCCACCTAATTGTTGTCATTTGAAATAAGTGCATCCCACATACGGGGTCTTCTTAAGCTCTTTAGCATGTCTAGCTAGCTGCATCTCATGTGTCTATGTCTACATGTTGCCATGTTCATCATATGTAAGTGTCCTTTTGGTACATAAAATGCTGATGTGGAGAAGGGCAGGTTCAGTCTGCTTGGAAACACTCACTTGCACTCTGCATTCTGCATTCTCTCCTCCCTTTGCACGCATGGACTCAGGGGGAGCAAGTTGTTTCATGACAGGTTCTTCTCTAAGATCCATTCCTTGACTGGCCACTCTCAGTGGAAATCCATGCACTTAGCATTGAGGCTAACTCTTGAATAGAGGGCTTAAACTCAACAACCTTCTGCACCTTGAGACATTGAACCTTGACAGGGGAACCTCATCGGTCAACTATGATTGATATGCCCTGACACACAGTCTGTTTATGCTCATCCAGTGACCTTTGTTTGCAAACACCCTCTGTATTGTGGTCCACCATTTTATTTTCACGAGACCTTGGTTCAAGGCACTTATTTTCAGAGCAATGGTTAAGGTGTGCTGAGTAACTAGGTACACTCCACCTAAGACGTGAGGTGGCTTATGTCCAACCGCGCTCTTGACTATCTCTGCTCTGGTTCTTCAACAATAAACAAAAACAAAAATGTGAAATAAGCTTGTCAAAAGTCAGAGCAATAGCCTATTCCCACTGAGAATCTGCACCCATTCACCAAAGAAGTGCTCACGGGTCAGGCATGATGTGGCAGGCCAACTCTGGTTCCCATACGACACGATAGTTAACTGCACTAAGTAACTGGGGTAGTTGCACTGAAATAAATGTGACTCTTCATGTCAAACGGTGCTAGTTCAACTTGTCTGTCAATTAATCTTAAATTTACTTACCAGAGGTGCCTATCTTCATCGTCTATGTGTTACATTTTGGTTGACTTCAATACTGATGGCTGTTGTTACTTTCACGTCACTTGGCTTCTTGAGATAAACTGAACCAGGAACATTATGTTTCCAATTTCCTCAAGGTATATCAGCCTTAGTAGACTCTGTGAGCATACCCTGGCTCGTTCCTAGTCTTCAACTGTGCTTGCATGTGTTATAGGGTTTAATCCTTTAGCTTCTCCTATTGCACTCCGATGCTTGCATGCTAGGAAACCCTTTACTTCGATGGTCCAGGTTAACCATTGTGTGTCTTAGTTCTGAACCTCTCCTCTGATATTTCTCCTCAGCTCTTCCCTATTTCCATTTTTTGATGTTGTCAAAGGGGGGGAGAGTGTGAGTTCAGGGAGAGTTTGCTCTGTTAGGAATATTTGCTTAGGGGGAGACTGCATTTCTTAGGAAAATTTGCATTAGGGAGTTTGCATCTGTAATTTATGCATATTTTGTTCACAGCATATCCTGATGCATTACTCTTTGAGAAGACATGATTCATAGTGTTGCCATCATCAAAAAGGGGGAGAATGTTAGGCATATGTGTAATATGCTTAATTATACTGTTTTGATGATGTCACATCATGAGTAATTAGTCAATTGGCTCAGAAACTCATGACATCCTTTTTGATGTGTCCAGGTAAAAAGACCTTCTGCCAATCAGCTCATATGCATCTCCCGTCACGCAAGAGTGTGCACCGACCTTGAGAGTCCAAAGAATAGATTATGCACCGACCTTGTTCCAATGCGCATGGACCTCAGAGAGCGGGAGAATGTGTGATGCGGGACGGATGACTCGACCGGGCTAGGACATACGACGGACACAAGTGCGGCCAGCACTAGCACGTTAAGGCAAGCCAGGCGGCTAGCCACTGTGGTATTCTCCGGGTGGAGATGCCTCTCAACAGCCCTCTCTCTTTAGCCCAGCGATCGTCCCTTGCGAGGGAAACGTGGGGATCGCGGCGATTAAGAAACCACCGTCGCCTAGGGTACCGATTCACGTTTGGTGCTCGATCAGAGCTACGGAACGGGCACTCTCAACTCACTAGCACGGTGATTTAGATACAAGCTAACGGCCCTAATCTCACAAACCCAGCAATATAGAATGTATACTAAATTAGCAATGTGAGAATGGAATGAACGCGTACCTCCACGTCTAGGCGTGGGGAAGAATTCCCGGCCATTTTCCGAACAACCCCGATATACAAATGATTTAATTTTACAATTTCAGATCTAGAAACCCACTCCACACAGGGAGGTAAAGGGTTACAAAATGGCGTTTGGGGGTTGCTGGGTCCCGGGTTGACGGGCAGCAAGCAACGGAGCCGAGGAAGGCGAGCTGGAGCCGAACGAGCGCACCGAGGGCGAGTCGACTCGGTTCTGTCCACACCGGGCACCCTGTGCAGCGATCTTCCGACGACTATAACTCCTAGCCACGATGTCTGATTGGGGTGCCGTTTCTTGGAGAATGACGGTGACTGGACGTAGTTTCTTCACTCCTGAGGGCGCATTCAGATCCTTTCAGATCTGGGTGCAGCAATGATTTCTTTCAGCGTCTGATTTGGTGTTCACAGAACTGCACAGACAGACCAATAAATGGTGGAAAAAGGGTTGCTGATGTCGAAATGGAACTCCGTCTGTGGGAGGTTGTTGGTGACGTCCATAGGAACAAATCCTCCGAAGACCTTTCTCTCAGATATTGGCTGGATGAGGCGGGACAGATGTGGGAAGTCATCTCTGGATCTGGACTGAGTCTGTTCAGATCTTCTTGCGCGACCTCACGAGAATTGACGCCACGGATAGAACAGACCTTGAAATGCAACGAAACCAGAGGCAACGTGAAGATGACTTGCAATACTTTAATTGATCTTCAGACACCAGCTCCTGATCACATCGTGGTTGGGCTGCATAAACCGAAACACAGTCCCCCTCAGATCTGGACTGCACTCTGGGACAGATCTGCGCGCCGCCACGAGAAAAATCACCGCCGGTGCTCCTGAACTCCAAACGGTATCAAACCAGCGCTGAATTCTTGAAATCTTGTAGTAGTATCAAGGATAAATCGGAGGGAACAAGATGATAAGAGGAGGATGGGAAGAAAAGGTCTAGTACACGACCAGATTTCTGGGAAATTCACACCAAGGGAAAGGGCAAGAGAAAGAGGGAGAATCACTCTCTTAACAATTTTCTTTCAACAAAATATCATTAGCCTCTGCACACATAATGTACAAGCCCTTAAATAGACAATTACAAGAGGTATAAGGGGTGGGAAGGTCGTGGGTTTCAAGGGGAGGGGAAGGGGGATGCGCCCATGGCCATGAAAGGGAGAGGGAGGGGACAAAGAGACATGTTGGCTGCCTACCTTTGACATTCAAGGTAAAAGGGGGGTAAGTTGGCAGCCAATTAACCTTGACCAGCAGCCATTTAATACCACATGTTGTGAATGGAGAGAAGAAAGAAGAAAAAAGATAATTTCCTAGCCTAATAGGACAAGAAAGGGGGCGCCCCCCATTTTGGGCCTTGAATGGGCCATTTTGGTCATGGCAGCCCACTCATCCTTCTAGGAATCCAATATGGCTCAAGGCCATTCTCCTCTAGTTGGCCCATGTATGAAGAGCCCATATATGGCCTATGGATCCATCCAAATGGACCAAGGCCTCTCCTTTTCTTAATGAAGTCTTAAGGGCCTTAACCAGTTGGCCCATTTAGAGCCTTACAACCAACCCAATATGAAAACCCACATATAATGTGACATTACAAGCCCAATTTAATGCTAAAAAGAGTCCAAATAGAAGCCAAAGTGTCCCCATTTGGAAGATAAGCAGATGTAGTCCACTTGGCGCTCCGCGTATGGCAACGTCGGTTCGCCGACGTGTCACGTGATCGCCCTGGTGTCCGCACCAATTCTCCCCGGGTGGGAGGAACTCGACCCCGTCGAGTAAGGGTCTCGAAGCTTGCATTCTCCGCATGTGATCAAGGTGTTGGTCATCGTGGGGCATCCTTGCCAACGCACTAGGACGTGTGGATTTGCGCCGTTCCTTGTGGTGATCACCTGCTCATCCAGTATACAATCTATATGCGTGCGTTGAGGCTGGAAGAGGTGGATACTCGGGTGATGGATTACTCACAATAGGAGAAAAGCCCAAAACTTACTAGGAATCACCTCGGGTTCCAATATGCTACCATATCAAAACATTGAACATCGAATTGACACCATAGGCATCCGGTAATTCAATAATGTATGCTTTCGGACCCACTTGTTTCTTAACCCAGAAGGTGGGTATCGTGGACTTAGAGGTGCTTTGGTCTTCGGGAGAAAACCAATCAGGTATGACCCTGACCTAGACGTACTCTCCCTTTGAATCCACGGACGTATAGCATGCATCGGCGAATTCCTTTACGCACACGACTGGCCTTTGATTGGGACGCGACTCATGCAAACCATATGTATGAAACAATAACTAGAGAGATAAACAAACACACCAAACAAGCCACACAAGAAAACACACTGACTCATGCACGACTCTAGACTAAGGTGGTAGCATCAAGCCCACTAGGTGGCGGCATCCTGGGAGGCCGAAGGGTCGCCCAGCTCTTCCCCCAAGGCGTAGTACTCATCGGCCAGTGCCTCATCGGCGTCGTAATCGACACACTCAAGCTCGGGAGGTGCGGATCCTCCAACACCTAAGGCTAGGGTGGTGCGAGCGGGACACTCACTAGCGATGTGACCAAACCCGTGACAGTGGAAACACTGCACTCGCGACCGACTACTCTCTCCTATGAAAGGGGCCTTACCCTTATCATCCCGTCGGGTAGGGGGTGTAGGCAACAGTGGAGGAGATGTAGGTGCCTTGGATAATAGCGGAGGGGGTGCCGGTGCCAGAGGACGGGCTATAGGAGCCGGGGAACGGGCAACGGGTGCCGAGGGTTGTGGTGGAAATAGATCCCGTGGTGGAGGAGGGCGAGGCCGTGGAGCGAAGTGCTCCTGACGGGTGGGCTCCTGAGGTCGAGCCATGGGAGGCCGCTGATGTGGGCCTATAGAGTGACGGGGCTCGGTACTACAGAGAGGGGTGGGGCCCAACCGATGGCTAGACTCGAACTCTCCCTCAAATTGCTCCATCTCGAGAGCAACCTGGTAGGCCTCTTCCAACGTCTTGGCATTGCGGCGGAAAAGCTCATACTGATAGTGTGGCCGCAAACCACTTCGAAAGCGGGAAACGGGCATGGTACTCTCCTCCGTGACACCACATCGTAGAAAGTACTCATCAAACTCGGCGATGTATTCGGAGACGGACCGGTCTCCCTGGCTAAGACTTTGCCATCTATCGATGAGTCGCTGGCGGTATGTGGGAGGAAGGTACTTTTGCAGAAGTTTATTCTTCATCTCGGCCCATGTGTCGATCGGGGGTTCTAACCGCTGAAGTAGCAGGCTCTCCACATTCTTCCAATAGGTTTGTGCCTGCCCCATGCGTTTCATGGTGGCAAATCGGACCCTTCGACGCTCCGACATATCATAGCATTCAAAATAACGGTCCATGCCAAACTCCCAATCTAGGTAGACTTTCGGATCCAAAGACCCGTAAAAAGCGGGAGGGTCTGCTCGCACGGTCTTAAGGACCCTATCATCATCCTCATCTCGTTGTGGCTGAAAATCACGACGGCGTTGACCATACCCCTCGTAGGCATTGTCGGACCCATAGTCCTCGAGACCAAGGTCACGGTGCGGTAGTTGGGGAACCCGAGGAGGGGCGGGTGGAGGAACCAGTGGTGGCTGGTTTTGGGCTGCGGGAGCGGCCTGGACTTGGGCCATGGGAGCGGGTTGGACTTGGGCCACCGCGGGAGGAGGTGCGGGTGGACCTTGGGCTGCCCCAGGAGGGTCCCCGTGTGACATCCTATCTAACCGCCCAACGAGGTCTTGGACCGACCTATCGGAGGTCTCCAAGCGTCCCTCCATGGCCCTAAGGCGACCATCCATATTATCGGAGAAAGTCCGAAAGTTAGCATCGGATTGGTCCAACCTAGTCATAATGGCCATCATCGCCTCTTGTAGGGAGTGGAAGTCTCCCGAGGTATCCCGTGGGTTGGCCATAGGTGGGGGTGGGGGTGAGTACTGAGTACCCCGACGAGTGGGCATGCAAACACACCGACTAGAAGATACCGACTAAAGTAAAACACACTAATACAAAATGATGCGCCTAGACTTAACCAAAACTCGGTATGCGGTGGAGGTAATCGACCCGAAGGTCACTCGCGCAAGTGTGCGACCTTCCCGATAGGCGTAGCCTAACGTTCAGACAACACCTTTTGATATACCGGGTAAATGGAGACAAATGCAAAAAGACACACTTTTTTTTTTGTGACACCCTAGACTCAACTCGCTCTGATACCAAATTGATGCGGGATGGATGACTCGACCGGGCTAGGACGTACGACGGACACAAGTGCGGCCAGCACTAGCATGTTAAGGCAAGCCAGGCGGCTAGCCACTGTGGTATTCTCCGGGTGGAGATGCCTCTCAACAGCGCTCTCTCTTTAGCCCAGCGATCGTCCCTTGCGAGGGAAACGGGGGGATCACGGCGATTAAGAAACCACCGTCGCCTAGGGTACCGATTCGCGTTTGGTGCTCGATCAGAGCTACGGAACGGGCACTCTCAACTCACTAGCACGGTGATTTAGATACAAGCTAACGGCCCTAATCTCACAAACGCAGCAATATAGAATGTATACTAAATTAGCAATGTGAGAATGAAATGATCGCGTACCTCCACGTCTAGGCGTGGGGAAGAATTCCCGGCCGTTTTCCGAACAACCCCGATATACAAATGATTTAATTTTACAATTTCAGATCTGGAAACCCACTCCACACAGGGAGGTAAAGGGTTACAAAATGGCGTTTGGGGGTTGCTGGGTCCCGGGTTGACGGGCAGCAAGCAACGGAGCCGAGGAAGGCGAGCTGGAGCCGAATGAGCGCGCCGAGGGCGAGTCGACTCGGTTCTATCCACACCGGGCACCCTGTGCAGTGATCTTCCGATGACTATAACTCCTAGCCATGACGTCTGATTGGGGTTCCGTTTGTTGGAGAATGACGGTGACTGGACGTAGTTTCTTCACTTCAGAGGGCGCATTCAGATCCTTTCAGATCTGGGTGCAGTAATGATTTCTTTCAGCATCTGATTTGGTGTTCACAGAACTGCACAGACAGACCAATAAATGGTGAAAAAAGGGTTGCCGATGTCAAAATGGAACTCCGTCTGTGGGAGGTTGTTGGTGACGTCCATAGGAACAAATCCTCCGAAGACCTTTCTCTCAGATATTGGCTGCATGAGGCGGGACAGATGTGGGAAGTCGCCTCTGGATCTGGACTGAGTCTGTTCAGATCTTCTTGCGCGACCTCACGAGAATTGACGCCACGGATAGCACAGATCTTGAAATGCAACGAAACCAGAGGCAACGTGAAGATGACTTGCAGTACTTTAATTGATCTTCAGACACCAGCTCCTGATCACGTCGTGGTTGGGCTACATAAACCGAAACACAGTCACCCTCAGATCTGGACTGCACTCTGGGACAGATCTGCGCGCCGCCACGAGAAAAATCACCGCCGGTGCTCCTAAACTCCAAACGGCATAAAACCAGCGCTGAATTCTTGAAATCTTGTAGTAGTATCAAGGATAAATCGGAGGGAACAAGATGATAAGAGGGGGATGGGAAGAGAAGGTCGAGTCCACGACTAGATTTCTGGGAAATTCACACCAAGGGAAAGGGCAAGAGAAAGAGGGAGAATCACTCTCTTAACAATTTTCTTTCAACAAAATATCATTAGCCTCTGCACACACAATGTACAAGCCCTTACATAGACAATTACAAGAGGTATAAGGGGTGAGGAGGTCATGGGTTTCAAGGGGAGGGGAAGGGGGATGCGCCCATGGCCATGAAAGGGAGAGGAGGGGACAAAGAGACATGTTGGCTGCCTACCTTTGACATTCAAGGTAAAAGGGGGGTAGGTTGGCAGCCAATTAACCTTGACCAGCAGCCATTTAATACCACATGTTGTGAACGGAGAGAAGAAAGAAGAAAAAAGACAATTTCGTAGCCTAATAGGACAAGAAAGGGGGCGCCCCCCATTTTGGGCCTTGAATGGGCCATTTTGGTCATGGCAGCCCACTCATCCTTCTAGGAATCCAATATGGCTCAAGGCCATTCTCCTCTAGTTGGCCCATGTATGAAGAGCCCATATATGGCCTATGGATCCATCCAAATGGACCAAGGCCTCTCCCTTTCTTAATGAAGTCTTAAGGGCCCTAACCAGTTGGCCCATTTAGAGCCTTACAACCAACCCAATATGAAAACCCACATATAATGTGACATTACAAGCCCAATTTAATGCTAAAAAGAGTCCAAATAGAAGCCAAAGTGTCCCCATTTGGAAGATAAGCCGATGTAGTCCACTTGGCGCTCCGCGTATGGCAACGTCGGTTCGCCGACGTGTCACGTGATCGCCCTGGTGTCTGCACCAATGTGCACCGACCTACATACGTGTGCAACAGCAGCGAGCGGGCAGGATGTGCACCGACTTCAGCTGCGAGCGGGCAGGATGTGCACCGACCCTAGCTGCTACTCGGGAAAACATGCACCGGCTGTGAAGTGTGCTTGGAACAGTGATTTGCACCGACCTTCTTGCTGAAGTTCAAAGTGTGCATGGACCTTGCTCAGGAAGTGCACCGACTTCTGTGCTGCACAGACCTAGTTCATCAGGCTGCAACAACGTTACTTAAGAACTGCACTGACCCTGGACAAGTCCAAGCATCCAAATGTGCACCGACCTCTGCATGCCTCATCACAGTTGCTCCAAGGGATGTCAAGCCCATGTGCACCGACCTTGAGTGCTCGTAGCCTGGATGTGCACCGAGTTTGGTCTAGTGTGCACGGACCCTGCTCCTTAATATGCATAGACCTTGCTGAGGAAGTTCAAGATGTGCACTGACCTGCATGCAAGGAACCCTGAAGCATGCACTGACCTTGAAGCTTGCACTGACTTCATCTGAAGGACCGACCTCTACTGAAGAGGCTCTTAATATGCACTGACCCTGCTTTGGCCAAGCTTCTGATGTGCACCAACCCTGCCAAGGACCAAGCTTCGTATGTGCATTTACCAATGCCAAAGTGCCAAGGATCTTGTCTGCACCAAGCTCACTGTTCAAGTCCAGAAGCTGCACCGACCTTACTAAATCAACAGAAGGTGTTTGATGAAATGTCTCAGTGAGCCAAACTACCTCCGTTTTAAGCAGTTTCCTGTCATTTCGACTGGGTGATCCAGAGAGCAAAAATAGGAACCGCAAGTGTCCAAAAACACACCTTTTGAGATCTGGAAAGGTCTCCTTGGTCAGTCAACCTTTTGGTAATCATGTGTTGCTATATCAGTCCTTTTGGTCAGTGGAAAAGCAAGCTACCTTTTGTAGGAAAATTCACCTTTCCTGGTACATAACGTTTTGCTTCCACCCAATTAGAGGCTCTGTCTGTAAGATCCCTCAGGACAAAAGGACGTCCTGGGTATGCTACCAGCCGGACAGTGAAGATCCTACAGATCCTTCTTAGGAGGCTCCTCTCACGCCCTCTCAGGTCAACCAAAAGAAACAAAGTGAGAGGAAATTTTCTGATACCTCCGTGGCCAACCAGCAGCTGCCAAGACAAAAGGTCCCTGAAGACAAATGGTTGTTTATGAAGGGCCAATCACGCTCAGCCTGGAACCTCTTCTGAAAGGGGATTGCGCCTATAAATAGAAGAACTCCATGAAGGAAGATGCTGCTGCTGTCGTTGCTACAAGGGTTATGGGGTGAAACCTTCTATGTGCAAAAGATAGAGTGAAAAAGAAAAGAAAAGGGAGAAGAGCGCCTGCTAAGCCCAGATGGAAGAATAGGAGGAAGTTTAGAAAGAAGATCAGCAGCCATGAAGCCAGCCCTACCTTTCCTTCTATGTTCTTGTTGTTTTTTGCTTTCTTGTTTTTCCTTTTCATGTTTAGCTTGTTCTGTGTGGGGGACCCGTCCCCGTTTGTAGTGAGGACGTCGTCCTCGTGAGGAGCCTGCTCCTCGTGTGTGTGCGTGTGTGTGTGGTAACACTTCTTTTGGCTAAAGAGTGGAAGCCTCTCCTACTTGGGAGAGGGGTGGACGTAAGTTTGTCTTGGGACAACCGAACCACCTTAATTTCTTGTGTTATGGTGTGATGTTTTCCTCCCATCTCTTCTATCTCCATTCACAATGTTACCAATATTTTTCTTCCGCTGCATAGCTCACGGGTTTACTGTTCAGATCTGAGGCTCGTTCTGATTCATCGTTCAAATCGCTTTAAATTGCTCATTGTGTTTACTCGGATCTATTCACCCCCCCTCCAGATCCTCTCTTAACCATCCAACATGGGGTTCCACCGACTCTTCCCATTATACATCGAGCGAAGAGGGGAGTTGGGAGTCCTCGGTCTCGTCCGAGCGATCGCCAACTCCAGTAGCCTCGGGAGGGCGCACGACCGAGACAGTTCCCACGCAGGTGGGGTCAGTGCCTGGGTCAGCCATCGCCGAGAATACTAGGGGCAGATCGTGTGGTGCTGAGGGGGCCTTGTCTACCGAGCCTGGAGATGGGCCCGAGGCCTGATATACAAGCTCTTTCTTTCTTTCTCTTTGGTAGCTATGTAAGACCTTTTTGTTTTTTGGAAAGTATAGTAGCGGCAATATTAAGTGCTGAATTGATTGTTTCTTATCGCTTTTGGTGTGATTTGTGATACGCACAGCGGAAAGTGAGATAGAAGGGGGGGATGAATAGATCACTCCCAAATTCGATAAGCTCAGTAATAATTACTCAACCCCTCAAACAGCAGTGATAAAAACCTCGAAGAAAGGTAATAGAAATATCTAGATAATGGATAGAGATATAGAAAGAAATACGTGATGGAGCAATATATCAACTAGATGGAGAGCAAACACAAAGTAGACAGGCAAATCCACACGAGAGACAGAGAATTTTTAGGTGGTCCGATTGCTACCCGCAATCTACGTCCACCCCTCACTCAGAAGAGTAAAGTTTCCTTGCAATTGATCAATCGCACACAGCAGGCCCAGTCTGCGACAACCGCTGCCAAACTGCTTGCCCTGAGGAACACCCTCCTTAGCCTTCTGATCAACCAGAAGAAGCACTGGAGAACTGATCTCCCTTCCTTTCCACGCAGCAAAGGGAACCCTGTGAAATTGCTCCCAAGCAACTCACAAAACTAGAGGATCAAACCTCTCTTCCTCCAAGAGCAATGGAGGGAAACTGGAGAACTTCTCCCTTCCACCAAACAAGCTTGGAGGGTAACAAAATGGAATGGGAAACAAAGGGAACTCGAAAAGAAAAGACCGATGGAAAACAACTATCTCAAATTCAAAACAATGTAGCTTCCGTAGAAGCAGATCTTTAGATTCACAGATAGCTTTCTCTCAGAATTTTCTCTCTGCTCTGGATGGAGTGGTTTGTCTCTGGTTTTCTTTCTAGTTCACCAGCACTGCTCTCACGCTTCTCTCATTTTTCTACTGTTCCATCCTCTTTCACTATTCGAACCCTTTTCCTCAACGTATATATATATGTCTGCTCCAGAAACTTAGGCGTGTGGATACCACGTTTCCCGCCTGAAAGGTTGGGGCACGTGTAGGAATATTCTTGGCCTCTATCTTCCTCGGATCACGTGCCATTTATCTGGTGAATGCACAGACAAACTGTCAGAAAAGGAATAAACACTTTGTCACACACTTAGCACAAGTTTTACGGATGAAGCGAGTAAGTAAGCATAAACTGCACAGAGTAGGAGTTTCCAAGTCAGCCATTGCACTGACTTGTGAAAACTCACGACGGCATAAGTACGGACCATAGAGTTCAAACGTGCAACAGATGTGCACTGACATGAAGGGATAAGGCACAAAGATGCACTGACTTCATATTATTCAGAAAGAAAAAAGAATGCACCGAGTCGGGATGTGCAGTCCAAGCAAGAGCTGCACCGAGATGGCAGAGAAAAATGAGCAGAACAAAGAGATAAGCAAGACAAAGCTTGCACGGAGTTGAATTTGTACTGAGATAAAGAAATGAGCAGACTAAGCAATGCATTCTAGTCAAGAGTTACACCGACCCTAAAATTGCACCGACCTCAAGAGGTGAGATGTAGAGACATGATAGGCACGGACCTAAGTGCACACGACATAGTAAAATACACTGAGACAAAGCATGAACGACAGAACCTATGCATGAAGAAGGACTTGCTCCGAGGCAAGCACTTTATGAATGAGACAATGCATGCACTGACTTAATATGCTTTAAGCAAGAAGATGAAAGACAGATAATGCACGGAGCTAAATCATGCAACAAGCACAGACCTCCTTCATGCTTAGAAACAAAGAGATGCCCCGTGGCAAAATATGCACGGACTTAATGCGAGATCCACCGAGCTCTACTGAGACGAGCACAAGTGTTGAGGTTATTAAAGGAGACTTGCACCGAGGCAAGGACTTACCGCCACGTCTAGAGTAAGGCATGCACTGATCTATTGACTGCATATAAACAGGAAAATGCACGAACCTTTATTGCAAGAATGCGATAAAACAAGTTGTTTTATATGTTGAGGTGCTAGACTCGGATTCAGAAGGGGGGTTGAATGAATCCTTTTGAAATTTGACCAATTAAAAATTAATTATGTCAATCAGAGATGCTGAACAGGAACTAACTAGATTCTACCGAGTCTGAAGGGCAGCGAGGAGCTTAATCAAGCAGAAAACGTGCAGCTAACATGCTCACAGGACATGGAGAGACAGATCGGCCTACAGATTCATCTAACGGAGTAGGACAACCAAACCACAGTAGACAAGGAAACTTTTAGGTGGTTCGATCCTCCGACCTACGTCCACCCCACACTCAAACCAGAGTGTGGCTTACTGCTGCCAAACAACTTGAAATCGCTGGGCCTCACAGCTTGCCTACAAACCGCTGATTCACAGCTTCAACTGCTAGGCCTTACAGCTTGCCTACAAACCACTGATTCACAACTTCAATTGCTGGGCCTTACAGCTTCGCCGTCCGCTGGGCAATACAGCTTGGCCGTCCAGAGGAATCCACCTCTGTAGTCGCTGACACACAGCTTGAATGGAAATGTATGATGAAAGCAAAAACAAAATACATCAACGAAAAGCCGACAATAAGATCAAACAGAATTGCTCACACAAGAGCGTAGTGTCTTGGATCTGATCCGGAAGACACTTAAAAACAACAGATCTGAAGTAAATACTGACGCTGCTTCACTTCACACTCTTTCTGCCTTCTGCTCTCAGAGCCTCTCTTTTTCTTCTCTCGTACTTCTTTTCTCTGGATCGTGGGGGCACTATCTCTCTCTGCTTCAACTTTCTATCTGCTCATTGATGGAATGGTTTGTCTCTGGTTTTCTCTCATGATCCACACACTGCTCTCACTTCTCTTCTTTTTCACTATTCCCCCTTTTTTTCTTCTTTCTCGAACCCTTTTCCTCAGCATATATATATGTGTCTTCTCTAGAACCTTAGGCGTGTGGATACCCCGTTTCCCACCTGAAAAGTTGGGGCACGTGTAGGAATATTATGGGCCTCTATCTTCCTTGGATCACGTGCCATTTACCTGGTGAATGCACAGACAAACTGTTAGAAAAGGAATAAACATTCTGTCACTTTCTTAGCACAAGTCTTACCGACGTAGCGAGTAAGTAAGCATAAACTGTACTGAGTAGGAGTTACCAAGTTAGCCATTGCACTGACTTACTATAAGGTGAGCAAGAGGTTGCACCAAGTTGAAGTGAGCAAATACGAGAGATGCACTTACTTGAGAAAACGCATGACGTCATAAGCACGGACCTTAGAGTCCAATAGTGCAACAGATATGCACCGACAAGAAACCACAGAACACAAGGATACACTAACTTTATTTTTTCCAGAATGGAAAGTTTGCACCGAGTTGGTAAAGAAGATTGCACAGACAAAGGAAGATGCAAGACAGAACTTGCACCAAGCCAAGAAATACCGTCCAAGTAAGAACTTGCACCGAGATGGCAGAGAGAAAGACGCAGAACAAAGAGAGATGCAAGCCAAAGCTTGCACCAAGTTGGATTTGCACTGAGATAAGAAATGAGCAGACTCAACAAGTGCATTCTAGACAAGAATTGCACCGACCTAGATATTGCACCGAGAGAGTAACAGGATGATAGTGTGTGTGTGTGAACAGAAACTGCACCGAGGCAAGCACTTATGCGTGAAATGCATAACAAAGCTAGACTTGCACCGAGCTAGATTTTTAACGATACAACACATGCACTGACTATGATTTATTCTATGAAATAACGTGCACCAAATGGACCATACAAATAGATAGAGTTGAGGGATTTAAACACCTTAATCTAAACATGATTAATAGAAAGTCATTATCAAAACTAGGGTTCCAACAATCTCCCCCTTTTTGATTATGAAAACTATGAGTCATGTATGATTAAACCATTTAAAGAAAATTCAATACTCAGCATTTAAACCAGTGTGTTTACAGTCTGTTGGAGCATGTTCAAAACTTATTCACACGCAGACAAGATAGAAAATGCATAGACAAGATAGAAAATGCATTGATCACAATAGGTGTGCGAATGAACAAAATGCAAACATGTAACATGTAAGAACAAAAAGAGGATACTTCTGCGTGTATTAAGAAAGCAACATTAGTGTTTGAATGAACATCTATTTTCATGAATTTTTTTTTTGAAACAGCAGATCTTTTCCCCCTTGTCATTTTACTCAGCATAAACATACCCAGCAGCATATATGAGGTCTTCTTGTTGCAGCATACATGAAGTCTTCTTCTGTTCTTCTCCCCCTTTGTCATTATCAAAAATGTGGAATTGGGAGAAATTAGTGACCTCGGTAACTCCCCATGTCTCTTGGAGGATATACTAAACTGGAGCTAGAGATGGGAAGTATGTTCATGTAACCATCTCAGATAGCAATCCTTCATCTGCTTCAATTTCTTCTTCACTTTCCTCTTCTACACCTTGTGTATCAGCCTCTTGTATTTCTGCTTCACTAGGTTGATCTTCCTCTTGTTCTTGCTAAACAAGTTGTTGTTCCTGCTCAGATTGTACTCCAAACTTATCAAATAGCTCACTGATATTTTGATCCAGCTGTTGTACAATTTGGGCATCAGTTAAATCCAATTCATGAATTTCTTATTCTAGTTGAAGATCCTTGAGATTCTTCTCAGCTATCATAGGAAGAATTTCTTCTTGACGAACCTGATGAGGTTGTTCTGACACTGACCCAACCTGGGTGTCTGTATCTCTTTCCAATGGAGTATCCTTTGTAGAAGGAGTACTCGTTCGTTTAGTTCCTTTCAAGCTCATGAAAGTATTAATGAAGCCCATATTGTAGATGTTTATCTTGGGCATCGATGACACAACTTCACCATCTAGGGAGATGTTTTCCTCTTTAAAGATTGTAGTCAAAGGGGCAGCATAAGGAAAGTATCTTCTTGACTCTTTGCAAGTTCCCATAACCTGAATAATTACTTGCGGCAAACAGGCTCTAATTTTTTTCAGCAAACAGTAAAGAATAAACCGTTGGGAATCTGTCAGTCTTCCCCTTCCTCCAACTTGTGGAGTGATCATAGAGGTGAGAATGTGATGGAGCAGCCTCTTGGGTGCAAAAAAATTGTTGGAGTTGAAATGATCGAGCTTAGTCTGTTGCTTGTCATGGATGTTTCTAGGCAAGTCAGTAATGAGGGCAAAAGCATCATGTAGATTGAATGTAAACCCTCCTTCGACCTCTCCATCTACAGGAATTCTTAGAGTCCTGTGTAGGGACTGCCTAGATAGCTCTATCACTTTTCCTTTGACCAGAGATACAACTATAAAATTATCAGCATCGTACCATAAATTGTTGTAGAATTCTGCTACCAGATTAGGGCAATACACCCGATGCATGCCTAAGAATTCTTTCCATTGTTGGAACTCAAACAATTCTAGCACATCAGAAAACTCTGAAAGCATTTCTTGATCATTGAAGTCAACATACCGAGGAGGTATAATCTTCCCGGCTTCCAATACTAGCAGAGGTTTCTTTGTAGCATTGATAGACGTATCTCCCTTTCTTGCGGTAGAAGCTGCTTTCTTCTGCCTTTTTGCCTTTTGAGGTTGCTCTGTGGCCACCGTGGACGTAGCATCCTCTGGCTGCGGCTGCTCCACTGCCTTCCTCTTCCCCTTACTCGAGGCGGACGGAGAGGACATGGTAAAAGATTAACAAGTGGAAGATAAGCGATAGAGAAATGGTGTAAGAATGGTGAGAGAAGTGACTTGGGAAGCCAAGGTCGTGTTTTGCACAGAGGCGAGGTACAAGAATCGCGAGAGCTGGAGAGGGTTTCGAGCGGGAAGGGATATGTTGGACAATGGTGGTAAATAGGGTTTGAGAGTATTATCTAATATACTATCTACTTTACCAATCTCAACATATAATACCCAAAACACCCTTTACCTTACGGAAAAAGGCCTTTCCTCTCTTTTCGTGATTTTCAACGTATGGGACTATATCGAATAACATGAAGTCTTCACAAAATATCTTTTGAAGTGAAATCAATAGGAATAAAACAATTCCATCCATGATTGCCCTTAACAAGATATGTCGTTAATTCTTACTAAACATTTTCATTTGCCAGCCCTAAAGAGAAACCCATTTTTATATAGAGCTTAAATTAGTTTTAATTTTTCTTGAAGCCACACCAGAGTCAACCATATGAATATTAAACTATTATAAAAGATTGAGCATTCTGGTAATACTACACCTTTTTACTCAAGGAAGCATGTTGATTAGACACTGGAATCCCTGGTTACTCAGTGTAGTTTTACCTTACTGCTTCAAAAGTTTTGAACAGAGATAGCACTTATCATCATGACATAGCCTTTGAATTTCTTTGAATCAGATGGTCAGTTTCTCAAATAATGTGCCATTACTCTGCCTCCTTTTGACAAACAATTTTATTTGCTTATTTTCCTTTGATGGCGTATTCTCTGGTCTGTCAACAGAATAATCCTAGAACAAGTTTAAGAACCATATAAACATTAGATTCTTCGTCAGGTTGACCAACTACTCATGATTTTCAAAATTTTAAGCAATCTTTTGAGATGTTCCATTTCAAACTATTTTATGACCATTGAGTCAACATTCAGAGACACTTGTGGAAACTTTAAGATAGGATATAATATCCATAGGCAGAAAATCACGATCCAGTTAAGATTAGCAATTTCGTTCTTAGTTAGGGGTGTTCTTAGTAGTTAAGTGTTGAGGATTAGAAAAGGTAATAGATATCAGATTTTAACTCCCCCTGATTACCACATTCTATGGACTTGTTGAAAGGGAGAAGAGAGCAAAGATGAGCATGAAGATATGATAGATGTTTGCCAAAGAGCGAAGTTCAGAGTTCAGAGCCAATCAGTTACTCAGCCTAAGAGATTTGTTCCATAGCTAACACCCTCTTATGTACATAGTCAGCTTCTAATTCCTCATCTTGAATAGGAATCAGTACATTCAAAAAGGACACTTGTCAACAGCTTTCCAATGAACATAGACTGTCTCAACAACATCACATAATAACTCATATCACCACTTCAGGTCACTATCTAAGCAGACATACATCTGAAAGCTCCAAACAATTGCAGCACTCAAAATCTGATCAGCTTTTCACAAACAGACAACCCATCATTCAAGCAGCTAGGCTCTCAAACACTTTGACTTCCCCTCAAGAATTGCTAGAATTCCACCCAACCAATATTTATTTTTCTTAGAGTGCACATATTTAACATGACTGTATGCATAGAAAATTCTACATACAACTTGACCCCTGGTACCTGGCGAAGGCAATCCTCTACGCATAGCATGGGTTTCCAGATAGAAAACAACTGCCCTTCTCCCAACATACTATTTTATATACCATAGGGTCGTGCAAGCCTACTTATCTAATCATGAACATGATATCATCCATCATTGATTTATTTCAATTATTCATGTAACATTCCACATGGATCATTTGCTCATACAATTTCAATGAAGAGATGCACAGATAATATGATGATATCAACTATGACACTGTTGAATATCACATAGAATGCAAACATGTATCATGATAACTCAAGAAGATACTACTATAAGGCCAGAGTTTAAGACAATTAGACAACTAACCTGAAAGATGCAGAAATGGGGTTTTTCATGTTCTGGTGCCTCGGCTTATTTACCCCCTTTTGTTTCCTCCGAGGCATACCTGCAAGATCAAGTTATTTTGCAGAATATGGAACCCAAAAACTTTTGGGTTCTGCTAAGTAAGTAGCACCTTTAGCAGGTGTACTCCGAGAATTCCAAACTTTCTTATTGTCATATTTCATAGAATGGCAGTCATTCATGATATGTCCCATTCTCCCACAATAATAACAATGAATGAGAGATCTCAGATTTTTCTTGACATGATCATCATGGAATTTTTGTGGATGGACATGAGTTAAGTAATTTCTGCCATAACGATCATTATTTCTTTTCACATACCAACATTCAGATTCATGGTGGCCAATTCTTCCATAAGCAAAATTTTTACTACTAAAAATATTTTTATTTAGAGGGAAGTTTCCAAATTTTGAATTGACTCTCTTTCTTTGAGCATGCCAGCAATGGCTCCAATATGGCCCGACTTCCCACAGCGGTAACAGTGAATTTTCTTCTTCTGAACTACATGATGAGTGTCTTGAGTTTTCCCATCGTGAAATTTCTTAGAGGCACGCTCATCTAGCTCCATTGTCCTACACTCATACATTTTATGACCAGTTTTTCCACAGTAATGACATGAAAAGATTTTTGTGTTTGCATGTGACTGAATGGGGAAGCTTTTTCTAACATGCAGTTGTTCAGGACAATTTTTAGAGACATAAGAAACTTTAACAACATCAGATGAAGGTTTGGTTTTATGTTTGTTTTCACTCTTTTTCTATTTTCTTCCATTTTTTAAATTTTTACTTTGTTCTTCACTTCTCTTCGCCGTGAACTGAAATACAGATGAAGTGGAAGGTTTTTCTTGTTCTGAACTTTTAACAAAAATAGTTTTCAATTTATTTTCATCGACCTTCTTCATTACTGGACTGTAACCCAGTCCCTCTTTTTGAAAATTCACATTAGCTCCAAGCAATTTATTCAAATTGTCTTTTCCCTTAACAAACTTTGACAGGGAACTCTTTAGATCTTCAATTTCAGCTTGTAAGAAAACAATGTAGTCTTTACAGGAAATGACTTGAGTATGCAAACCATCATTTAGACTTTTCAAAGTCTCATTCTCCTGTGTTAACTTCAATTCTATATTCACTTCTTTTTCTTTCAAGACTGATTTTCCTCTTTCAAATGCCATCAGTCTTTCAGACAAAACTGTATTCAGAACCATCAGCTTTTTATTTTGATCTTTTAGATAACCATTTTCTTCAAGTAATTTGTCTTGGCATTCATCAATTTCCTTTTTCTGTTCAAGCAATGAATCATTTTCTTCTTTCAAGGATCTGATTAGATTCTTCTGCATATTATCATCAGAATCAAGATCTTCAATCAATTCCTTTAAGAAGGCACATTCATTACATAAATTTTCATTTTCAAAAGCTTTATTATTAAGACTTTCATTTTCAGATTTCAATCTGTCTATTTCAGATCTCTCCTTTTTCATGTCTGATTTCAAATTTTTATTTTCAGCTTTTAAGCGAGTAACTTCAGAAATCATTTCTTTTCTAAGTTTTTTCTTTTCAGACTTGACGCTATCATATTTATTCAATAAATGCTCATTCATGGAGAGTAAATCTTCATAGCTAAAATTCTCAGCTTCAGAATTTACTTGGGAGGATGAGTCCTCGGACTGATCTCTAACCATCAAACATATTTTCTCATCTCCACAAGATCTTCCCAATATTTTGTTGAAGATTTCCATTGCGCTCCTGCATTCATTAACACATTGAAAGCAATTAGAGTCTATTGCCCTTTTTGTTAGATTTAGGGCTTTTTGATTTTCTTCAGATCTCAGTCTGTCTGAGGATCTCCATTGAGATTTATCCTCTGGAAATTCATATGGACTGTGATCTATGAGTACCCATAAGTCAGAATTCAAATGTATCACATAGTCTCTGAAACAACTGTACCAACCATAGAAATCTGAACCGGTGTATATAGGAATTTTAGCCATAAGAACAAGATAAAACAGATCAGATTAAGACCAAAGCTCTGAATTAGATCAGATCAAAAATAATGCTAACAGACAGATCAAATCAGATCACACCGAAACCAAATCAAGGAACGAATCTGTAGGTTGTTAGTCCTTTTGTGCAGAAACCCGCTCTGATACCAATTGTTGAGGTGTTAGACTCGGATTCAGAAGGGGGGTTGAATGAATCCTTTTGAAATTTTGACCAATTAAAAATTAATTGTGTCAATCAGAGATGCTGAACAGGAACTAACTAGATTCTACCGAGTCTGAAGGGCAACGAGGAGCTTAATCAAACAGAAAACGTGCAGCTAACATGCTCACAGGACATGGAGAGACAGATCAGCCTATACATTCATCTAACGGAGCAGGACAACCAAACCACATTAGACAAGGAAACTTTTAGGTGGTTCGGTCCTCCGACCTACGTCCACCCCACACTCAAACCAGAGTGTGGTTACTGCTGCCAAACAGTTTGAAATCGCTGGGCCTTACAGCTTGCCTACAAACTGTTAATTTACAGCTTCAACTACTGGGCCTTACAGCTTCACCGTCCGCTGGGCAATACAACTTGGCCGTCCAGAAGAATCCACCTCTACAGTCGCTGACACACAGCTTGAATGGAAATGTATGATGAAAGCAAAAACAAAATACAGCAACGAAAAGCCGACAATAAGATCAAACAGAATTGCTCACACAGGAGCGCATTGTCTTGGATATGATCCGTAAGACATTTAAAAATAACAGATCTGAATTAAATACTGATGCTGCTTCACTTCACACTCTCTCTGCCTTCTACTCTCAGAACCTCTCTTTTCTTCTCTTGTACTTCTTTTCTCTAGATCGTGGGGGCACTACCTCTCTCCGCTTCAGCTTTCTATCTGCTCATTGATGGAATGGTTTGTCTCTGGTTTTCTCTCTTGATCCACACACTGCTCTCACTTCTCTTCTTTTGCACGATTCCCCTTTTTTCTTCTTTCTCGAACCCTTTTCCTCAGCATATATATATGTGTCTGCTCCAGAACCTTAGGCGTGTGGATACCCCGTTTCCCGCCTGAAAAGTTGGGGCACGTGTAGGAATATTCTGGGCCTCTATCTTCCTCAGATCACGTGCCATTTACCTGGTGAAAGCATAGACAAACTGTCAGAAAAGGAATAAACATTCTGTCACTTTCTTAGCACAAGTCTTACCGACATAGCGAGTAAGTAAGCATAAACTGCACTGAGTAGGAGTTACCAAGTCAGTTATTGCACTGACTTACTATAAGGTGAGCAAGAGGTTGCACCAAGTTGAAGTGAGCAAAGACGAGAGATGCACTTACTTGAGAAAATGCATGACGTCATAAGCACAGACCATAGAGTCCAATAGTGCAACAGATATGCACCGACAAGAAACCACAGAACATAAGGATACACTGACTTTATTTTTGCCAGAATGGAAAGTTTGCACCGAGTTGGTAAATAAGAATGCACAGACAAAGGAAGATGCAAGACAGAACTTGCACCAAGCCAAGAAATCCCATCCAAGTAAGAACTTGCACCGAGATGGTAGAGAGAAAGACGCAGAACAAAGAGAGATGCAGGCCAAAGCTTGCACCGAGTTGGATTTGCACTGAGATAAGAAATGAGCAGACTCAACAAGTGCATTCTAGACAATAATTGCACTGACCCAGATATTGCACCAAGAGAGTGACGGGACGACAGTGTGTGTGCGTGAACAGAAACTGCATCGAGGAAAACACTTATGCGTGAAATGCATAACAAAGCTAGACTTGCACCGAGCTAGATTTTTAGCAATACACCACATGCACTGACTATGATTCATTCTATGAAATAACATGCACCAAAGGGACCATACAAACAGATAGAGTTGAGGGATTTAAACACCTTAATCTAAACATGATTCATAGAAAGTCATTATCAAAACTAGGGTTCCAACATTATAGTGTGGGACATCATCAAAACCGTAGGGATGCAACAATCTCCCCCTTTTTGATGATGGCAACACTATGAATCAAACAATGTCAGGGCATTATAAGGAGATCAAAAACAATCAAGAGCAAACCAAAATGTGCATACTGACAAACCAGAAAGCCTCTCCCAGAAACACCATCTTCTGGACCCCTTCACTCCAAATCCGCTCCCCTACAACACACTCTCAGATGGCTCAGATGCTCTGAACCTCACAGATGACCGTTATTCTCTCAGATGCCTCAGATGCCCTAAACCTCACAGATGACCGTTCTCCCCCTTTGACATCATCAAAAGGAAATGAGAGATATATGTAATTATTGGAGACATGTGGAAGAAATACAGTGGCTTCTTAGTGTAGAAAGACTCAAGAGCATATCTTAAGAGAATAAGTGAGTTGCTAAACTCAAGAGAAGATTCTTTAACTCTACTAAGCAATAGAGAATTAGAATGAGAGGGAAGTTTATCCACATACATGGTATATGATGTAGAGTAAGGATGAACAAGTATGACAAGACATAACTGAACCAACAACTCTACTAAGTAGACGACAAGAGACAAAAGCAGAGTAGGTGTGCTCAAGGTATTGAGGATAAACATTCCATTAATTTGCACAATTATAAGGGTATTATAGAGATTTTCAAGAAGACCAGTAAGTAAGTTGGTAAATCACATCTTTGACATTAGGGAGACACCTTGATCAGAGGCCAGAATCCCCAGTTACTCAATGTGAAAACCTCATTAGCTCTCCCTTTTAGAGAATAGAGTTAGTAACTGTGACGTTTTACGTGAGGAAACACCTTGATCATAGGCCAGAGTCTCCAGTTACTCACCACCTTGTCACCATTGCTCTGTGATGGTCAAAAACATTAAGTTTATTTGGTAGAAACCCCCTTTTTTTTAAAAAAAAATTTAATTTGACACCTCATGACATAGGAAAAACTTCATTTCATTGATGAAGCTCCTAGTTTCTCAGTGATCAAACTATAGACCTTTGTTCATTTGGTTGATCCCTTATATTGTGGAGATGAAATGATTGAAGACAATACCAGAAGAACTATTTCTTGAAATAAATCTTGAAGTCTAGATTTCAAGTTGTTCTGGACAGATATCAAGACATACAAGTTTCAGCCTGAACCAGAATCATGAACAATGTAGGAAGATATACTTCGGACACTTAATCCAAGTCTCTGATAGTCTACTAGAGAAAAGATTCTAGCTGGACTTTAGTTACACAAACTTATAGACTTAAGAGATGAATGAGATTCTACTGTCTGAGAGAGAGCCGCACTCATTCAATCATGAGAACCAGCAATGACACACATCTGGTCAACCATTTGAATCAGTCAACCTTCACTAACTCCCCAGCTCCCCCTCAATCGTTGCACAGTAGGAAACTAATCAGCAGACACTCAGAACTCCCCCTCACGGTTAAGACGGACTTCTCACACAACCTCTTCCCAAAAAAAAATATCAGGAGATTAGAAATTAAGATAATTTAAATAAGCCTAATTCTCTCCTTAATGTGGTGAATTTGTCATTATCTAGAGGCTTGGTGAAGATATCGGCAATTTGATTAGTAGTGCCTACATGAATCAGTTCAAAGGTGTTCTTAGAAACCTCATCTCTTATGAAATGATGCCTTATTTCTATGTGTTTGGTGCGGGAATGCAAGACATGATTCTTGGCTAGATTGAAGGCACTAGTATTATCACAGTAAATGGGTGTGCACCCCAGGTCTACTTGATAGTCCTGAAGCTGGTGTTTAATCAAAATGACTTGTGTACCACAACTCCCTACAACCACATACTCAGCCTCTGCAGTGGAGAGGGCCACAAAATGTTATTTCTTGGAATCCCAAGATACTAAACACCCACCTAGAAATTCACAATGACCACTAGTGCTTTTTCTATCTAATTTACACCCGGCATAGTCTGCATCTGTGTATGCAATTAAGTCTAGAGTGTGTGACGCAGGAAACCATAAACCAAGGGTGTGTGTAGCAGACAGATATCTGAAAATTCTTTTTACTGTAGCTAGATGCAATTCCGTGGGTCTAGATTGATACCTTGCACACATTCCTACACTGAACTGTATATCAGGTCTTGAAGCTGTCAAATAGAGTAGAGATCCAATCATACCTCGGTAGAGCTTGGCATCTACTTCTTTACCTGTCTCATCTGCATCCAATGAGGTACTGGTACCCATTGGTGTAGTAATGTGCTTCAAGTTGGTCATGCCAAACCTATTGAGAATGTCCAATGTGTACTTGGTATGGTTGATGAAGCATCCTTCCTCCAACTGTTGTATCTGCAGGCCAAGAAAATATTTCAGTTCGCCTACCAAACTCATTTCAAATTCTGCTGACATCAATTTTGAAAATTCATCACATAGACCAGTACTTGTTGAGCCGAAGATAATGTCATCTATGTATACCTGGACTATGATGAGATCTTCTTTAAAGCTTTTTGTAAAAGGAGTTTGATCTACCTTACCTCTTTGGTAGCCCTTGCTGATCAGAAATTCCGTTAATCTCTCAAACCAGGCTCGAGGGGTCTGCTTTAAACCATACAGGACTTTGTTCAATCTGAAAACTTGGTCAGGTTTAGTGAAGAATTGAAAACTGGGGGGCTGTTCAACAAAAACCTCTTCCTTGATAATTCCATTTAGGAATGCACTCTTCACATCCATTTGTTGGAGTTTTATATTTTTGGAGCATGCAAATGCTAACAATATTCTTATAGCTTCCATCCTAGCAACAGGTGCATAGGACTCATCGAAGTCAACTCCAAATTGCTGACAGTAGCCCTTGGCTACTAGTCTGGCTTTATTTCTAGAAATAATTCCATCTTCATTCATTTTATTCTTGGACACCCATTTGGTTCCTATCACATTAGTGTTCTCAGGTCTTGGAACAAGTTCCCAGACATTATTTCTATCAAATTGACCTAACTCTTCAGACATGGCATTGACCCAAGATGCATCGTTTAAGGCTTCATCTATTGATTTTGGTTCAATTTGACAAACTAAAGCAATTAAATCTTGATTTTGGACACTTTTGAAATGAGACCTGGTCCTAGGGGGATCTCTTAAATTTCCTATGATATTATCCTCAGGGTGTCTTTCAAGAATCTAACATTGGTTGAGGACTCACCTGGTTCGGTTGAGCTTACTTGATTCTGATCGGTTTGTCATTCGGGTTGCTCATTTTCATCCTTCAATTTCTCTTCAAGAAATTCACCATCATGCTTTGAAGACCTGTCAGCATCATCAAGGCTGTTAGCATATGTTCATTCACCAATTATCACATGAGGAGTTTCCTCTACAGTTTGGTCTGTTACATTGAAAACCCTATAGGCCGTAGTTGTTTTAGAGTATCCCAGAAAGATTCCTGGAGTACTTCTAGCATCAAATTTATCTAGGTCCCTTTTATTATTGTTATGGATGAAACATTTTGAACCAAATATTCTGAAATATGAGACATTTGGCCTTTTACCTTTAAGGAGTTCATAGGGAGTTTTCTTATGGACATGTCTTACCATTGCTCGGTTAATTGTGTAGCAGGCTGTGTTGGCTGCCTCTGCCCAAAACCTCCTGGGAAGCTGACTTTCGACCAGCATAGTTATGGCCATTTCGATGATTATCCGATTTCTTCTCTCAACAATTCCGTCCTACTCTGGAGTCTTGGGAGAAGAAAATTTGTGAGTCAATCCCTCTTTGTTGTAGAAGTCAGAAAATAAGGAATTCTCAAACTCACCTCCATGGTCAGTTTGAATTATTGAAATGCAGTGAGAAGCTCCTTGTTTGATTTTATTGAAGAAATGTTCAAACTTCTGAAAGCATCATTTTTATTTGCTAAGAAAAATAGCCATGAAAACCTAGTGAAATCATCTACAATGACGAACCCAAACCTTTTCCTATTCAAGCTTAGAGTCCTGGTTGGACCAAAAAGGTCCATATGCAAGAGTTCCATTGGTTTGGTTGATAAAGGCTCAGATCTGAGCTTAAATGACTTGCGAGTTTGTTTGCCTAGAGCACAGGCATCACAGATTTTTGAGATAGAATTAAACTTGATTTTAGGCATGCCTCTGACTAAATCATGCTCGATCAATTTATTCAAAGTGAAAAAATTAGCGTGCCCTAAACGTCTATGCCAATCAAAAGCATTATTTTCAAAATTAGCAGACAAACAAAGATTAGATTCAGACTCAACATCTAAGTCAACTGTTGGGTTCGTGTCTCTCCCTCTTTGTCTTTGATAATGGTTTTGATGATCACAATATATTGCGTGAAGTTATTCATATTGTGTGCTTGATTAGTGGAAAACATCTTCATGATAAACAAACTCACATGTTGCTATCTTATCTTGCAGGTTGCTCTACTAAGTTGAGAAGCACTGGCTCTTCCTGTATATATGGTTGATGTTGAATCATGCATGTTGCTCATTAGTCTTTGGAGGTTTCATGTGAAGACTATGCTTCTCAGTGGAATGGTTGAGTCCTTATGGATATGAAATTGATTGCATGGCCTTGTGTTGTGTAAATGCATAGCCATTTCATTACACTCTGTTGAAGATTTCCTCTAGTTCTTGTATATCATGAATGCATAAATGATGGTTCCTTGTCATTCTGATCATATGGCTTAAATGCCTTGAAATGGTTTGTGGGAGAATTGGGTTGAAGTTGGGATCTTCAGATTCATTGGTTTAATATTAACTTGCTTCTAAATTCCCAGAAAGTGCAAGTTAATATTGCCCACATGTGATGGATTCAAGGTAAGAATTTATATTGGAATCCATGGTGATACTCTTCTAATCTTGAGTTGGAAAAATAGGTTCTCAAGTGCTTTCATACAGATCTTTCATGGGGATTCTTATGTGCCTCATGCTAATGCTTTCATAATCATATTTCATGTCATTTGGGTCTTGGTCTCAAAACTAGCTCCATATATTAATGCTTGATCTAGATATTTTGATTTCGATCTAACCTCTTATTTTATCATGTGTTTCAGGGATAATATTCATGGTTGATCATTATGGGATTATGGTAATATTTAATCATTTATTTTCCCTTGAATTCATGGAGGTTTGAAGGGTTTTTATAACCCAAACTGCATGGGTCGACCCCTGGGGTCGACCCTTAGTGTTTCTGGCAGGACTGCCTGCATGGGTCGACCCTTGGGGTCGACCCCCCCTGTATGGGTCGACCCCAAGGGTTGACCCCTATGAGTTGATTTTTTTCACCCGTACGGGGGGGCACGAGGGTCGACCCCAAGGGTCGACCCACTGCTTTTGGTTATTGTACAACCCCACGAGGGTCGACCCCAAGGGTCGACCCTTTCCAGTCCGGGACGGCGCCGTAAAAAATGACCTTTGTGTAAGCGCTCCGAAAGTCTTCTAACTCCAGACCAACTGCCCTAAATCACTCCATGATTTGTGGATCTTATCCCAGGGCTGTCCCTTGACCGTCCTAGAAGCATAAATACATCTTATTGGGTTGTAAACCCTAATGAACCAAGCTAGATCTGAAATTTCAGGTTGTTCCTAACCCTTGTGTGTGCAGGTGGACGGCTGCAGCTCTAAGGCTTCTTCAACAACGATCTGGTGTAAAAGCTAGAGGAAGGGAGATGCACATAACAGGAGGAGGAAGAAGACGCTGCTGAAGACGTCATCCATGAGCCTGAGGTTCGATCAAGAGGCTGCTGTTGCTGCTCTTCGCGGTCGGATGTCTTGGGCGTTTCATTCTTCAAGCCTGGCCGCTTCCCACTCCGTGAATCAGTTTTCCAGCACACCCTACCTCCCTATCAAAGCATTTCGTTGAAAATCCAAGGGAGTTGTTTTGATCCTTCACTTCTATGCTTTTTGTTTGAGATTGCTCAAGGTTTTGAATGGTTATCTAAGAGGTGCAATATACATATACATGTTCTTTTGTCTATCTACTTGCTGCCCTCTTATTAGTGCTGCGATTTTCATCCTGACCAACAAGATGAGCTAAGGCTTTCCATTCTCTTACAGAAGAAGGAGGAGGAGTGTGGCTACAAGGTTGAGAGGAGAGGGGTTTATGAAGTTAATCATTTTTATGATGTATGCAGGTTTGACTGGAGCTAGGATTTGAAGGATATACTCCGTACGAGTTGCTGAAGTTGCAGACGATCCCGAGTCTTCAAGGAAGACGACCGGGTGCTCCATCCTATTGTAGATTCGATTCTCTCCAACCGAAGTTTCTAGGAAAATCTACAAACGGCCATTGGGAAACAAAGGTAAAATATTCTACATTCTTAATCCATCTCTTGATGATAGTTTTTCTCCATTTACATACTATTGTGAGCATATGTTGTAAATCCTTGTATGTTGCCAAACTCTTAATATTACTGTGTGTGTGGACGGAGCTGCGTCTCCGTGTGGTTTTAGTGACCGGGGTGTGTTCCCCGATGTTGTGTGTGTGTGCTGCTGTGGCAGCGGTTTGAGGCAAGGCCTCGTGTGTGTGGATTACTGCGGAAGCAGCGTGTGTGGTGTTGGGGTTCATCCCCGTGTTGCTACATTTTGTAGCGTGTAGTGAAGCCTCACCGGGGTTCGGTGAGGGGTGGATGTAGGGGACACGGCAGTGTACCCAAATCACCTAAAAATCTCTGTGTCTATTGTGATTGCCTGTGTGATTGTTCATTTCTTCTATCTCCCTTCACAGGTCAATTTAGTAGGTCTTTGCTCACTACATCATCGCACATTGCTTCATTCGCTATCCTTGTTAGGATTAATTTTAATTGTTCCTTACATCGATAATCCGTGTTTGGCGTAGGTTCTTTCATCCATTGTCTAGTTTATTCGAGTGAGATCGAAAAGCTTGAGAGAAGACTTTAATCTCACGTTTGTTTAGGCTATTTAACTTAGTTAATATTAATTCTGATGTGTTTAGTTTAGAAAGTGTTTAAAATCCGCCATCTCGGCTTGGGAACAATTCAACCCTCCTTCTTGTCCACCATCTCTCTTGGCCAATAATTGGTATCAGAGCCCAGTCTCTGATTTTTATTCTACGGACCTCACGGTCTAGGAGAAAAGATCTTTTCCATGATGGTTAGTTTGAATTCGGTTCCTGTCTTTGATGGTTTTGATTTTGCATCATGGCTTGGAAAATTGTGTGTTTGGATTTCTAGTACTAATCCGAAGCTTTTGAACTTAATGACTCACGGTCCTCATGCTCTACCAAAAGATAAGTCAAAGTGGACCAATGAGGACAAGAAAAAGGATTCTGATAATCTTTTTATTTTTAACACTCTTAAGACTGCAGTGAACACTGACGTATATCCCTTCATTTTATCTTGTAGGTCAGCCAAAGAGATATTGGATGGGCTAAGCGAAGTCCAAGATGAAAGCTGGAAAGGTGAGTGCCTCGTGGCAAACAAAGAAAATGAAGGCCATAGCGAGAAAAACTCTAAGGTAAACTCCGACTCTGAGGAGGAAGATGAACTTAGTTATGATGAGTGGATGAATGCATATGATGAACTGTTTGACAAATACAAAGCATTAAAATCTGAAAATAGGAAACTGAAAAAGAAATTTGATGATTCATCGCATGTTAACTCACCATGTACTAAATGTTCTGAAGTTGAAAACTCTTGTGTCGTTGATTCATCTTGTGAAAAATGTTCTGAGCTTAGGAACTTGAATGGAAGGTTGTTGCATGATATTGATATGCATAAAGAAACTATTTCAATTCTGAAAATTGAAAATGAAACTTTGATGGCTAAAATTTCAGAATTTGAAAACGTTGAAAAAGGACCTAAAGAAAAGTTGAGTTGTTTAGATAGTGATCAATTCTTGCTTGATGAACTTGTTCAAAATGCAAGACTTGCTGAAGAAATTGAGAAGTTAAATCATCAAAATAATTTGTTGGTTGATAAACTCAACAGGTTTGGAAAAGGAAAACAAGTGATTATTGATGACAATGAAAACATTCATGCTATGGAACAAGAAATTGCAAGCTATAAATCCATCAATTCTCTGTTGAATGATAAACTTGCATTGTGTGAAGAACAGCTTGCCAATTGTGAAGTGCACAATTCATCATTGGAACATGAGATCAAGAATTTGAATGAGTCCATGTGCTTGAGTGATAAAGAAAATTAAAAATAAAAAAATATCATTGATTGTCATTGTGAGCATGAAAAATCCCACACTGCTGAGTTTGCTCATGTTCCAAGAAAAAGAAGGAATGTATCATGTTTTTATTGTGGTAAATTTGGGCATGATATGTATGATTGCTCTTTAATGAAATTTGATGACAATGAGACAATGAAGTCACAAATGAAAATTGTTGATGATTCTAAAAATTTTGAAAAATCATAGAAGAAAAATTTCACTGTTCATTGCTTCTATTGTGGTTTGCGTGGCCACGTAATGGAAAATTATTTTATGAAGAAAAATGATGATGAGTGACCTGTAAAAAGAAAACCTTCATGTCATTATTGTGGTGAACGTGGACATGTAATGAATACATGTTCCTTAATGGAAAAAGATGACAAATGGTTCATGAAAAGAAAATCTTCCCATTGTTTCTATTGTAGCCTGAATGGACATTCAATGGATGATTGTACCATGATGAGGGCCGATGATGAATGGTATGAGAGGAAAAATAAAAAGAATACATTTTCTCATGTTAGAACTAACCCCTCGGGACCCAAGATGGCTTGGGTACCCAAATTTCAAAAATGAGAATTTATTTTGCAGGGTGACTTGAGGACAATGAAGATGTCGATAAATAAAGGCTTCTCAAGCAAGAAAGAAAATGGTTTGATTCTAAGAATTCATCTGTTCAGGTTCATTTGAAACATTTGAAAAGGTAAAAATTGTGTTTGGAGCTGTTTTATATTTTGTGAATATCTTTAGTTCTTAAATGTTGTACATTGCACATGTCATACACATCTTTGCATACTTGTGTGCTTGAACGCCATGATTAACCGATTTATAAAATGATGTTAGTGGAAAGGTGGATTATATCCACTTGGAAGCCATCCTTATGCGTGAGTAGGGTCCTTGGACCTTTGACTCCGCCACGTACCGGTAATCAACCCGTGTGAAATATTCATATCAATGCATGCCACATGTATATTCTTCTATGTCTCTTCATCATGCTAGATGAACTTGCATTGATTTGGACATGTTTGTTAAATGGCATATATTTAGGGGAGTCTGGCTGTCCCTCCATAATGTTCATGCCTCTCATGTGCATATAATGCTTCTAGGAAAGTCATTGCATATGCATACATGTAGTGAGCTGCATTGCATATCACTTACTTTGAAAAACTCCAAAAAGAGTCGGTTCAATGCATATAGGCAGGGAGAAGATCTTGAATTCATCAATCTCTAATTGACTCAAATTCCTTTGTCTAGCTAGCTACAACTTCTTTTGCCAGCTTATCTTTGAAACTCATCCCTGCCACAACTGTCAAGTTAGTCTGACTGTATTCCAGACTTTGTTCCTAAACTACATTGATTCACAGCCATTGGTTTTCTGAAAATCTGTCTAATACATGTTGATCATATCTGCAACAAGCATGAGTTCAAATTCATTCACTTTCTTTGCATGCTTGTTAATGTCTCTGCTGCTGAATGTCACTGTCAAGATGTTGATTGAACTGAGAATTGAAGAGATATCAGTTTGTGCACCCTTTCATAAATCTGAAATCATCTCTTATGAAGAATCTTCTATTATACAGGTTTAATAATGTTGTTGATTTGAATTGGTTTAAGTCTAATGTATTCTTAAGTTTGAATTTGAAGGAATTAAAAATATCTGAATCAGTCTTTTAATAAATCTTAACTGACTGTCTCATGTAAATTCATGCAAGACCTTCTTGAAATCTGAAAAGTTAACATCATGTTCTTCTTTGGTTGAGATACATAATGTCCGTATTGTTCTTAAACATTTAATGTGCCTGAGTTTTTCTTAAAGAAAGTTATGGACAGAGCAATGATTTTGGTCACCAAGAAATTGGGTCCTCTATCAATAAATGGAGTAAACCCATGTCATGAAGTGCCATAGTTACCTCTGCTGAAAATTGTATGAAAATTTGACAGAGCAATGGCATGACCGTATTGAGTAACTAGAGATTCCTGCCTCTAACCAAGGTGTCTCCTCACGTAAAAAGATAGTTCTAATTCTAACTCTGTTCTCTTAATTGAGAAGCAATACGGTTATTACACTAAGTAACTGGGTCATTTCACCTAAGACATGTTGTGCCTCATGTAAAAAGGTGTTGATTAACCAAACTTGTTCATTGAAAAACAAATTGATGTTCAAAAGCAAAAATTTAAAAAATGTGTGTATCAGAAAATTTTTTGGAAGCAATGTCAATTTCAGATGCATTCACAATTGTTTAATCTCAATACTACTTTGTGTAACTCCTAAAGGAGTCATTGAAATTAATTGAGTAAGATGGAAGGAGGCTGAACTAAAAAGTTATATGAGCAATTGGTTCATTTTTATTAAAACATTGTTTCATATATGAGTATTGAATCTCATTGACAAACCTTGTATACATCACTCTTAAATCATGCCTGTCAATTAAAGCCACTTCATAAGCTTTTATAATAGAAGAGTCTGCAACTTAAACATGGATATATGGAATGGGTACCTCACTGAAAATCTTTTCTTCTCAAATGTTGTGTTTTGGAAATTCGATCCCATCTGCTCAGATCCTACTCACTCTATTTGCTGAACTATCTTTGAAAGATCTTGTATTCTGCATGTTGCCATGTCAACCCTCCTAAATTTATTCTTGACATACCTCTCACCTTACATTCTTGAAAGTCTTGTTTCTTTCTGAACAAGGAGCATTGTATTGTTTCAAGGGAGAGAATAGTCTTGTCTAGACTACATTTCTTACATTGTAAAGGGGGAGATTTTCTGGTGATCTTATCTACTACTTGCTTGATTACATACTTAACTATGCATGCTTGAGTGCCTAACTGCTTGATCATTTGTGTTCATGTCTTATTTCATTCTATCTTAGTGCATATTGCATATTGCATATCGCATATTGCATATTGCACGTCAAATGACATCTCTTTGTTCATCAACTTTGCATAAAATTCAAAAAAAAATGATGAGCATTTGTATATGCTTTTGTCACCTTGCATATTGCACTTCCAATTCCAAAATCTTGCTTAGAGTTCATGGTTCACACACCTCCCCTTCATGGGAGGTTCATTGCTGGGTTTGTGCACCATAGTCTTTATATATCCGTCTACTTCTAGTTAAACTTTCACATCTGTTCTCTTTGGTTCCCCACTTTTTGACAATGTCAAAGGGGGAGAGAGTTTTGGAAGGCCACAATATATTGTGATCATCAAAAAGGGGGAGATTGTTGGGTTCGTGTCTCTCCCTCTTTGTCTTTGATAATGGTTTTGATGATCACAATATATTGTGTGAAGATATTCATATTGTGTGCTTGATTAGTGAAAAACATCTTCATGATAAACGAACTCACATGTTGCTATCTTATCTTGCAGGTTGCTCTACTAAGTTGAGAAGCACTGGCTCTTCCTGTATATATGGTTGATGTTGAATCATGCATGTTGCTCATTAGTCTTTGGAGGTTTCATGTGAAGACTATGCTTCTCAGTGGAATGGTTGAGTCCTTATGGATATGAAATTGATTGCAAGGCCTTGTGTTGTGTAAATGCATAGTCATTTCATTACATGCTCTGTTGAAGATTTCCTCTGGTTCTTGTATATCATGAATGCATAAATGATGGTTCCTTGTCATTCTGATCATATGGCTTAAATGCCTTGAAATGGTTTGTGGGAGAATTGGGTTGAAGTTAGGATCTTCAGATTCGTTGGTTTAATATTAACTTGCTCCTAATTTCCCAAAAAGTGCAGGTTAATATTGCCCACATGTGATGGATTCAAGGTAAGAATTTATATTGGAATCCATGGTGATACTCTTCTAATCTTGAGTTGGAAAAATGGGTTCTCAAGTGCTTTCATATAGATCTTTCATGAGGATTCTTATGTGCCTCATGCTAATGCTTGCATAATCATATTTCATGTCATTTGGGTCTTGGTCTCAAATCTAGCTCCATATATTAATGCTTGATCTAGATATTTTGATTTCGATCTAACCTCTTGTTTTATCATGTGTTTCAGGGTTAATATTCATAGTTGATCATCATGGGATTATGGTAATATTTAATCATTTATTTTCCCTTAAATTCATGGAGGTTTGATGAGTTTTTATAACCCAAACTGCATGGGTCGACCCCTGGGGTCGACCCCCCTGTATGGGTCGACCCCTGTGAGTTGATTTTTTTTCACCCACACGGGGGGGGGGGGGGGGGGGGCACGAGGGTCGACCCCAAGGGTCGACCCACTGCTTTTGGTTATTGTACAACCCCACGAGGGTCGACCCCAAGGGTCGACCCTTTCCGGTTCGAGGCGGTGCCTTCAAAAACGACCTTCGTGTAAGTGCTCCGAAAGTCCTCTAACTCCGGTCCAACTACCCTAAATCATTCCATGATTTGCGGATCTTGTCCCAGGGCTATCCCTTGATCATCCTAGAAGCATAAATACATCTTATTGGGCTGTAAACCCTAATGAACCAAGCTAGATCTGAAATTTCAAGTTGTTCCTAACCCTTGTGTGTGCAGGTGGACGGCTGCAACCCTAAGGCTTCTTCAACAATGATCCGGGTGTAAAAGCTAGAGGAAGGGAGATGCACATAGCACGAGGAGGAAGAAGACACTACTGAAGACGTCATCCATGAGCCTGAGGTTCGATCAAGAGGCTGCTGTTGCTGCTCTTCGCGGTCGGATGTCTTGGGCGTTTCATTCTTCAAGCCTGGCCGCTTCCCACTCCGTGAATCAGTTTTCCAGCACACCCTACCTCCCTATCAAAGCATTTCGTTGAAAATCCAAGGGAGTTGTTTTGATCCTTCACTTCTATGCTTTTTGTTTGAGATTGCTCAAGGTTTTGAATGGTTATCTAAGAGGTGCAATATACATATACATGTTCTTTTGTCTATCTACTTGCTGCCCTCTTATTAGTGCTGCGATTTTCATCCTGACCAACAAGATGAGCTAAGGCTTTCCATTCTCTTACAGAAGAAGGAGGAGGAGTGTGGCTACAAGGTTGAGAGGAGAGGGGTTTATGAAGTTAATCATTTTTATGATGTATGCAGGTTTGAATGGAGCTAGGATTTGAAGGATATACTCCGTACGAGTTGCTGAAGTTGCAGACGATCCCGAGTCTTCAAGGAAGACGACCGGGTGCTCCATCCTATTGTAGATTCGATTCTCTCCAACCGAAGTTTCTAGGAAAATCTACAAACGGCCATTGGGAAACAAAGGGAAAATATTCTACATTCTTAATCCATCTCTTGATGATAGTTTTTCTCCATTTACATACTATTGTGAGCATATGTTGTAAATCCTTGTATGTTGCCAAACTCTTAATATTACTGTGTGTGTGGACGGAGCTGCGTCTCCGTGTGGTTTTAGTGACCGGGGTGTGTTCCCCGACATTGTGTGTGTGTGCTGCTGTGGCAGCGGTTTGAGGCAAGGCCTCGTGTGTGTGGATTGCTGCAGAAGCAGCGTGTGTGGTGTTGGTGTTCATCCCCGTGTTGCTACATTTTGTAGCGTGTAGTGAAGCCTCACCGGGGTTCGGTGAGGGGTGGACGTAGGGGACACGGCAGTGTACCCGAACCACCTAAAAATCTCTGTGTCTATTGTGATTGCCTGTGTGATTGTTCATTTCTTCTATCTCCCTTCACATGTCAATTTAGTAGGTCTTTGCTCACTACATCATCGCACATTGCTTCATCCACTATCCTTGTTAGGATTAATTTTAATTGTTCCTTACATCAATAATCCGTGTTTGGCATAAGTTCTTTCATCCATTGTCTAGTTCATTCGAGTGAGATCGGAAAGCTTGAGAGAAGATTTTAATCTCACGTTTGTTTAGGCTATTTAACGTAGTTAATATTAATTCTGCTGTGTTTAGTTTAGAGAGTGTTTAAAATCTGCCATCTCGGCTTGGGGATAATTCAACCCCCCTTCTTGTCTGCCATCTCTTTGGGCCAATATCTACCATGTAGAGATTATTGGTCCTATTGGCTACAAACTTAACAAGATCAGAATTTATTTCGATGATTTTGCATGAATTATTATCAAACACAACCCTGTGACCCTTGTCACATAGTTGACTGATGCTAATCAGATTGTGTTGAAGACCTTCCACAAGTAAAACTTTCTCAATTGAGTTAGTGGAGGACTTACCAACTGTGCCAACCCCAATGATCTTACCTTTGTTCTTTCCTCCAAATTTGACCAGACCTCCTACCTTCATTTCTAGCTTGCTGAACTTGGATCGGTCTCCTGTAATGTGCCTGGAGTAGCCACTGTCAAGGTACCCTTTGTTGGTCTCAACTGCCAGGCAAACCTACACAAAAGAAATCAAGCAAGGTGGTTTGGAACCCAAGATAAGTTGGGTCCAAAGACATCATTTAAATCTTTAATCAGGTGTTTGGGAATCCAAACTTGTTTCAGCTTGTTTTTCTCTTGCATCTTATTTTTAGGTCTTTTGAGATTATGACCAGAATTATGTCCAGTTGGTATGGAGGAATGGAATCTATTCTAGTTATTGGACCTTTCATCCTTGGGGTACCATCTGTATGCATGTTGATTACCAAATGTTTGAGGGTGTATGTTATTTCCTCAGTAACTTCTATCCGGGCCCATTCTTTTATAGTAATTCTAGCTTCTATTCTGATACTCTTGCCTGGTCTAGGCACCATTTCTGTTCTGGTGAATGGGCTTAGTAAAGTTCTCCCCTATTTTAGGATATTGTTCAGCATTGTTTATTGCTTTCTCCTTTGGATGCTGAGTATTTTGATTACTGTTTGAGCTGGATGGTGTGTCCAGCTTATCTTTTCCCTTCTCAGGGCAGAAGGTAGTGGTCTTGAACTGAAAGGGTCTCTTATTTGTCGGGTTATAGCCTAAACCCTCTTTGTTGAAATTTACCCTTGTTCCTAGTATAGAGTCTAGATTTGTTTTCCCTTGAACAAATTTTTCTAAGATTTTTTGTTTGTCTTCCAGTTCTCTTTGCATAGACTCACAATTTTTTAGAAGTTCTGTGTTTACTTCCTTAACAGCTTCATACTTCTCAATGATCACACTGTTTCCATTCAGACTTTCTTCAAGTTTTATCTTGAGTTCGTTGAGCTGTGTGTGAACTTCCTGGTTCTCTGATTTGTGCTTTTCATTTTCCTTCTTCAGAGTAGTCATTTCTTCTAATTGTTCCTTCAATTTCTGATTTTCCTTACTGATTTGAGTTTGTTCTTCAAAATTAGCATTGAGTTTTCTTTTCAGAACCCTATGCTCTTTACTCAATGAATTGAACTTATCTAACAGTTCAGTATAGGAATCTTCCCAATCATCAATAGAAAAGTTCTCGAAAAGGTTTGTTACCTCCTCATCACTATTTGCCATCAGGCAGATTCCTTCTTCATCCTCCTAAGAGGAGTTGGCTTCTGGATCTTCTTCCTCATCGCTCCACGTGCAAACCATTACTTGTGATTTCTTCTTCTGCACCTTGGAGCTCTTCTTTTGAAAGTTGGGACCCTTCTTCTGAAGATCAGGGCAATCCCCTTTCATGTGTCCAGGTTTCATGCAATGAAAGCATGTGATTTTCTTGGCATTCCTATTCTTATCATTGTTGGAATCAAAGTTCTTACCAGAGGGATATGACCTCTTTCTTCTAAAGGTCTTTCCCTTAGTCCTCAAGAATTTTCTGAATTGACGAGTTAGCGTTGCTTGCTCCTCCTGGTCGAGGTCTGACAGCCCATCAGACTCGCAACTACTACTCCCGCTGCTGCTACTGCCTTTGCTGCGGGACAACTTGAGGGCAATATTCTTGCCCTTCTTGTCGCTTCCTTCACCATTCCTCTTGAAATTCATCTTATACGTCATTAGGGATCCTATAAGTTCGGTGACTGTCATTTTCGACAGTTCCCTAGACTCCTCTATCACAGTGGCCTTAGTTTGCCATGTAGGGGTTAGAGATCTAAGTATTTTCCTGACTATATCTCCCTCATATATCTCTTTCCCAAACCCCTTAAGACTGTTCGTAATCAATGACAGTCTGGCATACATCTCTGTTATGGTCTCCTCCGATTTCATCTCAAACAGCTCATATTCAGAGGTGATGAGATTTACCTTTGTCGCTTTCCCTTGGGATGTACCTTCATAGATTAACTCCAACTCATCCCACATTTTCTTGGCCATTTTGCATGCTGAGATGTGGGCGTATTCTTCTGGATGAACTGCACATAGGATAATGTTCAGGGCCGTCCAGTTGAGTGACGAAAGCTTGACTTGATCATCTGTCCACGCATCTTCATTCGGAGGCAGATCATATGGCCCTGTGGTGATCACCCTCCAAAGTTTGTGGCTCTATGCTCTAATGAAAACCTCCAGCCTATTTTTCCAGAAAAGGTAATTGTTACCATCGAAGAACGGAGGACGGCTGATGGATTGTCCCTCAGCCATGAAGCTCCGAGGAGCATTAGATCCGGGGTGACCTTGGACATTGGACCACATAGTGAAAACCTGCTCTGATACCAATTGATACGCACAGCGGAAAGTGAGATAGAAGGGGGGGGGATGAATAGATCACTCCCAAATTCGATAAGCTCAGTAACAATTACTCAACCTCTCAAACAGTAGTGATAAAAACCTCGAAGAAAGGTACTAGAAATATCTGGACAATGGATAGAGATCTAGAAAGAAATAAGCGATGGAGCAATATATCAAGTAGATGGAGAGCAAACACAAAGTAGACAGGCAAATCCACACGAGAGACAGAGAATTTTTAGGTGGTTTGATTGCTACCCGCAATCTACGTCCACCCCTCACTCAGAAGAGTAAGGTTTCCTTGCAATTGATCAATCGCACACAGCAGACTCAGTCTGCGACAAACGCTGCCAAATAGCTTGCCCTGAGGAACACCCTCCTCAGCCTTCTGATCAACCAGAAGAAGCACTGGAGAACTGATCTCCTTTCCTTTGCACGTAGCAAAGGGAACCCTGTGAAATTGCTCCCAAGCAACTCACAAAACTGGAGGATCAAACCTCTCTTCCTCCAAGAGCAATGGAGGGAAACCGGAGAACTTCTCCCTTCCTCCGAACAAGCTTGGAGGGTAACAAAATGGAATGGGAAACAAAGGAAACTCAAAAAGAAAAGACTGATGGAAAACAACTATCTCAAATTCAAAACAATGTAGCTTCCGTAGAAGCAGATCTTCAGATTCACAGACAGCTTTCTCTCAGAATTTTCTCTCTGCTCTAGATGGAGTGGTTTGTCTCTTGTTTTCTTTCTAGTTCACCAGCACTGCTCTCACCCTTCTCTCCTTTTTCTACTGTTCCATCCTCTTTCACTATTCGAACCCTTTTCCTCAGTATATATATATATGTCTGCTCCAGAAACTTAGCCGTGTGGATACCACGTTTCCCACCTGAAAGGTTGGGGCACGTGTAAGAATATTCTCGGCCTTTATCTTCCTCAGATCACGTGCCATTTACCTGGTGAATGTACAGACAAACTGTCAGAAAAGGAATAAACACTTTGTCACACACTTAGGACAAGTTTTACGGATGAAGCGAGTAAGTAAGCATAAACTGCACATAGTAGGAGTTTCCAAGTCAGCCATTGCACTGACTTGTAAAAACTCACGACGACATAAGTACGGACCATAGAGTTCAAACGTGCAATAGATGTGCACTAACATGAAGGGATAAGGCACAAAGATGCACTGACTTCATGTTATTCATAAAGAAAAAAGAATGCACCGAGTCGGGATGTGTAGTCCAAGCAAGAGCTGCACCAAGATGGCAGAGAAAAATGAGCAGAACAAAGAGATAAGCAAGACAAAGCTTGCACAGAGTTGAATTTGTACTGAGATAAAGAAATGAGCATACTAAGCAATGCATTCTAGTCAAGAGTTGCACTGACCCTAAAATTGCACCGACCTCAAGAGGTGAGATGCAGAGACATGATAGGCATGGACCTAAGTGCACACGACCTAGTAAAATGCACTGAGACAAAGTATGAACGACATAACCTGTGCATGAAGAAGGACTTGCTCTGAGGCAAGCACTTTATGAATGAGACAATGCATGCACTGACTTAATATGCTTTAAGCAAGAAGACGAAAGACAAATAATGCATGGAGCTAAATCATGCAACAAGCACAGACCTCCTTCATGCTTAGAAACAAAGAGATGCCCCGTGGCAAAATATGCACGAACTTAATGCAAGATCCACCGAGCTCTACTGAGATGAGCACAAGTGTTGAGGTTATTAAAGGAGACTTGCACCGAGGCAAGGACTTACCGCCACGTCTAGAGTAAGGCATGCACTGATCTATTGACTGCATATAAATAGGAAGATGCACGAACCTTTATTGCAAGAATGCGATAAAACAAATTGATGTATAGTGTGAGACATCATCAAAACCGTAGGGATGCAACAATTTGACTACCGTATCCGTAGTCATTAGGGAAGGCGCCGATTTTCACTACAGATATCGCGCGTGCCGATCTGCCAGATAACTGACATGGTGCTGGCACCTTTCCGCTTTTCCATGCCGCCCTAAATGACTTCCCGCTTCGCGCGTCCCGCCGGGGGGGATGTTGGGAAACAAGGTAACCGTCTTAGGGAAGGCTCCTTTAGCATGTTTTTAAGGGGAGAGTCATTTAAGGCGATCAGCTCCCCCTTCGGCCTATAAAAGGTCCGAGGGGCGTCTCCTCTTTCTTCCATCGCTTAAGGCCATCCCTTACGGTTTCTCCTTCTTCCCCTTCCGCGAAGCATTGTGCTGTCGATCTCGGCGGAGGATGGAAAGCGCTTCAGAAGACGATGATGCAGAAGGCAGTAGGAGGGAAGCTCCTGTTACTCCAATTTGGAAGAGGGTTCGACAGTCGGAGGTCAGTTTGGGAGAGGGTTCGACATGTTGGAGCATGTCGCCTTCCTGTCCCTGACCCGCCGACGCTATCTTGAGGGGAGGGGAAGCCTTTTAAGCTCCCTCATTTCTGTTGGTCCCATTGCCTAGAAGGGGAGCTCTCTCAAGCTTCCTCTTCATTTGACTTGGGTCGACTTCCCATCTCTCTTTTTTTTTGTTGTCCTTCCAATCCCTCTGGCACCTTTCCTCCGAGCTTCTCGAACCAACGGGGCTGGCTATCCCTTATCCGAGCCAGTTTCTGCACTAGGCAGAGTCAGTGGCTGGACGCAAGAGTGCTCACCGAGTTTACCGAGCGTTCTGCTCGCATCATTGTACCAGTGGATGTAATTTTTTTTGCTGAACTGTATATTGTATTGGCTGCGGCATTCTTGATGTACACCAGAGTTTAATGAAAAGAGAAGAATGGTGTTTATTCTACTTTGCTTACATGTGTATGTTTGCCAGATGTTCAAAAGTAGAACTTCCGAAGTGTTGTCACGTTCTATGTCTGAGGGATGGGTGTTCCTTCCATGGTGGACAATCGGTACGTCCCTTTCCCAAGCGTCTCGACCACTCGGTCGAGGCCTTCCCAGTTAGAGGCTAGCTTCCCCGTCGCCTCCAGTGGTCGAGAGGCTTCGGCCTTTCTCAGGACAAAGTCCCCTGGTTGGAAATGTCTATCTCAAACGCTGGAGTTGTAGTATCGAGTGATGCGCCGTTGGTATTCCATTGCTCTTATGTTTGCAATCTCTCAGATCTCGTCCGCTAAATCGAGGTTTTCCAGCAGCTTCTGCTCGTTCACCTTGGATTTGAAGTGGGCGACTCGGAGAGAGGGATTGCCGACCTCCAATGGAATCACGGCTTCCGTGCTATGCACCAGCTGGAAAGGTGTTTCACCGGTGGCCATTAACGGAGTAGTTCGGTGCGACCATAGCACGCTCGGTAATTTCTCGAGCCAGCTTCCCTTGGCCTTGTCGAGCCTGGTTTCGATGCCTTTTAAGATAGTTTTGTTGGCATTCTCGACCAGTCCGTTAGCCTGAGGGTGGGCTACCGAAGTGAAGTGGTTGCGAATGTTTAGGTCGGCACATCTGTCTCTGAAATAATGAGAATCAAATTACCGAACATTATCGCTCACGATCACTCGAAGGACATCGTAACGACAAATGATCGACTTCCAAATGAAACTCCACACGACCGATTCGGTGATCCTGGTGGTGGCTTCGGCCTCGATCCATTTGGTGAAGTAGTCGATGGCGACGATGAGGTACTTCTTCTGAGCCTAAGCCTTGGGGAACGGCCCAAGAATATCGATTCCCCATCGAGCGAAGAGGTATGGCTCGGCAAGGGTGATGAGCTCCAAGACGGGCTGGTGGATCAGATGGTCGAAGCGCTGACATCGGTCGCACTTCTGTACATAGGTCGTGCAGTCACGCTGGAGAGTGGGCCACCAGTAACCCTGCCGAAGCAAGATCCTGGCAAGCGATCTTCCTCCTTGGTGCGCGCCACAAATGCCTTTGTGTACTTCCTAAACTGCTCGGCTGGCTTCGTTGGCACCGATGCACTTGAGGAGGGGACCAGAGAAAGATCTGCGGTACAAGGCATCGTTCAGCATGACGAAACGCCGAGCATGGTACTTAAGTTTCCAAGCCTCTCGAGGGTCGGGGGGCTCTTGAGAATCCTGAAGTTAGGATATGTAGGGGGTCCACCAGTCGCTCGGGGGTGCCGGGTCAACGGTCATAAGCTCAGATTCGAAGCTCGGTCACTCGAGCTCTTCGAGGAAGACCGACCGAGTACCTTCGGGGTCGAGGGAGGAGGCCAGGCGAGAGAGGGTGTCCGCTCAAGAGTTTTCTTCCCAGGCTATCTGGACTACCTTAAAGCTCTCGAAGAGTTGGGCCATCCTCTTGACCACCTGGAGGTACTTGATCATTTGCCCTTCCCGAGCTTCGTAATCACCGTTAACCTGGATAGTGACCAATTGGGAGTCAGTGTGGATCCTGACTCGCTCGCCCCCCAGTCGTCGGGCCATCCTGGCTGCTGAGATAACAACTTCGTACTCGGAGGCGTTGTTGGATGCCTGGAAGTTGAATTTCAAGGCGTACCGCAACTCTACTCCTTCGGGGGACTAGAGAAGGACACCGACGCCACTCCCGGCCGAGTTGGAGGACCCGTCGACGAACATGTCCCAAGTGGGCCCGGGCACAGGTGGAGGTACCTCCTCAATCAGGACGGTGCTTTCGGCGATGAAGTCCGCCAGGGCCTGTCCCTTGATGGCCGAGCGGGGGCGATACGAGATGTCGTAGGCCCCGAGCATGATGGCCCATTTGACGAGGCATCTCAAGGCTTCAGGGTGAAAGAGAATCTTCTTCAGGGTTTCACCGGTCAATACGATGATGGAGTGCCCTTGAAAGTAGGGTCGGAGGCGCTCGGCTGAGGTAACCAACGCTAGCATGAGTTTCTCGGTTATGGGGTACCTTCTTTCAGCCTCATTAAGCACCTTACTAGTATAGTAAACCAGTCTCTCGACCCCCACATCGTTCCTGACTAGGATCGAGCTTACTGTGGAAGGGGTCGCCGAGAGGTAGAGGTGTAGAGCTTCACCGGAGGTTAGCTTAGACAGCACCGAGGGTGAGCCCAAGAATTCCTTGAGTTCGGCGATTGCCTTCTGACATTCCTCATCCCAGGCGCACGTAGCAGATGCCATTTTGGGTCCCCTCAACAATTTAAAGAAAGGTAGGCACCGTTCGGTCGCCCAGAACAGGAAGCGGTTGAGCGCAGCAATGCGCCCCGTAAGGCGTTGGACGTCTTTGATGCAGGTGGGTGGCCGCACGTTCAGGATGGCCTGAACCTTGTCGGGGTTGGCCTCGATCCCACGCTGAGTTACCAAGAAGCCTAGGAACTTCCCGGATTTGACTCCGAAGGCGCATTTAGCAGGGTTGAGCTTCATGTTGCACCTCTGGAGGGTGTCAAAGGTCTCAGCTAAGTCGGCAAGATGGTCTTCGGCCTTCGGCGTTTTGACGAGCATGTCATCAATGTAGGCCTCGACGTTCCGACCGAGCTGTCCTCGGCGATGTGGTTGATCAGTCTCTGATATGTTGCTCCAGCATTCTTCAACCCGAACAGCATTCGGGTGTAGCAGTGTACGTCGAAGTCGGTGATGAAGGCGGTCTTCTCGATGTCCTCTGGGTCCATCCTGATCTGATGGTAACTGGAGTAGGCATCCAGGAAGCTAAGCAACTCATTTCCAGAGGTTGAGTTGACCAGTTGATCGATGCTTGGCAGCGGGTAGCAATCTTT